>CM040245.1:108418014-108918014 GCA_022545495.1 Chrysanthemum lavandulifolium | reverse complement strand
AACTATAACAACACCATAAAAATTTTGTCAAACCTAAGCTTTTAGGTCCATGCAACTATAACACCAATTTTTGTTTGTTCGTTAAGACACTAATCATAAGTAAATTTTGAAAAGTTTAATTTGTTTACAATATTGGCTAAAAGTCATTAAAATGAGCTTAATTCATTGTATCTTATCTTACTATCTTATAATAGAGGGATGCACTTCCCTTATATTAATTATTTTAAGATTTACTAACATAAAATTTAAGCAAGTACACATACTAAAGCTTTGTGTACAATTAATTTATGCACAACCATAAATATTAAACACCTGCAATTAATATCTTTCTTCAATCACCCCTTTACACAAAAATACAACCATTTTACCACATAGTACAATATATAATCAAGCTACTACTCATTTATTCAGCTTCACTCATGTGCTGATTTATATGACTTTGCCTCCTCAAGATGCTTCTTGAGCTTCCTTAATCCATGACCGAGCATATTCCGCCAATGTCTTTGTCATGTCCTTCAAGCATAGCGAATGACTACATATGAATATCACCATTTCCCAGTTTTTTCCATGCAAATCGCACAACCGGATTTTTCTTTCTACATAGAGTTTTCCCTAACCAATTCATCCATTTGTAAGTACCTCTTCAACAATATCTCTTTACGCTCCACTACACATATCGCGTTTCAATATCTGTATTATTTAAAAAAATCCACCAATGAAAATACTATCATTTGTTAATCATAGTATTTAGCTACAACAAAATATTGAATTATATACAACCTAATGCATGGTATGCCACTCGTTTTTCAGCTTCATCTTTAACAGAAGCAGTTAGATCAGTTGAAGTCTATAGCCATGCAATATTCTCAATCACTTTATCTGCATAAAATTAAAGAGGTGAATTGAATATGAAACCTGTAATACGCACTATCAGAAATATACACAGGGGTGTTCGGGATTACACATTTAAACTAATTATTGTTATGGTGTATGCTAAAAAGGTTTGAATAGGTACCTAAACATATGATGCGGAGGCACAGCTAAACTCCTCAACCAAGGCTTGTCCTCCATATACCACTATAGCAAAATGAAAATGAAGTAAATAAAATGTATGTTTCCTTTTATTTTTAAATTATCAGTTAAAAATGGTAAAAATAAACTATGTGTTCCCATTCAAGGGGATGTTTGAGATGGCTTATTTCAAACTGATTATACTTTTCAGTTTGGAGATTGAGAAACCAAATAATCATATAAACAATCCCAATATACTCTCAATTTGATAAGTAATATGGGTGGTTTTTTTAAAGCGGGTCAAAGTGATATGGGTGATCAAGGAATAACTTGAAATCACTTTATCAATCCAAATTTTAAGCCCAAATAGCAACATGAATGTCCAAGCAAAATGATCACTATTCACTACTGTGCAACATGAAACCAAATGTACAAAAATTGCAGTTGATATCGCTAATATAAAATTCATGTCATTTAATAATTCAATCATTTATAGTTTTCTTCACCCTCCGTTGAGGTTAGAGTTATAGTTCATAATAACAAATTATCAATATATAGACCTTAAATATACTAATCATATTATTAGCATACAGAGTTTAAATATACTAAACACAAATAGCTGATATAAAACAATAAATAATCACACTGACCACTTGCCTGTAAGTCTTTGCTTTTGTTTCAACCCTTCTTAGTATGGCCTCATCCACAATAGGATATGTCAACAATTCCATTAGTTTTTCATTATCCTACACGCAATTAGGAAATCAAATATTTTAACAACCATCAAATAAATTTCAATTAATAAGTTCAAAGATAAGAGAATCCTTACATGTGCTCTAATGATAGCTTCATAATCATCTAGTGAAGCTCAAAACTTTGCTTATGCTATAAATTTCGGATGAAAATCGTGCCATCAAGTTTTATGAAATCATAAGTTCGATGGACATATTTTCAAAAAGTCAAAACTACGACTTTTGAGTAGGTCCCTGATTTATAAATTTGCGAGAAAATAAACCGCTTCCACACTAACATCTATTAAAGTTCCACCTTCTGGTTTGAAGTACTCTTGGGCCATGTTGAACTACAATACAGGAAAAACTAATACAACGTTAGTTACTAAGTAAGCAAATAGTTCACGCCTTAATTATTATCCAAGAATGGTAAAATAGGACAATTTCGTGGTTACAGATGTAGCTCACTGATTTTTTATAGCTACAGGGGACAAATTGTCGGGTTGGGTAAGTGTCGATCCGGTAAATCTTAGGTAAAGGTGGAAACTGGTTGGTTTAGCTGAGTTAACTAAAAAAACTTTCTACCGGAAATTGTCGAACATTTTGAAAACAAATAGTTTGGCAGTCATGTTTGAAAAATAATATACGTATGTCGTCAATAATAGTCGATTTTTATGCATTGAAATACAGGATGATTTTTAACCCGTTCAACACATTAGACATGGTAGAAATAAAACATAGTGTTGAATCGACCCTTCAATGAGTATTGGGTTAAAAATGCAACGTCTAGTTATAACAATGAGATGGATAGATATGTAACTTGGTTATAAAAGTTACTAAAATTTCATTGACCAGAAGAATTTATAGCTAAGTTCCTCCTTTGGAGTGGGAGGTCTCTACAGAACAAAACAATAAGCTGAGCAACGGGTCAAACCGGAACCGAACCGACCAAGCCCGAGACCCGAAACATATTTTGGGGAAAACATGAACTGAGAACAATTTAATTACACTTTGATACTTATTACACTTTTATGCTTCCGCCACTAATACTATACTTATTACACTTTGATATCGTTTAATTATGTAAGGTACAATTTAAAATTGCATACCGCCACTAATAATATACTTTTACACTTTGATTACATGTGCTCTAATGGGCTCCTAAAGACAATAAAAAAAGCAGAACCGAATATTAGCATCAAGTGTTTCAAAGAGGCAAATCTGAAATAGTATTCATACAATTTAAGAGAGCATATTCATACAATTTAAGAGAGTATATTCATACCGAAATAACTCAGTCCGAGATGGGTGACTTTCAACATATTCTTTAGCTCCAACAATGACAGTAAGATCAGGGTAGATGTTTTTACTTCAATATGATTTATTGCACTTTGTACATTTAAAGCCGGAACGATAAGTTGTCGGCCTGAAATTTTCAAACATTATATGTCAAACAATCAGACTAAACTTTGCAAAATTATCAGCAAATTTGACAAATTTTTTTAAATAAAGCTTGACTTACAAATTGAAACCAGGAGGACCCTTTCTTATAAGTGGTTCGAAACAAACATGACATGCAAATAAATCAACTTCCCCTGAATCTTGGGGCGGAGTGATTGTTTCCTGCAATTTTAAAGTGCTTTATAATACTTGCCGAAGTGAGGTTAATATCTATTCAATGTAGATATGAAAAGACAACTGTGTATAGACGAAGATAAAAATGCAAGTCACCAAGATAGTGGAAATAATTCTGTTCACACACAAGGTTCGTGCTTCAGAATAATTATTCTGGTACCAAACATTGTTAATCCAACGTAGAGGTACCAAACACTGACTATATCTACGCAGAGTCTCAGCACCAAGAAGAATTACATCGCTCCCTGAAATTTTTTGATGATTTATTATTAATTACAAAATTTATTGGCTGATAAAGTGAAGTATCCAAAATAGCATTTTAAAATTACTAAAGCATATTAGAGATCAAATTATGATCTCAATATGGGTTTTCCATTATAAAAAAACTCATTACTTGGTATCAACTTCTTAGAGGCTACACTGATGTAAAATAGAAACAGACACGCTTTTACAGCTTAAATCGCAAACTTACAAAGAAAGGGCCTTATCAGTTCGTACCTATATTTGACAGGTTCGGTCAAGTAAGTCGCTTCCAGTGTCTTCCTCCATTCTGTTGGCATACAAAACCCCTAAAATAGAAACGGTTGTTCTCTTATAATTATTAACTAAACGCTTTGATTTTGCTAGTATATGCACTGATGCTAACATGAGAAAACCTAAAACACGTAAGATTGATGTTAAAAAAACATAAAATTAATCTATATGTATTGTTCCTAAAGAGTTGTAATCCCACAGTTACATTTAGTCCGAGAAACCATATCACCTATGCTTTTAAAGTAGTTGGCATGAGGTAATCCCAAGTAGCTTTGTTGCTTGGATAATTGTAAAATGGTATTTTCTCAACTTGATCTTATAAAATAGTGAAATTAACATATTTAGATGATCATATAAGAAAGCGTTGAATATAGGTTCTGTTATCGGTGACATGTTGACCATAAATCCTAAACTCCAATTTATGTTACCCATCTATACAAAGATCATCTAAATACATCAATGTAATGATTCATATTGAACTCGACTATAGCTTATTCTTGTCGTTTCTAAATAATGATCCAAGGCATCGAAGTCACAAACTCCTATCAGAAAAATTAAATTAAAATATACTTAGTTAAGGGAATTACCTCAGACTCTCTATTTGAGAATGTCACAATGTCTCTAAGAGTCATTCATATACCACAAATCATGTTATCACAATCTGCCATAACAGAGCAAACATGCAATTGCCGTTAGAATTTGAAGTGTTTTACAAATCTAAATATATTTGTTCAAATGGAAGCATAAAAATATATAACCTCAGTTCCAACCATTTTAATTTGACCTAAAATGAAGTTATAATAAAACCGCTAATTGATAGTAGAACATTTATATCCTTAAGCCATTTCAGTTTTTAGAATACCGTCATTTCCAATAGCTATTTCAAATCATAGCTTAAAGTCGAAATCATATAAAGCTGCAAACGATAAGTGATGTTCAGTTAAAAATTTAAAACCACTTCTCTTCATTCAGGTGTTTCATCAAGCACTTAGTATGCATATAATATATAGCATACATCTAATTGTTTTTTTCTCTAACCCATTTCATTAAATACTCGTCGCACCCTTCATCAAGCATCCATCATCAGGCACATATAGCAGCTTAAGTTTTAATAACCAATCCCAGTTCCCAAACGCCCCTTAATCACATAAACAACCAAATCCACTGACTTTACTAATGCTAATCCTAACAGCAAACACACAAAATTAATAGGCCCTTAAATAAGCTTACCAAGACACCGCTTAAAAGCCGCTAAACACATAATCCACTCATACAGATTGAGCACTTGAAGATCTTTGTAATCGTCGCACTTCTACTGAATAGCTCCTTCTCCTGCATTACCAAAAAGAAAGTGGTAAAACTCAATACCCATTATAATCATTTCATATGGGACATACAATTAAGACCAACAAATATTTTTTTTACATTTCATCAAACAGTTTATGGGCATCATCCAACCTGCCACCAAGTAACATAAACCAACATAAATTAGATATCAGGTATGTATAGAAAAAGCATACCCATAAAAGCAAAAGGAGTGACTCAATCAATACTTGATAACAACCTTAATCAGGCAATCCCATAAACCACTAAATAAAAATAAATTCAGTAATTCATATACCTTATTTGGATACAGTTGATGGTTGGAGAAGTGTAAATGCACGTGGTCAAATCAGAACCCGGAGTTATTTCCTGAAGTTTCTGGGCTTTTGGGTTTTTTTAACGTTGGTATAATAAGAAGCAAGAGTGAGGCGGTGTTCTTGTAATCCGGGTTTTGCTTACCCGAAACGACAAATAACCACTTTTTGTAACACTCAAAACGACAAAAAAATGGAATAAATACTGTAGATCTACTCACATACAGTCGGGTTGGAAGCAGTGCCGCATCAGTAGCAAACGACGTCGTTTGGCTCGCCGATTAAAAAAACTTATAATTTTTGACCAGGTTGGGTTCCTTATACCTGCAAAACTACTATTAGAAACAACAACGCGTTTCCGAAATAAAATTCCATTCAGGACTTTCATCAAACACTTGGTATGCAACAATATAATCAAGGTTGATTTAAAAAGTAAAATTAATAAAGGCAACGAAACTAATCTCTAAATGATCACGCATCAAAACTGATTAGCCAACCTAATTCGATTCAATTGGAACAAAAAATAAAAAGAATAATGACTTTAGACGATGTAAAGCAAGACGATACCTTCGATGATGATGTCGAATCCATTGAGGTTTTTAGGTGTATTAGATAACCCGATTTGTGTCTCTGTTATTTGAATTAGGCTGTGCGTTATGGGGGAGTCAGTTTTGGTTTTGGTTTATTTTGAATTTTGTAGGACTTTAGGAGTGAAAAGGGGAGGAGTAATGGTAGATCCGAATGAGCTGGGTTTTAGTTATGTTGATGAGATTGAAGATGATAAGGTTGAAGAAAGAATACCATTTTGGAAATGAGAGTTTATACAACAAATGTGGATTGCCCAGTGGTTGAGGCGCTAATCTTACAACCACCAAACCCAAGTTCGAACCTTGCAATTTATCATCCTTTTTTTATTGTGTAGCCGGATCTTGTGCCAAGTCACCATTTCCACATCATCATATGATGCTCCATGTCATCATTAATGTGCCCAGTAAGCAATAGTGACGTGTCATGTGTAGTCCCATATATATGTATAGATTATACTTAGCTGCCGTTTGGTTTGTTGTTCGGAATGATAATTGGTATGATTTGATATAAGGGTGTAATAGGAATAGCTATAAATTGATGTATCAATCTTATAAATGTTTTTTGATAGGATAATTAAATAAAAAGTGTAGAATAAATTATGTGAGAGGAAGTGTGCGCCCGGGAATGAAACAATCATATATTACCCTTTTAGTGTGTATCAAGTATGGAATAAATTTGTATATCATTTCTATGTTTGATAGTCATCCTATGATACCAAACATTTTGAATCGGAATGATATTCATTCCTCCATTCCCATTGGGGGATACCAAACACACCCTTAACATCTAGATTTACTGGTATTATATTAGAAAGCTAGGTGCGTTATAACACAAATAACTGTTATTAGTGTGTCATCTTAACACACTCTCGTAACAACACAATAACTAAACATCATCCCAACAATAATTGTTATTAATGCATGTGGGTTTCATAACACACCACCAAAAATACCTACCCACTCATAAAAAAGAAAAAGAAAAAAAAACGTATGACGAGATGTGAATTGGCTGACAAGGGACGAATGACATGGTAGGGGCGGTGCAGTATGACATGTCATTGGGCAAAAAATTACCAATGGCTTGTTGTTGGTGATGTGCACCGTGCACTCTTAGAGAGTGCTAGGTGCAGTTGGCGCCTATAACTATTATAGGTGTTGTAACGTCATCTTTTTACCTTATAAAATTCCTATAGAAAAAAGTCAAAAGACACCCTCCCAATAATCTTTCTATAACACACCTCCAAAAAAACCCCACTCACTAAAAAAAATAAAAAATAAAAAAAATCACAATCCTAATAACGAAACCGCTTATCCTATAACACAAAGGGATGATGCATTATAACTCTCATATATGGCGGCGCCATAAGGTGTGAATTGGCACCCATAACATAACATATGGTCGTTGCACCATGCCCTTTTAGATTTTCCGTTACTGAAATTTGTTATTATTAGATGATAAATAAAGCCCAAGCCCGGTATGTGGGTTGGGTCTATTAGGATTCCACCATTATAAATAATAGTCATTAATAACGTTACACATACGGGGTTTCAATAATTAATATGGTATCAGAGCAGGTCTAATCCTCATACCTAGGTAGCTACGTCGAGCCGCCTCCCCTAAACCATCTCGTCAAACCCTAGCCGCAACTTTCCAACCATATTAAAAAAATCTATCTCTGTTTTGCTTTTTCTGCTACTACAGTTAGAAGATTGCTACCGCGTGCTGTCGGATTTATGTTTATGTTTTTGTTTTATTGTTGAAAAAAAAAAGTTAATAGCTGTTTATTGTTTGTTTGTTAGTTGATTGTTTGTACGACTTTGTTTGTTAGTTTTTGTTTTATTGTTTATTTGTTAGTTGATTGTTCATCTAATAGTTATTAGTATGAAATTAAAGAGTTTGCAAACATCAAAAGTATATAGTGATAGTTGCTAACAAAAATACTAGATAAAAAAACTTCTTATGTTTACAGAAAATTTCTTTCCGGGTCGGTAAGTATTCATAAGTAAAATAAAGTGAAAGATATTAAGTTCATTCAAACCAAGTTGGGTGCATAAAATGATGATCAAGCTAATATTCCCGGGAAAAAGGCTTTAAGCAGTTTTAGTCTATTTAGATGCGAGCTCAAGCTTCCTACTTTCCTAGCATTGTCTCAAACCTTGTACACTATCGAGTACCATATCATCAAATACTAATTTGTGATCATGTTGCTATTTGTCATATGCTTCTTGAATTAACATTCAGAGAGTATATATGCATGTGATTTCATAAGCACACACTAAATAAAAACTTGTTATACATATAAATGACGTAAGATCGATTATACAAGCATACTAATGAATAATAAACTAACACTTGTGACAGCATATATACGTACACGAAATACAATTTTATTGAAGATCGGCGTATGATGTGTTGCATCATTCACACGGCACGTATTTTGGCATATGTATGCACACATTGGAACTCGAATATGTTTCGGTACGATGATGCTGTTTAGTTGTTGTCATCAACGACTAGAAGGATATATATATGCGACTAGGGCTCTGCTTCTTTTTCCTTTTGAACATCTGTGTGGGTAACATGGGTGGATCCCCAAATATATTAATGCCTTTTTTTTGTTAGGTCCACATAATTGGGTTAGATCATCACAGATGTTAGGCGTCTACAATACATGAGTTGTTAAAGACGATCGTTTAATCATCTTTCATTTAATGTCTTTGTAGTTTTAGTAATAAATTTGGAGTTGGTAAGTCTTCTTTCAAAATTCTTGAAAATTTATCAGAAACCTTATCTCACAATACAAAAAGCTCTTATAATGACTTGGTAGAATAGTAAAAACTTTTGATTGTTTTACTCATTGTGGATGCTCTAAGGACATATATGTGCTAGCATCTCCCCATATAAAGGCATTAGTGGACTTGAACCCACACATAGACTCACACATACTTATATCCCTCAGAATCTAGAAAAAAGAAAAGAAACGGGGCCTAGGAACAATATATTGAATTATGTGTAGATGGTTACATGACATGTGAATTTACGCATGGCATTGAATTGTATGCGGATATACAGTATACATAATTACATAGTGTCATTTTGGAGTTAACGTTTTAAGATAAAATCAAAGTAAAAAATTAGATGCCGGCCAGCTATGACTACTAATTAAACTGGATCACAAAATTGGAAGAATCTTTATTTCTTTGTTAGTAAATTATTATAACTTTAAAGATTCCTATATATAAAACAATGTTACGATCTTACAACGTTTCTCGTAAAATAACATTTTCAGTTTCTTATTATATGATCATACCATATCATGGCAAATATTAAAAAAAGTATCTCATAAAATATTATATATTCCTTAATCAATAAAACTACATGATTCAGTTTGAATCAATAATTTACATGTAATTCTCCAAAAAGATTAGCCCGTATTGCTTATAATTAAAGGATAATACCTCTAGAAAAATCATACTTATTTAAAAATACTTTTTTGAGTAGCAAAAAAATAATAATAATCCCTCCTCCATATAAAGGAGGGTTTGTTTGAATGAGATCTCCCAAAATTTTAATAAAATCTGCGTGATTCTTTTTCCAAAACTATTCCAACTGTCCGATCAAATAATTCACTCCAGGCATTAAAGGCAAAACAGTTTCCCCCAAATTGGATTTCATACCTCTAGAAAAATCATACTTATTTAAAAATACTTTTTTGAGTAGCAAAAAAATAATAATAATCCCTCCTCCATATAAAGGAGGGTTTGTTTGAATGAGATCTCCCCCAAAATTTTAATAAAATACCACGTGGCATTCTTTTTCCCAAAACTATTCCAACCGTCCGATCAAATAATTCACTCCCGGCATTAAAGGCAAAACAGTTTCCCCCAAATTGGATTTCATCCTCTCAAACAAAACGCTATCAAATTAAATGCGTGAAACATCATAATCTGTTACCAATTTTGTATATTCATATCAAAATCAAATTCATATCCCAACCTAATTATGTACAATTCCCCCAAAATTAAATCCCCCAATATGAGTTGTTCAAATCCCCCACTCGAACACTAATTTTGTACAAATCCCCCCAAATCAAACCTTAATTTTGTAGAAAAATCAAGGAACCTGGTTCTAAATCATAATAAAACGGTTTTGATAACAAAACACATCCATGATCGACAAACAAAAACGGCTAAAGTTATGGTGTAAGTTTTTTTTTCGTGATTTCTGTTCATATTCGTTGTCCATGTTTAGTTTTTTATTTGATTGTGATATAATTCTAACCATAATTCCAATTGCAACATCATAAAATTAGTTATGTGTCTGATTTAGTTGTTCATAAATTAATTTATGTGTTTGGTTGTTCTAAGATTGCATCGGCTAAAAGATTAAAGCTATTAATAGTTTTTTGTTATCTGTTGATAAATCAGGGGTTTTGATGACTTTGACATCTACACTACAATACAGAAATTATAAAATTGTATATATGATTATGATATAAATGAAAATTTATCAGGTCACTGCACAATGGAGAATTTATCAGGTCACTGCACAATGGAGGGCTGTTTGGATAAGAAAATTTGCAAATTTTCTTATCAGCCCAAGCAATTGATAAAACAAGGTGTGTTTCTAATAGACTTTAAATTTTTTTTTTATCAGTCTTTTCAACAATGAGTTTCTGGAACTAAAAGAAAGTATATATATATGAAGTAGGTCACTGCGAAAATGAGGTTTATAGGTTATTACAATACTAAGGATAAGGTGTGTTTGGAGATGATTAAAATTTCATAATCAAGCTACTGCATATCCAAGTAAATAATGTTATATATGAAAAAGAGGTTTATAGGTTATTACAATACAAAGTAGTATTGTAAGACATCATGCCTGAGTTTTGACATTATAGCTATAAATGTATTAACTTCTGAAAAAGAAATGACTTATTTAAGTCTATAGATTGAGAAGCTCATAACACGTTAATCATGAGCTTATTGAATTGATGAATTCTAAATAGCAACCGTCGTCAAGAAAAAGCTGTTACGTAACTGTTGTCACTTCAATTATTTGCTATTAACTATGTTTTTGTTGTGCATGAAATAAAATAATCACATGGTGCTGGGGCTTTGGGTAGGGTTAAAAGCTTACGTTTTTGTTGTCACTTCAATTATTTGCTATTAACTATGTTACGTAACTGTTGTCACTTCAAATGAAGCAGAATGTTCTTCTTTACATAAGCATGTATGGACTGCACAATGGCCCGAAACCTGTAAATGTGAGTAACATGCCTGTTACAGTAGTATTTTGAAACAATTTCGGCAATACCAGTAAATGTGACTAACTCTTTTCAACGATATGTTCTTACAGTTATCAATCGAAAAGCATAAAATGATTTCGGCAATATCCATGCTACAATTGAAGGTAAATAAATTCATTGTTCCTATTCATCACTTTGCTGCATTGTGGGTATATTATTCATGCTGTCAGTTACCATTGCACACGACATTACAAACAAAAAAAGATAACGGTGTTTGGATTTTCATAATGAACAGAGTATCTAAATATTTAATACTTTATCACTTTGCCAAACCCGTAACTTTCAAATGCCGATTCCAGGACTTTGTAGCATCATAAATTATATAAGATACATGACTTAAAAATGTGTTGGTTGTGTGGGGCTTAGGCTGTGTGAGAGGACTGACCAGGGTTCGAGCCTGGTCAGTACCTTTTTGCTTTTTTTTTTTAATTTATTATTATTTTTTTTTTTGCTTTTTTTTAGCTAACTTAAAAATAAGATAGGGCTAGACTTTTTATGAAACTTAAGCTAAGGAATAATCAGATTGTAAACAAATTCAAAACAGATTACATAGGAAAGATTCAAATCAGATATGGAAAAATAATAAGCTAAACTAAATTTTCCTAAATGAATCCCAAGGACCTAATAAGCTTAAAGTGAGCTAAACCTTAAGTAATCTCCTACATCTAATCAAAAAATAAGCAAATAAGCTGAAGTCTGAACTAGGCCTGTTATTGCAGCAGACTCAAAAGGCAAAAGGGGTACTTAAGCAGCCTAAATAAGCTGAGGTAAGCTCCTAATAAGCTATAGTACTACTATAATACGCTAAAGGAGCTGGCAAGCAAACTAAGTGACACCTAATTAAGCAAAGCAGACAAGAAAAAGGCAGACACAAGGCACATTTTCATGTATGACGTCAATTTTTATTAACTCTTAATATATTTTTTGTGTTTGTTCAGCTTTCGTTGACAGGTGCAACTCGATTGCCAAAGGCTGAGATGACAACGACAAAGATGGCTCACTCAAATTTAAGGTAATGATTCGTCTTCCTGCAAATAGTTTTTCTTTAATTTACATTTTCTCATCTTACTTTTTGTTATCATTTATAACAATATCGACCAATTTTTTTGTTGTGAATTTGGATTAATCTCAACCAGATTCATGTGTAAGTAATAAAATATTAGGATTAAGTCTATTATCATTTTTCTTACAACATTGAATATATTTATTGAATTTGTATCTTTAAAACATGAGAAAATGACAGAAAAAACAAGTGGATTTATGATTGTGGAAAATGGTGTGTGTCATGGTGTTTGTATGAAAATTGGTGTTGTGTTTTATATACTCTTTGTTTTATCAACAATGGTTTGTTTTCTTTAGGCAAGTTAAGCAAAAATCATACAAATATGGATGTTATTTAAACTTTCATTTTGAAATGTAATCTCTTCAAGTATTTGTAAATAATTAACTGATTACCTCATCAATATCCCATGCACAACACCATTTGCTTGAGTCTTGAGTATGCTTAAATGTATTGATTTTAATTGAAAATCATTGAAAGAAATATTTATTCAATTTAAATGACATGAAGTTTTGTAAATGCACATACAAGTTTCGCGTTATTTGACCCATTGGTAGCTTAAGTTTATTTACTTTAATCCTCACGAATAAGTTGATAAGATTTTAACATGAGTTTTACCCACCCTACTATATTTAGCTTATTGTGATTTAATAACATAATAAGATATTAATAACCATGAATTATCTTTTTGAAACACCACCTCAATGTTTGTTCCAAGCTGATGAAGCTGAAATGGTCTTCTAAATGCCATTGCTGAAGTTTCAAAGTATTTAAGTAGGTTTTGCAATCTCAGCCCTATCACATATGCATGGGTTGATTTGAGTTGTGTTTTTATCTCAAACGTCGCACAACTGTATGTACGTTTGAAAGATGAATGGGTTAATTTGGGTTGAAACTTGAAAGTCATCCAACGTCTTTCTAATGCATATGACCTCCCAAGTTTTTTGTTCGATTATATAAGTTTTAGATTATATTTGTAATAATATTGTTTTATAATCGTAACTATCATAATAGTTATCTATAAGAAATTTTACCCGGCCTTTACTAACCGGCACTGAAAGTGCCCATTTTTCGACAGACTTTTAACCCGCAAGGCTTCTGATTGATTTTTGTAGTAGACAACGTTGTTTTAATGGATGCTTAAAACTTTTTAGCTGAGATATACTACTCTTTGATAACAAATTGTTTAAATGGATGCTTAAAACTTTTTAGCTGAGATATATATCTACATTTATCAAATTGCAGACAGTGAGGGCAATACCTCTTTGCGTTGAGTTGTTGATCATGGCCACATCAATACTGCAAAATTACCCTTGAGTAGGAATGCCAATGTGAAATAAAAGGTAACAGTTACTTAAAATTGGGCTAATTTAGGCTATGTTTAAACTTCCAACAGCTATATGGGTCCAAAGTTTAAAAGTTAGCTAGAAATGAAATGGGGTCAAAGTGTCAAACTGGCAAAGCGGGTGAAACATTTTGGAAGGGCACATCATTGTTATTTTTGTTTTAAACCTTCTTTTAAACATAAAAGTTTCATAATCATTTTTAATCACAATAATTATATGTGATAAAGCTGGACAAAAAGTGTTGGCGGGTCAACCCGGCCTTTTTACCCAGTCCATTTTATTACATGTTAGCTGGACCATATAATATTAACACAATCCTTTAACTTTATAGAGAATTATATATTTTTAAATCAGGTTTGTTTTAGTCTTTTTTTCTTTTCTTCTTAGATCATTATTTAGGAAGATGGTTGTAAAACTATAATAAGAGAGTGTTTGGCAAGTATAGTTAAAATGCTAAACATGGCAAGTATAGTTAAAATGCTAAACAGGTTGTGGCTTTATATATTGCTGTCAAAATACCTTTAGTCTGGGCATTATGGAGTAGTGTTAGCTTATACAATAGGATTATGAGCTTGTGTAAAATACCTTTTAGACAATATTGTTGTCATAATTTGTGTTGATGATATGCACTATGAATATTGTTTTCATGTTGTGTTTGGTGTATGATAAAAACAAACCCCATATTCAATCTACATTTGGATGTTAACACAATAGGTGCCATGAAGAATATCTTACCTGGTCTTTTTTATACGGCTGAAGGATCTTCGAAGAGATATATCGTTGGTGACCTAATGGTACAAACATTGTAATTCCCATACAAAGGCATAGTAGCGACGAGGATATGACCTTAAAGGGATGAGGAGAAAGCGTACCAGTGCCCAAACCAACCTTTCATTTATATATGACTGCAAAGGATTAGAGGGCGAATTGGACTTTTTTCTCATGTGGTTGTACTCGCATTCTATCCAGACGAATCTGCCATCTCCCCGGTTACTCTCGCTAAGATACATTGAGCATTATCTAAATGAATTTTCACTTTATAGTGTTTAAGTGTATTCTAATACTTCACCTGATATGTTAAAACATGCTCTTCTCATTATAACAGTGATTTTGTTGGTTTTTTGTTGTTGCAGGATTACCATGGGCAACTCATAATACGAGATTGCGATATGATTTGAGCACGTACAAGAAAGTAATTAAAGGTATGGATGTTATGGGTATTGTGCAAGATACACTTTAAGGTTGCCGTCAAATCACCAAGAAAGGCGCCTTCATTATACCAGCTTGCAAAGATTGATGTTAAGGTGCACACCAAGGGGGTGTTTGGTTTAAGAGTATGGGTATTAACAGTTGGGTTTCAGTTCCACATTAATATTTTACCCACACCCATAGTGACTCAAAGGCTGCAAACCAAACACTACCTAGCTGTGCTCATCTTTTCATGGTAATATGAGCTAATGTTTCCTATGCATGATGTTTTCATGAACATACTTGTTGAAACTGAATATTTAACGCCTGGTGACACTCAACTACGAATATAGAAGGTTGAGTTTATTAGGTCTGCTCAAGATAATCAGCTGGAGGCATAGCACGGTCGAATGATAATGGAATCATTTGAAAATAAAGTCAATCGGTACTTTCGATACACACTATGATCACTAAAGTAACTTGTATTAATAATTACATATGAATTGGTCTATTTGGGATGTGTTGCATTTTATCGATTAATCTGATTGGTCTATAATTTATAGTATAATGATTGAGTAGACCTCTTTATGTATAACTTGTCTTTGGTCGAATCTTGATAAAGTCACAACTCGAATCTTGATAAAGAAATTTGTTGTTGGACCGAAAGAGAGAGCGATCGACACCAATCAAATCTTGAAAAAGCGTGTTGTAGCACTAAAGAGAGACCATCGTATCCTTAAACTTAACAGACCGGACCAAGGCCACAAAGTCGTGTCTTGATAAAGAAAGTTAAAATTATCATCCAATAAATAACTACTTATTTTATTATTTCGGAAATCTGATCATTGAGTTTTTGACTTCTTGCGGGATAAGCCCGAACATGAAAGAAGGTTCTTTGGAAGTTTTTATGGAGATTACGAGAAGGATCCAAATAAGGTAATATAATCGATTAGTTTCGTATACTAAAATGGAAATATGATTGCCTTTCAAAAAACTTGGGAATATGATTTTGAATTTTGGATTGGAGTATTTTGCCTTTATTGGAGCATCCAAAATGATGTTCATGGCCAATGTTGAAACAAACAATAAAGTGCACTCTTTCTAGGATGTAGGTTGTGATCCGGATCGTTTGATGTAAAACCAACAATTTCGCATGACAACCATCCACATCAACAACATTGCTCGAAAACATCTTTTGTCTCAAAAGCTGCATCAAAATGATATAAAAATATCACAAATATGTGTTTTATGTGTTTTAAATGCAAAATATCAAAATCGGTGAAAACGTATCAAGTTTGCATAATTGGCGGTTTAGTCCCCAAGTTTCAAAAGCTATCAAAAGCAGTCCACAGTAAATCAAAATAAAGAAACATATCATTTCAAGTCCCTAAGATTCATGAGTTGTCAAAATTGGTCCTTGAGATTTAAAATTGCAAATCTACAACTTAGGTCCCTAAACTTTCAAAATTGTCAAGTTTGGTCCTTTGAAATTTGAAAATGTCAAAATAGGTCCTTGTACTATTGGAACTTGTCAAAAGTTTGGTCCTTGTGACAACTTTGGAGAAATTACAGGTTTGGTCCTCTAGTTTGGCAAAATTACAAGAAAGGTCCTTATCATTAATAAACCAAGCCTTGTCAAAATAGAATTGGACCCTGCCATTATACACCTTTGACCTCTATTTTGGACCCTGGTCAAACCTCGGTCAAACGATACCCTTTTCCTCCCATGTTTATCTCCCCACCACTTGCCTCTCGCTACTCACCAATCACTTCCCCTCGGACTTTATCTCCTCAAACCTCCCCTCATCATCACAACCCACCACAATTAATGCCACCCCCCACTTGCAAATTCGATGGCCACGTGTCAAAACAGTTTTCCATAAAATGATCCAATGACCAATATGAGCTCAAGACATCCAATGGCTTAGATTTTTAGTGGGATTCAATCGGAGGACACGTGGAAGCGGTTTGCATATAAAAAGAGGAAGAAGAAGGAGAAAGAACAAGTAGTTAGTTTTAAAATTTATGTATGTCGTTTTTCTTAAAATGTCTTAATTAGCTTTTAAATTTGTAATTTCAAGCTTTATGGTACTGAAACTAAGTTGTTTAGTCGGTGTAATTCATTTTGAGCCTTAATTCAAAGTTTCACTTAAGATTCATATGTTCATGTTCATTTGTTTAAAATTTCAAATTCAAACTCTATTGTTCAAGCTTCTCATAGCTTATTTTTAAGTTCAAATAAGCTCATTGAAGCTTCTTATAGCTTTTAGTGAGCTTATCATTCAGTTTCAAACAACATTGGTTGTTGGTCAACAAAAGTCAACTGAGAAGGCAAGATGGGCATGGAAATGGTATTTGGTAATTGCAGAGCTTGGAATGGGTTGGAAATGGATTAGAATAGTGGTATTGGGTTTGGTTTAAGCTTCACAAATAAGCTGGGCACTTGTAAGTTTGTATCTCATTTTCATTTTGTATTCACTTTGCAGTTTGTGTTTGTGTTTGAACCTGTGATCATTAAACCTTTTAAACCTGTTTAACTAGTTGTAATTAGGATAATTATAATCGGTGTAAGTGATAATATATACTAGATCGGTGGTTAGCCTAGTTAAAAGATCAAATCGATCACAAAAAGCAGTGTTTGGATCGATGGGTTTGTTGAAGCTTAAGCTCTTGTTTTGCTTGATATCATCTACTTAGTCTTAATATTGTCCATTTGAATCATTCCTGTCAAGATATTGCCTCTGCGATCACCAAAAGTCAAAATCACTTTTAAAATGTCTTAATCTCATATCTGTTGAGATTTTGTGAAATAAAAAATTGTTCGATGTTTAGAATACATAGATATAGCCTTATTCGGTTTCATTTCATCATTAAACATCATGTTCATTCCATAAATTAAGCTTAAAGTTCATGAAAGTCAAATAACCAACTGTTGTCAAAAGTCGAAAGTGGTTAAAACCGATTTTCAAATCTTAGTTGAGGTCTCACTTGTTACTCCTTGGTCACATGCCCTTGATCTTGTGGATTTGAGAAGTTCAACTGGTCTAGTTTCAATAATGGTTTTTGCAAAATTTGTCAAAAGCTTTTAAGCCCCAAAATAGCTTATCAAGCAGGCTCATTTGCCTGTTCACAAACTTCGATGAATCTTGAGTTTTCAAGATCTTCGAGCTTGTCAAAAGCTCCTTAGAGCTTATCTTGGTCTCATGCCTTGGTTTACAAGTAGCTAACCAGGTCATCTTTAGGTCCCAACATCTGTTTCTGAGTTTCTTGTTTGTCCATTAGCTTATTTTTAAGCCACAAAGTGGCACCCAAAACCTGTTTTCTAGCTTTTTAATTCAAATGATCAAATCATAGCAGTTTGTGTCTTAGAGGTTTAGGTCAGTTGTATTTAGTTTTATTTGAGTAGTAACAGCATATTAGAGCTTCTGTGACAGTTTGGTGCTTATTTGGTACCATTGGCTTATTCAAAGTGCTTATTTATAAGCACTTGCAACTACTGATTTCATATTCTACCACATAAGCCCTTTGTTTTCTATTTTTCTTAGATTCAATATATTAAATTAGACTTTTCCTGAATTTTCATATTTTTCTAGGTCGGTTTGCTATTTTTCTTAATTTAAAAGCAGTTTTTAGGCCATTTTAATTAGCTTTTAATACAATTAATTGAAAAGTTTCAAAAAATAAGTTTTCATTTTTCTAGGTTAAGATAAATATAAAAGGCCAAAAATTATTTTCCAGATTTTCTTAGTTAAATTTATAATTTTTAGCAATTTAATTAGTTTTAAATAGTTTTTAATTCATAGAAAATAGAAAATAATCGAAAAATATAAAATAGTTTTGAAAATTCTCTTTGTTATTTTAGATTTTTCCAAGTCATAATTTCATTTTTCTAGCTTTATTTCATATTTTCTTGTAATTTAGGCTATTATTAAATAAGTAAAATAGTTTTAATTAATAATAATTAGATAAATAGTTTTAAAAATAATTTTCTTTTCTAAAAATTTTCTCATATCATTAGGTTTGTAAAAATATCATTTTCATATTTTTAGGATTAATATTGCTTCAGTTTCACATTTTCTTTTGTACGTCACGTAGTTTGTAAGTTAAATTGGTAATCAAAAACATCAGTTTAAAAATAGTGATAGCGTTTATTTAATATAATTTATCTTTTTAATTTTCTTTAATTTACATTTAAGCCCCTGTAGTTTATAAACTTTTTCCTTAGTTATAATCAATCATATCTCCTTATCCGTTCAAATCTTCCGATCACTACACGTTTGACTATTCTCGCACTCGTTGGGACTTAACGACACGAAACACTATACTCTCCTGGACTTCATTGCATTTGTTTCCAGACTGTTTTAAGTTTGTTACGGTTAGCCATTCACAAGTGGCTAGCTTGTGTGACAAAACTTGACCGTTTGGGAGCGAATCAAATTTTAGGCCATTGCTTGGAGTCAATGCTAATTATCTTACGCTTAGCATTAGTGATTTGAATATTCACTCCTTGTTCATACCATCTATCTATATCTATATATTTTTCTTATAAAATCCAAAAACCCAAAACAAATAAAACGTATAAAACACAAAATATTTTCCTTTTGTTTCTATATATGTATCAAAGATAAAAATACAAAAATATTTGTCGTTTTCTTTAATTAATAACAACATAAAAGATTACCACATAAACCAAGGCGATGTACTACCTAACTGGGGTACGACCATAATAAGTTCCCGAACCAAAGATTTAAAACTTGCCTTTGTGTCCTTGAGAGTGGTGTACCTTTTCAAAGAAGCCATTCCTCTTGTGATTATTGGTTTAAGTTCACCGTTGTTTTGCCTCGATATTGTTTTAATTGGATTTGTTGTTATATCTACTTGTCAAAACCGGAAAACCCAAAAGATTCTTCTTACCCCATTTTCACCATTTTCATAATTCATTTCCTTAACTCGAGATCTCTTAGAGTTAACTCTAGTGTATCTTTTCGCTCTTCTAGATCTGTAAGCCCATTTCGTGAGCTTGTCGAGGATTCCAAGAAGGCGTGTCCGTGAACTTTCTGCTCCATCGATCGGATCGAGATCCGGATGCTCACACTACTTCCGTTGTCATGGCGGAAGAACGTCCTATGTGTGAGCTTCTCCGGCACCCATCGGCGGGTATGGAGATGCTATTGTTATCCCACCATTGTGGTGAAAATTTTGAACTCAAAACCGGTTCTTGAATCTTGTAACCTCAAGTCAATTCTATGGTTTTGAGCGGGATGATCCTCATGCTCATATTCGATGGTTTAACAAGATTGCATCTACCATCAAATACAAGAATGTCCCTACGGATCTTTGTCGCTGCTTCTTACATTCCCATTTTCCTTGAGGGCAAGCCGGTTTAGCTTGAAAAACAACCCCTAAATCAATCGAAACATGGGAAGACACGTGAAGAAATTTGTGAGCGAGTTTTATCCACCTTCCAAAACCACGAGTCTTAAAATGAAATCATCAAGTTCACACAAAATTTGATGAACCCTTCGGTGAATCGTGGGATCGTTTTAAGGAATTGCTCATAAATGTCCTCACCACGGTTTCTCCGAGTTGATGCAACTCGATACTTTCTATAATGGAGTGAGTCAATCTGATCAAGATTCTCTCAATTCCTCCGCTGGAGGAAATTTCTTGAGCAAAACTGTCAAAGAAGCTTTAACAATAATTGAAAACAAGTCTAAAGTCCGCATTGCACGAAGCAAACCGGTTGTTTCCCAAGTCAGTGTTGGTCCTTCTTCTTCATCACCCGTGAGTCAATCTAGCACCGATGCTAAGATTGACAAACTCACGGAAGCTATTCAAGCTTTGGTTCTCTCCAACCAAAAGAAAGTCTCTTTTCCACAAACTTCACCTCCTGCTGAAGTTAAGAAAGTGGAAGTCTGTGTTACTTGTGGTGGCCCCCATGCCTATTACGACTGTATGGCCACCGATGGTAACCTTTGAAGCAAATGCGTGGGCGGATTTCCAATTCAGAGGCAACCAATACCGTGCTCCTATGGATCCGAACCACCGTCCCTAACCACTACCTGGACCACCGGTTTCAACCAAAACCAAAACCGTAATCAAAATAGACCAAACCAAGGTTTTCAAAACGAAGGTAATTTTAGTCAAAATAACGGTTTTCAAAATCAAAATTAAATTTCCAACACCAAGGAAACTTCAATAGAAACCAAGGTCGGAAATTTCAACCACAGGTACTTTCATAGCAATAATCAAGGAAATTTTCAAAATCAAGGTCCTAATCCAAACAAGAGGGCGAATTTTCTGTGCAAAATCAAGCCATTGTTTCAACCGGACCATCATCGATGAGTTGTTGAAGCAATTCATGAAATCCCAGAGGAAATGAATATGTTGTTGGTCGACCGATTTCGACATTAAGAAGTCTTTAAATGATCGACCCTCGGGCTCGGTACTTTACCTAGCAACACGATCGCTAATCCGAGGGGCGATGCAAAGGCGATCACAACCGAAGTGGTGCTTCATATGATGGACCCGCTATTCCTACTACCTCTTCTTCTTCTCTCCGAAGGTAGTGGAAAGTGAACACGAGGCGACAAAGGACAAGGAACTTCCTACTAATAACGGAGGTACCAAGAATGTCCATCCTCGGGTTGTCCGAAACCCAATACCAAACACAGGTTGTTTTGAACCTCCGGTTGGCAACCCAAAATCAAAAATTCTATTCCTTACCCTCACGTTTAAATGAGCAAAGCTCATGAAAAAGCCGGTCATCAAATAGAAAAAAAATTTCAAATTTTCCAAGAACTTCATTTTGACATAAGCTTTGCGGATGCTATCATCTTGATGCCCAAGTTTGCATCAACTCTCAAACACATGTTAAGCAATAAGGAAAAAGCTGTTTGAAATGGCTAAAACTCCTTTGAGCGAGAACGCTCTGCATTCATTAAAAAGCTTCCCGAGAAACTTGGAGATCTGGAAAATTCCTTCTTCCTTGTGTTTTCGAGGATGATTGAATGGTTTGCCCTTGCCGATCTTGGTGCAAGCATCAATCGATGCCTTATTCGATATGGAAGAAACTTTCTCTTCGAACTTGTTCCTACCGCATGACTCTTGAGCTTGCGGATCGTTCTATATCGCGTCCTCTTGGCATCGCCGAGGATGTATTGTGAAAGTAGGAAAGTTCCATTTTCCACCGACTTTGTGGTTGTTGATTTTGATGCGATCCTCGGGTTCCCTCATTGTTGGAAGAGGATTCACGAGAACGGGTCGTGCTCTCATTGATGTATTTGAGCAAGAAATCACGTTACGTGTGGGTAATGAAGTCATTACCTTTAACCTTGATCAAACTTGAGGTACTCCTCAAATTATGATCTTTGAATCGGTCAATCGAATCGATTTAATTGATATTGCTTGAGAGGAGTACTCTCAAGAGTTTCTTGGTTATCTTCATAATTACGTGAGTGGGGATTCCACCACATCTTCTCAACCAATCATTGCCGACTCTTCCCCTCTCTCTCCATTTGAGGGAGGTGACTTCCTCTCAAAGAGGTCGATGAATTTCTTGCTATCGATGAATCAATTCCTTTGGAATTGATGGTGTTTATGATTCGGAGGAGATATCCTTTATCTTGAGCAATTGTTAAATGAAGATCCATTACCTTCACTCCTCCGAAAGAAATCACAATTGAGGAAATCAAATCGGTACAAACATCTTGAAGAATTTCCGAGGTTGAACTTAAGGACCTACCTCCTCATCTCGAGTATGCATTCTTGGAGGGTGATGATAAATTACCCGTCATAATTTCTAAAGACTTAAGCGAGGAGGAAAGACTCTCTCATAAAGGTCTTGAAGTCACACAAGCAAGCAATTGCTTGGAAACTCTCCGATATTAAGGTATCAACCACGAATTTTGTACTCACAAAATCTTAATGGAGGATGACTTCAAACCAAAGCAGACCAACATCGAGAAAGGGTGAATCCTAAGATTCACGAGGTTATCAAACAAGAGGTTCTCAAACTTCTTGATGCGGTTTGATTTACCCGATTTCGATAGTCCTTGGGTTAGCCCAATTCAACGTGTTCCAAAAAGGGTGGCATAACTGTTGTCACGAATGAAGAAAGCGAGTTAATTCCAACTCGATTGGTTACGGGATGGCGTGTGTGTATTGACTATCGCAAGTTAAACGAAGCCACCCGTAAAGACCATTTTCTCTACCATTCATGGATCGGATGCTTGAGAGATTAGCGAGGAGCGAGTACTATTGTTTCCTTAATGGTTTCTCGGGTTACTTCGGATCCCCATTGATCCATTGGATCAAGAAAAGACCACATTCACTGCCCATACGGAACTTTTGCCTACTGGGCGTATGCCTTTTGGCCTATGTAACGCTCCTGGCACGTTCCAACGATGTATGATGGCAATTTTCCACGACATGATTGGGGAAACTATGGAGGTGTTTATGGATGACTTCTCGGTCATTGGGGACTCGTTTCAAACATGCCTCTCCCATTTGGATAAAATGCTGAAAAGGTGTGAAGACACCAATCTCTGTCTAAATTGGGAGAAGAGCCACTTTATGGTCAAAGAAGGCATAGTCCTTGGCCATAAGATTTCCAAAAGCAGGATTGAGGTAGATAAAGCAAAGTTGATGTTATTGCTAAATTGCCTCATCCTACTACCGTCAAAGGTATTAGGAGTTTTCTAGGTCATGCCGGTTTTATCGTGATTCATACAAGATTTTCTAAAATCGCTCGGCCTATGACCCATCTTCTTGAAAAGATGCTCCTTTTATCTTCTCACCGAGTGCATCAAGCTTTTGAAACATTAAAGAAAAAGCTTACGGAAGCACCCATTCTAGTTGCCCCGATCGGGATTTACCCTTTGAGCTCATGTGCGATGCAAGTGATTTTGCTATCGGTGCGGTCTTGGGGCAACGAAAAACCAAGCATTTTCACCTATCCACTACGCAAGTAAAACTATGATGAAGCTCAAACCCATTACACCACTACGAAAAAGAATTATTAGTGTGGTGTATGCGTTTGAAAAATTTCGACCATACCTTATCTTGACCAAATGCGTGGTGTATACGGATCACTCGCCTCTCAAATATCTCTTTGCTAAACAAGATGCAAAGTCGAGATTGCTCCGTTGGGTTCTCCTCCCGCAAGAATTTGATATCATTATCGTGATAAAAAGGAGTGAGAACACGGTCACGATCATCTATCCGTCTAGAAAACCCTCACCGGGATGTGTTTGAGAAAAGGAAATAAATGAAACATTTCCTCTCGAAACACTCAATGTGGTTTCTTTTCATGGAGACTCTTCTACCCCATGGTTTGTCGACTTTGCAAATTACCATGCGGGTAACTTTGTGGTGAAAGGGATGTCGTCCCAACGGAAAAACAAATTTTTAAAGATGTAAAACATTATTTACGGGACGACCCTACTTGTTCAAAATTTGCGCGGATCAAGTCATCGAGCGATGTGTGTATGGTCGGGAAGCTATTGACATTCTCAAGGCTTGCCATTACGGACCTCTTGGGGACATCATAGCCCCAACTACACCGCCAAGAAGGTGTTTGATTCCGGATTCTATTGGCCCACGATTTATAAGGATGCCCATGAATTTGTCAAAACACATGACGCTTGTCAACGTCACGGAATATCTCACAAAGAAATGAAATGCCGAAAACGCCATTCAAGTGTGTGAGATTTTTGACATCCGGGCATTGACTTTATGGGGCCATTTCCTTCTTCTCGCGGTAATAAATACATACTCGTGGCCGTTGACTATTTGTCAAAATGGGTTGAAGCTAAAGCTTTGCCTACCAACGATGCCCGAGTTGTTGTGAAATTCTTAAAATCTCTTTTGCTAGGTTTGGAACTCCACGAGCTATAATCGGTGATCGTAGTGCGCATTTTGCAATGACCGGTTTGATAGAGTCATGCAAAAGTATGGTGTAAATCACCGTCTCTCTGCGTACCACCCCAAACAAGTGGGCAAGTGGAAGTTTCCAACCGAGGATTAAAGAATTACGAGAGGACGGTTGGCGAAAACCGTGCCTCTTGGTCGGATAAGCTAGATGGCGCTCTGGGCCTTCCATACGACTTATAAAACACCCATCGGTGTACTCCATACAAGCTTGTGTACGGAAGACATGTCATCTGCCGGTTGAGCTTGAGCACATGGCATATTGGGCCTTGAAGCATGCCAACTTTGATATTCAGACAGCTGGTGATCATCGGAAAGTTCAAATGAATGAATTAAATGAACTCCGTGATCATGCATACGAGAAATCTTTGATCTATAAAGAAAAGACAAAGAAGATTCATGACTCCAAAATCAAGAACCGCGTTTTCAACGTCGGTAATCGAGTCCTTCTTTTCAATTCAAGATTGAAGATTTTCTCGGAAAACTAAAATCCGCGGTGCGGACCATTCACCATCACTAAAGTATTTCCATATGGAACCATTGAGTTATCTCAACCCGATGGTCCAAACTTTAAAGTGAATGGTCATCGATTGAAGCATTATTTTGGAGAGGACATTCCTCATGTGATTGTCCCGGATCTACAAACTTTCCCCATGAACCAATGAATGCGAGGATCGAGTCAAGCTAGCGACTCGGGAATCAAAAACAGAGCATGCTACATGGGTTTTCACCCGTATGTACCACCCTAGTGTGGGGAGTTGCCCCATTGTTGTATATAAGAGTCAAAAAAAAAAAAAAAAACTGCTAAATAATGGCCGTAGTATTTCCTTTTCGTTCTATGTTTCGGCATAACCGCGGTACTTTGAATATTGAGGGCAATATTCATTTCTAGTGTGGGGAATTCTCACGAATTTTATCATGTAATTATACCGCCTAATTCCCCATTTTGGCAAAAAAATTTTTTGAGTAAGTGTTTTGCACTTACTCATCTTATGGTTATCGATCCGCCATGTCTAATAAACAAAAGGATTGGCTAATCCAGAGCAAACGGCTCTTGGTAAAGATATCTCAAATCCGTTGACGACTTGCAATTTGCCCAAAATTGTATGGTATTCATTCACCATATCCATAAAAGTGAAGAGTTGGCTAGCCCGCAAGTTTATGGCTTGTGGTAAAGGCGGTTGGAAAACCATAATTGGTAATCACTCACCAAAGATATTTTATCTAAGAGTTGGCTAGTCCGAAGCAAACGGCTTCGGTAAAGACAAATCAAATCGGTTGAAAGTCGGTGATTTGCTCAAAATCATTTGGTTATCGGTGTACCAAGGTTCTTACTTGAACTGAAACATTTGGCTACTCCGAAGTAATGACTTTTGGTAAAGAGATGAAATCCATTAATTTTTCTCAAAACATTGCTAGGGACTAGCAATATCTTAGTGTGGGGATTGATGAGTGTGTAAATACTCATCATTTTGTACCAATTAAACTGCAAAACATCCGAAAACACTCGAAATGCATCAAAATGATTAAAATATCACAAATAAGTGTTTTATGTGTTTTAAATGCAAAATATCAAAATCGGTGAAAAACGTATCAAGTTTGCATAATTGGCGCTTTAGTCCCCAAGTTTCAAAAGTTGTCAAAAACAGTCCCTGGTAAATCAAAATAAAGAAAATATCATTTCAAGTCCTTAGGGATTCATGAGTTGTCAAAATTGGTCCTTGAGATTTAAAATTGCAAATCTACAACTTAGGTCTCTAAACTTTCAAAATGTCAAGTTTGGTCCTTTGAAATTTGAAAATGTCAAACCGGTCCTTGTACTATTGGAACTTGTCGGTTTTGGTCCTTGTGACAACTTTGGAGAAACTACTGAGTTTGGTCCTCTAGTTTGGCAGAATTACAAGAAAGGTCCTTATCATTAATAAACCAAGCCTTGTCAAAATAGAATTGGACCCCTGCCATTATACACCTTTGACCCCCTCTATTTTGGACCCCTGGTCAAATCTCAGTCAAACGATACCCTTTTCCCTCCCCATTGTTTATCTCCCCCACCACTTGCCCTGCTACTCACCAATCACTTCCCCCCTCAGACTTTATCTCCTCAAACCTCCCCCTCATCATCACAACCCACCACAATTAATGCCACCCCTACTTGCAAATTCAGTAGCTACGTGTCAAAAGCAGTTTTCCATAAAATGATCCAATGGCCAATATGAGCTCAAGACATCCAATGGCTTAGATTTTTAGTGGGATTCAATCGGAGGACACGTGGAAAGCGGTTTGCATATAAAAGAGGAAGAAGACGGAGAGAAGAACAAGTAGTTAGTTTTAAAATTTATGTATGTCGTTTTTTCTTAAAATGTCTTAATTAGCTTTTAAATTTGTAATTTCAAGCTTTATGGTACTGAAACTAAGTTGTTTAGTCAGTGTAATTCATTTTGAGCCTTAATTCAAAGTTTCACTTAAGATTCATATGTTCATGTTCACTGTTTAAAATTTCAAATTCAAACTCTATTGTTCAAGCTTCTCATAGCTTATTTTTAAGTTCAAATAAGCTCATTGAAGCTTCTTATAGCTTTTAGTGAGCTTATCATTCAGTTTCAAACAACATTGGTTGTTGGTCAACAAAAGTCAACTGAGAAGGCAAGATGGGCATGGAAATGGTATTTGGTAATTGCAGAGCTTGGAATGGGTTGGAAATGGATTAGAATAGTGGTATTGGGTTTGGTTTAAGCTTCACAAATAAAATTGGGCACTTGTAAGTTTGTATCTCATTTTCATTTTGTATTCACTTTGCGTTTGTGTTTGTGTTTGAACCTGTGATCATTAAACCTTTTAAACTGTGTTTAACTAGTTGTAATTAGGATAATTATAATCGGTGTAAGTGATAATATATACTAGATCAGTGGTTAGCCAGGTTAAAAGATCAAATCAGTCACAAAAACAGTGTTTGGATCAGTGGGTTTGTTGAAGCTTAAGCTCTTGTTTTTGCTTGATATCTGTCTACTTAGTCTTAATATTGTCTATTTGAATCATTCCTGTCAAGATATTGCCTCTGCAGTCAC
Organism: Chrysanthemum lavandulifolium; assembly: GCA_022545495.1. NCBI lineage: Eukaryota > Viridiplantae > Streptophyta > Magnoliopsida > Asterales > Asteraceae > Chrysanthemum > Chrysanthemum lavandulifolium. The sequence continues at coordinate 108,889,981 of CM040245.1, read as the reverse complement.
CAAAAGTCTAAATCACTTTTAAAATGTCTTAATCTCATGTCTGTTGAGATTTTGTGAAATAAAAAAATTGTTCAGTGTTTAGAATACATAGATATAGCCTTATTCAGTTTCATTTCATCATTAAACATCATGTTCATTCCATAAATTAAGCTTAAAGTTCATGAAAGTCAAATAACCAACTGTTGTCAAAAGTCAAAAGTGGTTAAAACCGCTTTTTCAAATCTTAGTTGAGGTCTCACTTGTTACTCCTTGGTCACATGCCCTTGATCTTGTGGATTTGAGAAGTTCAACTGGTCTAGTTTCAATAACTGGTTTTTGCAAAATTTGTCAAAAGCTTTTTAAGCCCCAAAATAGCTTATCAAGCAGGGGCTCATTTGCCTGCTCACAACTCGATGAGTCTTGAGTTTTCTCGATATCTTGCGAGCTTGTCAAAAGCTCCTTAGAGCTTATCTTGGTATGTGCCTTGGTTTACAAGTAGCTAACCAGGTCATCTTTAGGTCCCAACATCTGTTTCTGAGTTTCTTGTTTGTCCATTAGCTTATTTTTAAGCCACAAAGTGGCACCCAAAACCTGTTTTCTAGCTTTTTAATTCAAATGATCAAATCATAGCAGTTTGTGTCTTAGAGGTTTAGGTCGTTGTATTTAGTTTCATTTGAGTAGTAACAACATATTAGAGCTTACGTGATGGTTTGGTGCTTATTTGGTACCATTGGCTTATTCAAAGTGCTTATTTATAAGCACTTGCAACTGCAGTTTCATATTCTACCACATAAGCCACTGTTTTTCTATTTTTCTTAGATTCAGTATATTAAATTAGACTTTTTCTGAATTTTTCATATTTTTCTAGGTCAGTTTGCTATTTTTCTTAATTTAAAACAGTTTTTAGGCCATTTTAATTAGCTTTTAATACAATTAATTCAGAAAAGTTTCAAAAAAATAAGTTTTCATTTTTCCTAGGTTAAGATAAATATAAAAGACCAAAAAATTATTTTTCCAGATTTTTCTTAGTTAAATTTGTAATTTTTAGCAATTTATATAGTTTTAAATATTTTTTAATTCATAGAAAATAGAAAAATAATCAGAAAAATATAAAAATAGTTTTGAAAATTCTCTTTTGTTATTTTAGATTTTTCCAAGTCATAATTTCATTTTCTAGCTTTATTTCATATTTTTTGTAATTTAGGCTATTATTAAATAAGTAAAATAGTTTTAATTAATAATAATTAGATAAATAGTTTTAAAAATAATTTTCTTTTTCTAAAAATTTTCTCATATCATTAGGTTTGTAAAAATATCATTTTCATATTTTTAGGATTAATATTGCTTCAGTTTCACATTTTCTTTTGTACGTCACGTAGTTTGTAAGTTAAATTTGTAATTAAAAACATCAGTTTAAAAATAGTGATAGCGTTTATTTAATATAATTTATCTTTTTAATTTTCTTTAATTTACATTTAAGCCCATGTAGTTTATAAACTTTTTCCTTAGTTATAATCAATCATATCTCCTTATCCGTTCAAATCTTCTCGATCACTACACGTTTGACTATTCTCGCACAGCTCGTTGGGACTTAACGACCTGGGGAAACACTATACTCTCTTAGACTTCATTGCATTTGTTTCCGGACTGTTTTAAGTTTGTTACGGTTAGCCATTCACAAGTGGCTAGCTTGTGTGACAAAACTTGACCGTCTGGGAGCGAATCATGGGGACCGAAAATGTGGGATCAAACAGCGCTCAAGCTCAAGGTGCATACGCTTTTACAGATTTATTGTATCTCACCGTATTCGTGTCGTTATGTAATTTTTAAATTGGACTCCTATTAACTTTACTCTTTTTAAATGAATCATGAGATACAAGTGTGTGTCGCTTACATTGACTGGGTGATGTGGTGGTCGATGAGAACCGCCAATCGTTATTATGGTGCAAGGAACACATGAGGCTTTTTCTTTTCGCTTTTAGATGTATATTCTTTGACTTCTAATTGTGATGAGTACAAAAATGGGAAAGCTTACCATGGGTAAAACAAACTGGATCATTGAAAATGTTAAAATAAACAAAATGCTTATTATGTCAAACGTCAAGGTCAAACGTTGGAAAATGTTGGACTATATTTGGAACGCCCGATTTTCACACAATGGACAACTTTATGTGGTCGTTTCAAGAGTAATCTGAACCAAAAAAGATCTTAAGGTGTTATGTTGTGACAAAGATGATAACTACACTATTGCTACAATAAACGTTAAGTATAAAGAGGTTCTTCATAGATTATGAGTATGTTTGTCTATTTCTATTATGCCTAACTATAATTGATATCTATCTTTTTCCATTTACGATTATGACTCACAGAAACTTAAATTTTATTGTCAACATTATACTAAGTTTAAATATATCTTAAAAACTATACTAATTTTATTTTGAAGAATTCTTAAAGCTAGCCGCCCAGCGGGCGGGCCTGTAGCTAGTAATAATAATAATATTGTAAGTATTAATGGTGACATTTTGTTTTTATGTGAGTAGTTTGACCATTTTACCCATGGTTGTCAGGATCCCGACCCTGATCTTAGGATATTACGATTTTATGATACTGCAAAGCAAAAACGATTCGGATCCTACATAGGATCTTTGCAAGCTTAAGATCTTATAGGATCCCGATCTTGACCATACGATCTTAAGATCTAACCTGATCTGATCTTACTTTTCTCGGATTACAAACTAAAAAACTACAAATGTATGAGTTGTTTTTTGTAGAATTCATATCTTTAATTAGTGAAGAGTTGGCTAGCCCGCAAGTTTATGGCTTGTGGTAAAGGCAGTGGAAAAACCATAATTGGTAATCAGCTCACCAAAGATAATATTGATAATTTATCTAAGAGTTGGCTAGTCCGTAGTAACGGCTCGGTAAAGACAAATCAAATCCGTTGAAAGTCGATGGTTTGCTCAAAATCATTTGGTTATCGGTGTACCAAGGTTCTTACTTGAACTCAAACATTTGGCTACTCCGAAGTAATGGCTTTTGGTAAAGAGATGAAATCCATTAATTTTCTCAAAACATTGCTAGGGACTAGCAATATCTTAGTGTGGCGATTGATGAGTGTCTAAATACTCATCATTTTGTACCATTTAAATCGCAAAACATCCGAAAACACTTTCGAAATACATCAAAATGATAAAATATCACAAATAAGTGTTTTATGTGTTTTAAATGCAAAATATCAAAATCTGGTGAAAAGCGTATCAAGTTTGCATAATTGGCGCTTTAGTCCCCAAGTTTCAAAAGTTGTCAAAACAGTCCTGGTAAATCAAAATAAAGAAAATATCATTTCAAGTCCCTAGGGATTCATGAGTTGTCAAAATTGGTCCTTAAAATCAAAAATTGCAAAATTACAACTTTAGTCCCTCAAGTTTTGAAAATGTCAAAAATAGTCCTTGGATATATTTAAAAACAGAAAATAATCATCTATGGTCCTTGTACTATTCACATTTGGCAGTTTTGGCCCTTGTGACAACTTTGGAATATTGGCAGAAATGGTCCTTCAAGATTGGAGAATTGCAAAACAAGTCCTTGTAATAATAAACAAATTTTGACCCCTGCCATTAGCCTTTGACCCCTGCCAAACCACTGTGACCCCCCTTTTTGGACCCCTGGTCAAACAACCCAGTCAAACCACCCTTTTCCCTTCCTCCTTATCCCTTCTTCCTCCCACCACTTGCCTGCAAAAACTCAGGCCTCTCACCTCACCTTATCTCCTCAAACCTCCCCCCTCATCATCACAACACACCACAATTAATGCCACCCCCCCCAGTTGCAAATTCAGAGCCCCACTACCAAAAAACCACTTTCCCGCCAATTTTGATCAAACGGCCAAAATCCATCCAAGTAATCCAATTGCCTCAATTATGAGTGGGAATTGATCAGAGGAGAGAGAGAAGACATTTGGTGTATAAATAAAGGAAAGAGAAGCAAGAGGAAGAGTAGTACTTAGTTTATTTTTTCATATGTATGTCGTTTTTTATGTTTATGTTTTAATTAAGCTCTAAGCTGTAATCTTTTGTTTCATTGTATCAAACTAAGTTATTTCAGTGTATTAAAACTATTTTCAAGTATCAATTCAAGTTTGAATTAACATTTCATATTTTCATGTCCACTGTTGCAAAATTCAGTTTCAAACTCTTATGTACAAGCCTTTAGTAGCTTATTTTTAAGTTCAAATAAGCTTATTGAAGCTACTTATAGCTTTTGGTAAGCTTGCAATTAAGTTTCAAGCAACTTTGGTTTTTGGTCAACAAAAGTCAACTAAAGCATCAAATGGATTTGGAAATGGATATTGGGTGATGCAGAGCTTGGATGGGGTTGGATTAGCTTAGGATAGTATAGTTTTGGTTCTGGTTTAAACTGCAAATAAGCTGGGACAATTGTGAGTTCTTATTTTTCTCTATATCTAGTATAGTTTGCAAAATCCAATTGAGTTTGAATCATGGGTAGCTTTAGTTTTATCTGCTCATTTAGTTGTTTTAGGTCATATTGATTTAGTTTAGGAGTTTGTCTCGACTAGTTCGATGGTTAGAATGGTTTAAACTTGCATATCAATCACATAACTAGTGTTTGGCATTAGGTGTTAGACTGAGATTTAGGTTAGTTCAGTGGTTAACTCTAATTGCTTTAGTCTTACTTAGGTATAATAGAGTCACTTTGGTCATTCAATTGCACCCTAGAGTAGCTAAAGTCAAAATCACTTTAAACATGTTCTAATTTCATATCTGTGAAAAATTTGTAAAGCCAAAAGCTTGCATTGTGTTCATAATTGATAGGAGTAGCTTAATCAAGTATTAAAATAACTCATTTCATCATTTTCAGTTGGTAAATTAAGCTCAAACCTCATCAAAGTCAAACTGCTTCATATCTTAAAAAGTTAAATTTTTCTTTGGTCAGTTTTTGAATAAACTTCACAATTTTATTGTGATCTCAATATTAGGATTTAGTCCATCAGCTTTTGGGATAGTAATATTTAGTTGCTTAACTTAATTATAAAAATATTAGTTTAACATTACTCGACTTATTAAGTGCTTTTTACTCGCCTTCTTTGACCCCTTTCAAAAGCATGCCACAGGCACACACTCAAGATACACCGAGTGTGCACAGCATCTTCAGCGTTGCACAAGCTTCATTCAAGCTTGTGAGGAGCTGAGATTTGGCCCATGTGTAGTCGCTAGGTGAACTTTAGGTCCCAATATTTGTTTTCACCTTAGCTTATTAGGATTGCTTATGCAATATCACAAAGTAGCACCCAAAACTTTTGCACTTAAGCTCAAATCATCAAATCAAGTTAATCAGTACTATAGAGGTTAAGAGCAGTTGTAATAAGTTGTTTTTGAGTAGTTTTAACATATTATAGCTTCTGTATCAGTTTGGTGCTCATTTGTAGCCTTTGGCTTATTCCAAGTACTTATTTATAAGTACTTGTAACTGCAGTTTCATAATCCTACACATAAGCCACTGTTTTTATATTTTTGTTAGATTCATAATATTATTTTAGACTTTTCTTGAATTTTTCATATTTTTCTAACACTGTTTGCTATTTTTCTTCTTTTAAAACAGTTTTTAGGCATTTTTAATTAGCTTTTAATACAATTAAATCAGAAAAGTTTCAAAAAAATAAGTTTTCATTTTTCCTAGGTTAAGATAAATATAAAAGTCAAAAAATATTTTTCCAGATTTTTCATAGTTTAATTTGTAATTTTAGCAATTTAATTAGTTTCAAATAGTTTTTAATTAATAGAAAATAGAAAATAATCGAAAAAATACAAAATTAGTTTTGAAAATTCTCTTTAGTTATTTTAGATTTTTCTAAGTCATAATTTCATTTTCTAGCTTTATTTCATATTTTCTTGTATTTTAGGGTATTATTAAATAGGTAAAATAGTTTTTAATTAATAATAATTAAATAAATAGTAATAAAAATAATTTTCTTTTTCTAAAATTTTCTCTTATCATTAGGTTTGTAAAATGTCATTTTTATATTTTTAGGATTAATCTTGTTTCATTTTAACATTTTCTTTTATGCGTTCGTAGTTTCTAATTTAAATTTATAAAGAAAATCAAAACATCATTTTGCAAATAGTGATAGCGTTTATTTAATATATTTTATCTTTTTAATTTTCTTTAATTTGCATTTAAGCCCTGTAATTTATAAACTTTTCTTTAGGTATAATCAATCACAATCCTTTTCCCATTCAAATTCTCTCGATCACTATTCGTTTGATTATTCTCATACATTCGTTGGGACATAACGACACTGGGAAACACTATACTCTCTGGACTTCATTGCATTGGTGTCCGAACTGCTTTTAAGTTTCTTACGGTTAGCCATTCACAAGTGGCTAGCTTGTGTGAGATAACTTGCGGTTTAGCACGAATCAAATTTTAGCGCCACTTGGAGTCAAGCTAATTATCTTCCATTTAGCAGATTAGTGATTTGAATATTCACTCCTTGTTCATACCATCTATATGTTTATATTTTCTTATAAAATCCAAAAATCCAAAACATCTTAAAAATCAAAACCCAAAAGATTTTCTTTCCTATTTTTACAAAATGTTTATCCAAAAACCCAAAAATATTCACCTTAACCCTCTTACCCTTTTTGATTCTTTATCTCTTTACCCTCTATCCATTTGATTCTGACTTCTTCTATTCTCATGGAATCTCTCGACTACGACGAATTCTGGGACGAAGTTGAAAAACTTCAGACTTTATCGCAAATGCCAAGAATTCGTGTTGTTCGTGATGATCCATTAATTCTGCGTAGGGAAATGGAACGAGAAACCGGGGTGACAAAGGACCAGGTACTTCCCTCTAATAATGGAAGTGCTAAATACGTCCAACCTACGGTTATCCAAAGATCTAACCCCTCAATTGCTCCTAAGCCGTCTAAAATTGATCCTAAACTTTCACAATTTACGGTTAAAAGCAATCATGCAAAATTTAGATCGGTGACTAGCAAGAATGACTTGCCTAAACTTCACGTTTCTCAAAACCGAACCGGAGACCATAACGGAAGTGGTGGAAATTGCTAGCTCTCGAGCACACCACTTGTCCCACCTCCGGATTTTTCAAAATGTTCTTCGAGACTTGATAGTCATTCGGATCACCATGTTGGTTTTGTTGATTCTTTGAATAAACCGATTCCTTCTCGTAACTCTCAAATGAAATCGTTTATTCCTTGTGTCGGTTGTGGTGAGCCTCTTTTTGGTTCACCACATCGTTGGTGTACGTTTATGCAGGTGTGGTAATGATATTCGTAACGGAGTTGTTTGTTTTGTGGTTCGAGGAATTCATTTGATTATGATCCTAATCCGAACTCATTTAACGACCCTCAAACTTTTCCAATTACCCACCACACCCGACTTATCTTCATATAATCAACATAACTTCTGTGAATTTTGTGGAGGTCCTCACCAAGGATTTGAGTGTCAATCGAAACACATTTGTCTATAAGCAGTTTTCCGTGATGCTCGGAACTTTGGTTATGACCAATATCCATATAATTCACCACCCGGACTCAGCAGTTTCTTGTTGTGAGTCTTGTGGAGGTCCCCACTTCACTCGATTGTCAAATAGAATCCATTTCCTTGTAACAATCATCACTCTCACGAGTTTGACAATTTCCAACCTCCACAAGACCATACGGTTCAAACTCCACCGAGCCGTTGCTAAAGAAATTTCCCAAGATTTTGAAGCGCAATGAAAACACTTGATGATATGATTCAAAACTTTAAGAATCAAGTGAGTGGTGAAAACCATGGGAGAATTGCTAGTCAAGAACGAGAGACTCGCAAATCTAGGGAAGAATTATTGGTCCTAGAGCATGCAACTCTAAGGCGTTCCCAATTTCTTAAAGCGACTATGTATGATGATGACGAGGAGAGTATTCCTTTTAAGAATATTATTTCTCAACTCCTCGGTCGGTTGATATCCCAGCGATTGAGATTCCATCTCAAACAACTGCTATCACACCAAGCTCCCACTCACTCTCGAACATGGGGACGAGCATCTTGACACTTGTTCACGAAAAGGAATCGGACGAATTCATAAAGTCTAGTGTTGAGAACCTTGTCCCAATCCCGAGAGAGTCACGGGGAACTTCGATCATATGTGTGATTCTCTTTCCCTCTTGAGTGTTCAAAAGATCATTTTGAAACTTTCTCCGATTTTAGCGACGATTGTACTTCTTATGGAAACATCGAGTATGTTGAAGCATCACTCCACGATCGATGTCGATCATCTTCTTGAGGAGTTCACCGATGAACTCACTCACATCAATCCACTTTCATCGGAAAGTAATGATAGTCTTTTTATTTCAAAGTCGATCCGGAAGAGACCGAAAGTCTCCTTGATAATGATCGCTCACTCACTTCTTATCCCAACAAATCAATAGAGAATATTGATCACTTTGTTCCCGAAACATTCAAAGCTACTTTCACCAATCCTCTATTTGAATTCGAATATGAATTCACTTGGATTTCTAACAATCCAATCTTTGACGAGGATAGTGATGAGTCTGATGGAACAAGAATTCACGATTTACATCTTGTGATTGATTCTCTTCACGAGGAGTTCGCGGTGAACTCACTCATATCATATCTCCACGGGAGTATGATAACTTCCACTTTGATCATGACATACCCGGATTTTCTTGATCACGTGAGCTTAAATGATGAGATTCATAATGCAAATTATGGATTCTCCTATGGATGAAGATGAGTTAGTCATGATTTTCATCATGACTTTCTTTCTTTTCTTCACCTATCCCGTGACTTCTTCTCTTCTTCACTCATTCGGGAGTGAAGATACCATCTTTAACCCCGGCATTTCCATGTACCATTTGTGAGCCGAGTCTGTCTATGTATATCTCGTCGGTGTGGAACTTTCACGTGCTTCAAATGTTTGTCCAAACATCTTGAATGAAAGTCTGATGGAGATTGTCTCTTCCACTTTGCTTCCCATGAACAAATTAATACGGGTCGAGTCAAGCTAGCGACTCGGTAATCAAAAAATGAGTTAAACGTGGGTTTTCACCGTGTGTACCACCCTAGTGTGGGGAGATACTCCACATGTTGTATATAGATCTTAAAATGAATGAAAATGGTAAATATTAAAAAGAGAATAATTGTTGTGTTTACACTTAGCTAGTAATGTTATCTTTTTCGTTCTAAGTTTCGACATAACGGTAGGTACTTTGAATATTGAGGACAATATTCATTTCTAAGTGTGGGGAAATTCATGAATTTGATCATAAATGTACCCTTTAGTCCCTTTTCCCCAAAATGGCCAAATTTTAATTTTTTTTATTTTTTTTTTTTTTTATTTTTATTTTTTTTTAGTGGAAGTACTATGTACTAAACACAACACATGGTAATCATCCACCATGTCTAACCCACATAAGGATTGGCTAATCCAGAGCAAACGGCTCTTGGTAAAGATATCTCAAATCTGTTGGCTTCCATTTTGCCCAAAATTGTATGGTGTTCATTTCACCATATCTTTAATTAGTGAAGAGTTGGCTAGCATAAGTTTATGGCTTGTGGTAAAGGCGATGGAAAAGCCATAATTGGTAATCACTCACCAAAGATAATATTGATAATTTATCTAAGAGTTGGCTAGTCCGTAAGTAAACGGCTTCGGTAAAGACAAATCAAATCCGTTGAAAGGCGATGGTTTGCTCAAAATCATTTGGTTATCGGTGTACCAAGGTTCTTACTTGAACTGAAATATTTGGCTACTCCGAAGTAATGGCTTTTGGTAAAGAGATGAAATCCATTAATTTTTCTCAAAACATTGCTAGGGACTAGCAATATCTTAGTGTGGGGATTGATGAGTGTCTAAATACTCATCTTTTTGTACCATTTAAACCGCAAAACATCCGAAAACACTCGAAATGCATCAAAATGATAAAAATATCACAAATAAGTGTTTTATGTGTTTTAAATGCAAAAATATCAAAATCGGTGAAAACGTATCAAGTTTGCATAATTGGCGCTTTAGTCCCCAAGTTTCAAAAGTTGTCAAAAGCAGTCCTGTAAATCAAAATAAAGAAAAATATCATTTCAAGTCCCTAAAGTTCATGAGTTGTCAAATTGGTCCTTAAAATCAAAAATTGCAAAATTACAACTTTAGTCCTCAAGTTTTGAAAATGTCAAAATAGTCCTTGGATATATTTAAAAGCAGAAAATAATCATCTATGGTCCTTGTACTATTCACATTTGGCAGTTTTGGCCCTTGTGACAACTTTGGAATATTGGCAGAAATGGTCCTTCAAGATTGGAGAATTGCAAAACAAGTCCTTGTAATAATAAACAAATTTTGACCCCTGCCATTAGCCTTTGACCCCTGCCAAACCACTGTGACCCCCCTTTTTGGACCCCTGGTCAAACAACCCAGTCAAACCACCCTTTTCCCTCCATCCTTATCCCTTCTTCCTCCCACCACTTACCTGCAAAAACTCAGGCCTCTCACCTCACCTTATCTCCTCAAACCTCCCCCATCATCACAACACACCACAATTAATGCCACCCCCCCCCAGTTGCAAATTCAGAGCCTCACTACCAAAAAACCACTTTCCCACCAATTTTGATCAAACGGCCAAAATCCATCCAAGTAATCCAATGGCCTCAATTATGAGTGGGAATTGATCAGAGGAGAGAGAGAAGACATTTGGTGTATAAATAAAGGAAAGAGAAGCAAGAGGAAAAGCAGTACTTAGTTTTTTATTTCATATGTATGTCGTTTTTTATGTTTATGTTTTAATTAAGCTCTAAGCTGTAATCTTTTGTTTCATTGTATCAAATTAAGTTATTTCAGTGTATTAAAACTATTTTCAAGTATCAATTCAAGTTTGAATTAACATTTCATATTTTCATGTCCACTGTTGCAAAATTCAGTTTCTAACTCTTATGTACAAGCCTTTAGTAGCTTATTTTTAAGTTCAAATAAGCTTATTGAAGCTACTTATAGCTTTTGGTAAGCTTGCAATTAAGTTTCAAGCAACTTTGGTTTTTGGTCAACAAAAGTCAACTGAAGCATCAAATGGATTTGGAAATGGATATTGGGTGATGCAGAGCTTGGATGGGGTTGGATTAGCTTAGGATAGTATAGTTTTGGTTCTGGTTTAAACTGCAAATAAGCTGGGACAATTGTGAGTTCTTATTTTTCTCTCTATATCTAGTATAGTTTGCAAAATCCAATTGAGTTTGAATCTGTGGGTAGCTTTAGTTTTTATCTGTTCATTTAGTTGTTTTTAGGTCATATTGATTTAGTTTAGGAGTTTGTCTCAGCTAGTTCAGTAGTTAGAATGGTTTAAACTTGCATATCAATCACATAACTAGTGTTTGGCATTAGGTGTTAGACTGAGATTTAGGTTAGTTCAGTGGTTAACTCTAATTGCTTTAGTCTTACTTAGGTATAATAGAGTCACTTTGGTCATTCAATTGCACCCTAGAGTAGCTATAGTCAAAATCACTTTAAACATGTTCTAATTTCATATCTGTGAAAAATTTGTAAAGCCAAAAGCTTGCATTGTGTTCATAATTGATAGGAGTAGCTTAATCAAGTATTAAAATAACTCATTTCATCATTTTCAGGTTGGTAAATTAAGCTCAAACCTCATCAAAGTCAAAGCGCTTCATATCTTAAAAGTCAAATTTTTCTTTGGTCGGGTTTTGAATAAACTTCACAATTTTATTGTGATCTCAATATTAGGATTTAGTCCATCGACTTTTGGGATAGTAATATTTAGTTGCTTAACTTAATTATAAAAATATTAGTTTAACATTACTCACTTATTAAGTGCTTTTACTCGACTTCTTTTGACCCCTTTTCAAAAGCATGCCTGTGCACACACTCAAGATACATCGAGTGTGCACAGCATCTTCTGACGTTGCACAAGCTTCATTCAAGCTTGTGAGGAGCTGAGATTTGGCCCATGTGTAGTCTGCTAGGTGAACTTTAGGTCCCAATATTTGTTTTTCACCTTAGCTTATTAGGATTGCTTATGCAATATCACAAAGTAGCACCCCAAAATCTGTTTTTGCACTTAAGCTCAAATCATCAAATCAAGTTAATCAGTACTATAGAGGTTAAGAGCAGTTGTAATAAGTTGTTTTTGAGTAGTTTTAACATATTATAGCTTCTGTATCAGTTTGGTGCTCATTTGTAGCCTTTGGCTTATTTCAAGTGCTTATTTATAAGTACTTGTAACTGCAGTTTCATAATCCTACACATAAGCCACTGTTTTTATATTTTTGTTAGATTCATAATATTATTTTAGACTTTTCTTGAATTTTTCATATTTTTCTAACACTGTTTGCTATTTTTATTCATTTAAAACAGTTTTTAGGCATTTTTAATTAGCTTTTAATACAATTAAATCAGAAAAGTTTCAAAAAAATAAGTTTTCATTTTTCCTAGGTTAAGATAAATATAAAAAGTCAAAAAAATATTTTTCCAGATTTTTCATAGTTTAATTTGTAATTTTTAGCAATTTAATTAGTTTCAAATAGTTTTTAATTAATAGAAAATAGAAAATAATCGAAAAATACAAAATTAGTTTTGAAAATTCTCTTTAGTTATTTTAGATTTTTCTAAGTCATAATTTCATTTTTCTAGCTTTATTTCATATTTTCTTGTATTTTAGGGTATTATTAAATAGGTAAAAATAGTTTTAATTAATAATAATTAAATAAATAGTAATAAAAATAATTTTCTTTTCTAAAAATTTCTCTTATCATTAGGTTTGTAAAAATGTCATTTTATATTTTTAGGATTAATCTTGTTTCATTTTCACATTTTCTTTTGTACGTTACGTAGTTTCTAATTTAAATTTATAAAAGAAAAATCAAAAACATCATTTTGCAAATAGTGATAGCGTTTATTTAATATATTTTATCTTTTTAATTTTCTTTAATTTGCATTTAAGCCCCTGTAATTTATAAACTTTTTCTTTAGGTATAATCAATCACAATCCTTTTCTCATTCAAATTCTCTCGATCACTATTCGTTTGATTATTCTCGCACATTCGTTGGGACATAACGACACGGAAACACTATACTCTCACGGACTTCATTGCATTGGTGTCCGAACTGTTTAAGTTTCTTCGGTTAGCCATTCATGAAGTGGCTAGCTTGTGTGAGATAACTCACGGTTTAGCCTGAATCAAACCTTTTACTGAATTTTATTTCCGAATTTCTTCTTTCGAAATTCTTTTTCAATTTTTTTTTGGAATTTTTGTCAAAAAACTTTTTTTCCAAATTTCATTTCTGAAATATTATTTTTAGAAAAACAATTTTTCACATGTGAAAAAAAAATTATGAATTTTTTTCATCACATGTGAAGACGTATAAAATCGGATGAATAAAAGTGGCCGAAAACATAAGAAAACAGACGAAAACATATAAAATCGGATGAAAACATATAAAAACCGACGAAAACGTATATAAAAACACATAGACAAAAACGTATATAAAAACACGTAGACACAAATGTATATAAAAAAGTATATAAAAATCTAGCGGGTAAAACTATAAAGAGTGGATAAAAAAAATTGACGGTAATGCAATTTTCGCTAACCTACATGGACCATTTATGTAACTTACCGTAAGGACGGTGGATGCAATTTTTGCAAACTCATAAAGTAAAATAGTCATCACAGGTTTTTCACTACACATATAAAGATAAAAGTGTTAACATTCATACTCATATAAAGACAAGATGTCAACATTATACTTACAAGAGTATCTTTTTTCTTCGCTATTTAGAAAAGTATTTTTGGACAAGTATAATATTTTTTAAAAGTATTATCCTTAGAGCATGAGGTATCGTAACTGAATAACCTCGCCACTCCAACGTGGCATGCTCGCCAGTCCATTTCGTTCCTCGCCACCACACCACGCATGCTCGCCGGTGGTGTTTTCGCCGTTGCAATGACAAGGAAGAAGACAAAGAGGAAAAGAATATAACCGTTGTTAAGCAGTTCGTTTAAAAAAAAAAAAAAAAAAACCCTTTTATTTTTAAAATTAAAACTTTACCCACCCTCTTATAAATAATATCCATTTTTAAAAAATCATTCACACTCTTTTCTTTCAAATCATTCACATACTACTCTTTCAAATCTTTACATCTTAAGCAAAAAAAAAACATGAGTGGTTCAAATTCGGATTCCGATATTGTTGATTTACAAGATATCGAGATGATTCTGAAAGTTGCAGGTTATGGGCAATCGTTGCCAGAACAGGAAGTTGAAAGTTCACGCACCCATAATTACATCTACCGTGACCGTGAAGTTGCTGAAGAACGTCTGATATCCGACTATTTTTCTGATTGTCCAAAATATCCGGACTACTATTTTAGGCGTCGATTTCGTATGAGCCGTAAACTATTCTTAGAAATAGTACAAGGTGTTGACAATCATATTCAAACTGTTGATCCTCTTCCACCGCATTTTGATTTCTTTAGAGTCCGGCCCGATGCTACAGGTGTAATGAGTATGAGTGTTATTATGAAATGCACATCCGCCATACGCCAATTGGCCTACGGCACCGCACCTGATGCATTTGATGAATATTTGCAAATGAGGTCACACACGGCACGCGATTGTCTAACGTTATTTATATTTTTGATCTTTGCCTAAGTTTTGTTAACGACAAAAGTAAATTTAATTTGTATAAAAGCTTAAAGTTTGTCAAGTTTAATAGATATTAAAACAAGATTTTTCAAACAATATCTTCATCATTCAAGCATTTACATTTATGATTAGTTATATCTTAATATGACTCTAATCATTATGTATGATAGTAGTTTTTAGAATGTGTTTAGGTTCTTAAAACCAAACACTACTTAATTACTTGCATATTTCTAAAAATAGAAATACAACATATGACATCATGTAATGCATCATGAAAATCATTGAAAGATTTCATTAGATATTTTGTGTGGATTTGTACTCTTCATATCTTACACAATCTTAGATGGATTTGGTTGACTTTGGTAAGATTTTGGTAATCTTGTCATCGGACCCCACGGTACCAAAATGGTACAGCAGGCGGAACCCTTTAAGGGTTCCGTGGTCGTCAGACGCTCACATCCATTTGGCTATAAATAGCAAAGCCAAACCAAGTAGTTTTTCATCCCTTTCTATCATACTCTCATACATATCTTCTCTCTAAGAAAAGAAGTCATTCCGAAAAGATCGGGATGACAAAAAGGGTAAAGGTGAAAGAAAGTGTTTTAGATGTGGTGATGCAAGTCATCTCATAGGAGAATGTCCCAAGCCACCCAAAAGCAAAACTCAATGAGCTTTTGTAAGTGGTGCTTGGAGTGATAGTGAAGACGATGAAGAATCAAGCAAGGAAGAGATCGCTCTAATGGCAGATAAGTCAAATGAGGTACTTTCCGACTCTTCTTATTCTTCTATAGATGATGACACTTTGCAAAAACAATATAATCAATTGTGTGAGCTAAGTCTAAAAATCATAACCAAAAATAAATTTTTAAAAACCAAAAATGAATTTTTGGAAAATGAAGTTTATGAGTTGAAAGAAAAAGCAAAACGACTTGAAAAAGGAAAAGCAAATAACGATGATTGTAAATCATGTCAAGAGCTTAATCTTGAAATAGAAAAACTAAAGCTCACACAAGATGTTCTAATCGAACAAAATTCTAAATTTAAAAGGTTTAACAAAAACATCGCACTTGCCGATGAAATAGTAAAATACATAAAACACCAGGGGATATGAATGGGCTAGGACTTAATGAGGTATTAATTCCAAATAGTCAAAACACAACGGCGAAAGGGCGAACATTACATCAAAAGCATTGCGATGCAGACGGACGAGACGGAACCAAAATAAGGGTTTCGTCCGTTGAACCAAATGGTGCCGTGAGTACTACAAAGACGACAGAATATTCGCACACGGACCGTCTTGAATTTGTCAAAGTAACAAAGAAAACCAATGATAGTGTTAAACTAAAACCAATTGTTACATCGGAGTAGGCCTTGCCAAAAATGAATTTAGATCAAAACTACTCAACAACGATATAAAACACCTTTTGCCAAACGCCCTTTCCTAAGAGCAACCATAACATACAACCCAACTACCAACACAGCGGTTGGAATCAAAACTTTCCTAGACCATATTAAACTCCAGTTACATGTCATGGAACTCTTCCCATCGTTTCCATACATGAATCAAATAAATGGTATGTTTAACCCAAACGGACCCATGAGATATTGGGGACCAAATGCTTGAGTTATTTGCTTCTTAGGTATGCTTGAAAGTTGGATTTGAACCTGATGAATGGATAAAAGATAGTGGATGCTCACGACACATGACGGGCAACAAAAGTCTCTTCTCATCATACCAAGAATATGACGGAGGTAATGTCACTTTTGGTAGCAATCTCAAAAGCAAAATCATTGGCAAAGGTACGATTGCTCATAACTCCCTAACTATTGAAAATGTTGCTCATGTAGATAGGTTAGGATTTAATCTACTTAGTATTAGCCATTTATGTGATAAAAAGTATAAAGTACTATTTGATGAAAATGGTAGTAAAATACTAAAAGATGGCATCACCATAGCTAAAGGAGTTAGGAAAAATAACATATACGTCATGAAAATAGATAAAACATCTAATGACAAACTTTGCCTAACAACGTTAGACGATAGCTCATCTCTTTGGCATAGACGCTTAGGTCACGCTAATATGAGACTTATACAAAACCTATCTTCAAAAGAGCTACTTAGGAATTTACCAATACTAAAATATGGCCAACACTTTTGCGACGCTTGCAAAATTGGTAAACAAACCCATAGTAGTCACAAATCTAAAAATATGGTATCCACATCTAAGTGTTTAGAATTATTACATATGGACTAAATGAAGAGGAAAAAAACTTCATGATACCTCATGCTCTTATAATTAATGTTTGAAAATTTACTGCGATCAAGGTTCCACCAATTAAGATTTTCTTGTGATAGCATCATCACAGGAGCAATGTTGCGTGTGAAGGTCTATGCCTCTTGACAGGGCTGTCCTGTGAAAATTGGAGGCCCTATGCCGTAATTCAAAAATAAGACCTTCAACTCCGAAATTTAAGTGGTCTCGTTTACTAGTAACAACTTATATTATAATGTAAGTACATTGTATCATTTTATTTGGTGGAACTCATCGATGTTATTTTTTTCAGAAACACCATAAAAACCATTTCTTTATGACATGTTCCAAGGTAAAAGTATAAATTTGAAAGAAAAAGTTTTTTACTGTAAAATTTTGATCTAAGTATTCTCATATATTAAATCACTAATTTTAAAATGTTAAAATTATAAAGTGAAAGAATATGGGTTTAACTCGAACTTCAAAAATAGTGTTAGAGCACAAGGTATGCAAGGATTCAATAACACGTTATTGGTATGCCACATCAGCGTTACATCATACACCTCCCAATAACACACCAATAACTCAAATAACCCTCCCTCATAACACACCACTAACATCACATGTAGGTCCCATCAAATATACCACCCACTCACAATAAAAAAAACACACACACAAAAGGTGCATTTGGCTTGAGCTAGTGGAGTGGCTCAAAACACAAAATAATGCATTTGGCACAAGTTTGGCATGTTGGCCGGTAAGGTTGCCACACTAATGGCTCACCAATGGCACCTCATACCTTGTGCTTGAAGACAAATAAAAGCTTGAGGGCCCACACAATATATTTTTTACACCTTTTGGTTATCTTCTTCATGAGATCTCATATCTCACTCCCACCATTAAAACGCATGTTTGGGGTGTGCATGGTCCAAAAACCGGACCGGTCCTACTGGACCGGACCGGCTAAGACCGGACCGAGACCCGATTTTGGCAAAAATCTTAGACCGAGTCGGTACGGTCTCGGTCCGGGTCGGTCCTTCGGTCGGTCAGGTCCAACAAGGCCAAGACCGGACCGAGACCCGATTTTGGCAAAAATCTTAGACCGAGACCTGACCGGACCGGACCGAGGACCGAATTAGCCCAAAAGCCGAGACCGCGCACCGGACCGAATGTCGTCGGTCCGGTCCAGTCCGGTCTCGGTCGGTCCGGTCCGTTCGGGTCGTATGCTCACCCCTAACGCAGGTAGAAGCTTTTCTTTTTTCTAATACGAAATTTTATACTTTTCATCCTATAAATCATCTTCTAACAATATTAAATCCTCCAAAAATGAATACATACTAATACTGAAGCTTTTGACATCGGAGACCCTTAAAAAATGGAGACCCTGTGCGGTCACCTATGCCGCACATACTCAAATCCGGGCCTGCCTCTTGAGTCAAGGTTGATACGAGTTGGGATTCTCCAAGAATTGATGTTAACTTTGATCGTTTATTTATAACCGATTTATTCATGCAAAGATAATTCACAAGCTTTTTCTCTTATAAATTTCTGTATTTGGAAGTTGAGTTATATGACACACAAAAGTAAGGAAAATTTGCAAAACTGCGACTTCAAGATTTCAATTATTTTCAACTTACTCAATTCTGTAGCATATTGTTAAAAATATGACTATTTTTCTAATATTCCAAGATTACACTCTCTTCACATAAACACAACTCTTACATCATTGTTTGTCTTGTCCATTTATTTCTCGTTCGATGCTTTTAATTTAAATGCGCATTCAAATGAAATTTATTATGAAATGATTTTGAAACCTTAAAATACAAAAATTGATTTTATTTAATGTATATATGAAGCACAATTGATCTCAAATAAAAGAAAATTAATTTTAAGATTTGTGATATAAATTGTTTAATAGTATTATTTCGTATATATTTTTTAAAGCGTGCATGTGTTTTTTAGAAGTTATAAAAAACCTTTTTAAAACTCGTAATAATTTTTGAATAAATTTGAATGATAAAATTGAGAAAAATATAGCCATATAAAATATTGAGTAAATTACACCGTTCGTCCTTGTGGTTTGCGTTGATCGCAGGAGTTCGTCCTTTGACCAAAAAAGTTGCACCGTCCATCCTTAAGTGGCAAACGTTATGCGCCATTAGTCCCTTGACCAAAAAATGTTAAGTTTGACTGTTAAAAACCCATCATGTGACTTGCACATGAGGGTATTATAGGGATTTTTCACTTTCTCTTTACACTAACCCTACATAACCTAGCTCATTTCTCTCCCTTGATATATCAGCCTCCATCTTCATTTTTATAAACATTTAACACAACAAAAGCCACGGATCAACCTCCCATAAAAATTAAAAAAAAAAAAAAAAAAAAAAAACACACTAATCAACCTCTATTTTTGTTTTGATATCGGTCTCCATCTTCATAATCTTATCATGGTCTCTCAATACCTTTTACCGGCAGGAGCAAAAGAAGAATCTTGGTGGATCTGCGACGACGGTGGACACGGTTCCGGTGTATCAAGACGGGTATCGATATGGTTTTGTGAACACGGATTTAGTAAATAAAGTTTCGATTTGGGTTTGTTGTTGTGAAAAAATATGTTAATGGTTTTGTGATCACCGTTGTCAGATCCAGTCTTGTTTGTATTAAAATTAGTAAGAAAAAAAGGTCACATGTTGAAGGCGACGGGTTTCTAATCCGATTTTCTTAAGACCTTTGCCGGAATCATGGCGGTTTAGTACCGAAACCGTGTGGTTTCGATCCGGTTTTGTATCATGGTGTTTGTGGTTTCAATGGCGAACGGAATAATGATGGGTACGAGTTTTTCTGTTTGTGGTTTTAGATCGTGATGTTTGTGGTTGTAATAATAGGTTTCGATTAATGGGTGACAACTAGATCGATGATGGTGGAATAATGGGTTTTGATTAAGTAGTGACGATGGTTGGAAAATGGGTTTTGATCCGACGATACCATATATGTGAACATCGTGGATTGGATGTCTTGATTTGATTTATTTTGATTTTGTATTTTTAAGTATGGTTTTTGTTTGTGTGCTTAAAGAAGCTGTGAAATGAAAAGAAATGGTGATGAGTGGTGGTGGTTGGAGATAAGGGTGTTTTGAGATGATGATACTCCACTGCCACATATGTGCTGCCACCGTGGATGTCTCCAAAAAATACTCACACCACCGCTGGTAACAGATCTGCTACCACCGTGGTCTGCCACAGACCTGGTAACAATGTAAAAATGTAATTGTAAATGATACGGGTATGTGTATTAGATTTGTAATTATCACTTTTGAAGATTAGATATAGAAATGATTTTGTGGAGGTTATATTTGATTCAAGGTTAGACTTTTATTTTTGTTTTTCATGATGATAATGAGTTTGGTGAAGGAAAAATCTTTGGATTTTGGTGTTCTCGATGATGATAATGAGTTTGGTAAAGGATTAATTTTTTTTTATTTTTTTTCCCTCTCTTCTACTTATGATAGTGGATTTTTTTTTGATAAAGTTGGTGATATTGGAGATGTAGATGATGAAGATGTATAAACAAAGAAGATGAAGTGTGAAATGACATAAATACACTCACGTGTATATCACGTGAGCGTGCTTAACGACCGTTAGTGGGCTCCGTTAGAGGGAGGGACTAATGGCGCATAACGTTTGCCACTTAAGGATGAACGGTGCAACTTTTTTGGTCAAAGGACGAACTCATGCGGTCAACGCAAACCACAAGGACGAACGGTGTAATTTACTCTAAAATATATTATAACTAAGGAGAGAGAAATTCTTTGTTACAGGAGGAAAAACATTAATTAATTTCGTAACATTTCGTAATGGTTTGTAATTAATTCGAAATATATCGTTTTTCCTTTTTTTTAAGTTTAAAAATGCAAAATCGTCCATTACGTACGGGGTTGTTTGATAAAAAAATTATTCTGTATTAATACAGAATATTGTGTTCTATTAGACAACAAAGATCGCATTTTTTGAACGAAGCCGAAGGAAAAGAAGAGTAAGCCAATAGTATCCCGGGGAAAGAAGAAAATCGCCTGCCGACCCATGAATTCTTCAGAGCGGGCTGGCAGGCCGAGCGTCTGGTATGAGAAGTTATGGGAAAGAGTATATTACAGTCTTTAAAGGTAATTACATATAATTATATAGTTATAAGTTCCATGCACGCACGAAGTTTACACATAAATCAAATTCATTTTATCATTTTAGTTCAATATATACACATATAAGAATATTTGTCCATAAAAATTGTGATATAAGTATAACTAATACTTATGCACGGGTTTTTCATTATGCATTAATATCCATTAATATTTGGTAAAATATTTGTAATAATTTATATTAGGTAACTCAAGATTTAATTTTATTTAGCTGACAAATATGTTGATATTGTAATTTAAATTTCACTACTGATATTATGTTGTACACATAATGCAAGTTTAATAGCACATAATGAGCGTTGATAAAGTTAACTTATACTCCTTAAAGTTTTTTAAAAATATTTTTTTAGATATCCTTATATAAATAAATAAAAATTACATCAGTCATTGTTATACGTAAAATCGCGTATATTTATTTTTATATTAAAGTAACTCGTGCTTACAATTTGATAATTATATTCCCGTTTTCAGTAATTTAGCCATATTTAAAATGTAAACTCGTGTCCACATAGGTTAAACTTTTAAAAATGAAATAAATGAGTCCTTATTGAACGTATTTAGTAAAAAATTTGATACTTATAATCTTATGAAAATTTATATGTTGTTATTTTAAAACAACATATACATTGTATTTTTTTAAATATAAAGTATAAAGGGTATAAAGTATAAGGGGGTGTTTGTTTATAATCTAAAGTTATTAAAAAACAATGAGGCTTATAATATTACACTTAACTCTATATAATTTTTAAAAATTCAACAACTAAAGTTTTATTAATCACCTAATCTTTTTTTAAGTTTTTGTTTTCACAAATTGGACACCTATATTTTTATGTGTTTTCTTTATCAACCAAAATTTTCCACCAAATTTATTAAAGTTTGAACAAAATCAATTTAATTTTGACTTTTATTAACCAATCGCGTCACATGATTTTCTTCGTGGTGAAATCGAGCTCTCTATTAGCAATTGTTTTTCAATAAGAATGAATTAATAAATCACTCCGAAATAATGTAATTCCTTTATTATATAAATATAAAAGATATATTACGATATTTTGCAGAAAAATAAAAAATAAATAAATAAATAAATAAAAATAAACTATAACAAAATCTAGCATAATAAACATCAAATTGGAAAAATATGTTTATTGATATATTCTGTTTGATGAAAAACTTTATAATTTAACCTATACATGAGATAAAAAGACGATGTTGTGTAATTTACATAAAAGTTAATGTTTCCTACAGCAAAATGTTACAAGTAATAATTCGTATTTAAAGTGTGAACAATCTTGTTATTTTATTAAAAAAAATGGTCTGAATATAACGATATAGTAAAAAGTTGAGTTAAGCTAGAAATAAATGTCATCTTAATCACACTTTTGCATATTTCCTTATTTAATTGTATATACAAGATTATTCGAGGATGGTAACTTGGTAAGTAAGATACCTTGTAAAGTAGAGGAAGTTATACCTCTTTTCAAATGACAACATCAAGAGATCAAATTCATTATTACTTAAAAAATTATGTTACTTGTAACGTGGCCCTATATATTGTTTGTTTGTTTGTTCATTTGTTAATTATCTAAATATACATCAAGTGAAGTTGAAAGTGTTTAACAAAAGATAGGTTGTGGATTTGTTGTTTTGTTTCAAGTGGCAATGCTTAAGTTCATGTCTTCTGCTATGCCTCAAATTTTTATATGCTTTGTGCTTAATTTTTTTATATTAAAATTTTCGGGATCTTTTATTCTTAATAGAATGAAAATATTACATACACAAATCAAACTCAGTATATATTTTTGTTACCTTTTTAATTGATAAAGCGGAAAAATTCGATAACGTAATCTTCGAAAAAGTTATAAATTGAAATCCGCTGCGAAGTGTGAATGATTAATAACTCGTTTGTTGGACATTAATTGTGGTGAAGTGTCTCATTAATTAGATAATGACATACAGTTATTTAACTTAAAATTGGAGTAAATCTTTGTGCACGTGTGCATAATTGAGGTGTGTTTCAGGAAATTAGATTCTTCTTTATCAACTTAATTTACGATTATTGTAGCTAACATTCGACCAGAAAATATATTATACGTAAATAAAACGTTCATAAAGCACAAATGGGCATTCACTCGAATAATTGATCTACATAAGAAGATGAATTTCTAGACTCGATTGTTAGTCCGATCAATCACTTAATTTCATTGATGGATACGAATACAATTTCTTGTTTATGGACGAGAGTTAAATAAATATATATGTTTTCTTAAAAGGCAACATTTATTGTGGAACAAAAAAACAAGATTAGAAAGAAAAGGCATACAACTCTTTAACAAGAGCTAGATATCTATACTACATTCCTAAAAAGAAAAACAATCAAAACTTTTGAAAAGTGAAATGGTGAAAGTCACAGGTGAGATAAATGTATAGTTTAATTAATAATCGTAGTAAAACACCTCATTACTTAAAAATACAATAATTTATTCATATTATACAATGGAATTAAAAACATATATACCAAATTAAAAACAACCAATTAAAACACTCCATACTAAAAAGTACAATAAAAATTTTCACGATGTACAATTAAACAAGCTACAACATAATCCAAAGTATAAAATAATTAAACACACTAATTAATGTTATTTTAAAATATCCTAAAATGAAAGTACATGTTATTATACAAATTAATAAAACACGAAAACTTCATACAATTTATGAGTTGATGAGTACGTATAGTTTTAAACCGGGGCGGGACCAACAGGTTCAATAGGAAACCGATGTCGCCATTGGTTCGGCTAACCATAAAAGCCATCCGAAAGCGAGCAGGAGATGACCGTTGAAACCGATACAAACCGGTGAATCGTGTCTCATCGAGATCTATTTCTCTAGTTAATCGTCACGAGTGCCATTCTTAGTAATCTTGTGCACTCTCGCTATACTATATATCTATATAATATCTATAATGCAAAAATGGTCAATCTTGAAAAGTGAAAAAACTTAATTTGGTCAAACATGAAAAATGAACACACTTTAGGGTGCGTTTAGTTCAAAATTTTTAAATCGTGGGTTTCTTAATTATGTGAGGTTTTAAATATAGAGTGTTTAGAAACTTGACATTTGAAATACAACGACATGTTTGGTTTGCAGCAAAAGAGAAAAAAATACCACATGTCTATGACAGTAAACGACAACATTACCTTTTTTAGCTTTAAACACAATATTCAATTATTCATCAAGCATCATACCATACGCTAAAAAGGAAATTGCAACTAATTTATTTCAGAAATAACTATCTATCGATCACATCAGTCATTAAATGCATAAAAGGACTACCAAGAACAACAATAACATCCAACCATAAGCAAGACTATACATAAAAGTTTCTTCCAAAACAACAATCTACCTATTACAAAATGCAAAAAGAGACCGTTGAGAGACAAAAAAGAAGAAGAAAAAAAAAATATTAGTACATGATCTATATGAATACAGTTAACAAACCCATATTCGCATTTACAAACCCATATCTACATTTATTGGTTGCTCACAAAGGACTAAATGGGTTATTATAGGATGGGAACCGTATTTTTATAAGCAATCGGGGTATTTTTTGCACCAGATCAAGCTTGTTTTTATAAACTTAATACCTTACATGTGAGAGATTCAAATATTCAGTTAAAGTGAGAAAGAAGATGGGAATGATCACAAAAGATTAAAACGTTAGGTAAGGGCTTTTAAATAATACTGTATTAAAAGAGGATATTTTTGTCATTCTCTTGCAAGGCCCACAATGAAATTGAAATCCATCGTTCCTCACTTGCATTTTAAAGACGCCAAATATTGGGCCCTACTGAATTTTAAACCCCACTCACATGCATTACCAAACACGACTTTTACCAAATTTTAAATTGAAACACGCCTAAATTCACCCAATATATGTGAACCAAACATCACCTTAAAATTTTGTGGCATTTGAAATGTATTAATTGACTTTCAAACTAATTTAGGGAACATCTATTTGTGCATTTTTTTTCATTTAAAATTTGAATGCGTTTAATTTGTAAAATTAAAAATATTATAATCTTTGAAATGAGTTATAAAACACTATAGAACTGAGCTAAAGTTTGAAAATTGATTTATGAGTCAAACCGGGTTTCAAAACATTATGTTTAATTCTAAAATCCTCAAACTTTTATTATTTTTTGTTTATAACCTATAGACTCATCAAGTTGATGATAAAATCCATGGGCGTTCTGACGACCGGCTACCCCTTTCGAGCTTAGTTGACCCCTTATTGATTCCGTTTTTTCCCTATTTGAAATAGATGAATCAATGGAACTTTGATCCCCGGTTCCTGCTTGGTCTAATGTTATCACTACAACTATCTGCCACTATAAAATTTTGTTGTTATGTACGGATACTCGTCTAGTATTATACGAAGCACGGTTGATAACTTGATAGTTTATATCTTGATATTAAAATAAATTGTTTGTTTGACTGGTGACATTGATTTAGATGAATAAAAAGGAAAGCAATGAGCTAATTAAATAAAAATATTTATATATATAATTAAAGTAATTTATAAATTGAAATAATGTGTAGTAAATGCATTGTTTAAAGTTATAAGAAAACTCATTTGACAAACTCTTTCATGAATTTAATTTAAGAGTATGTATTATTAGGAACTTGAAGATTAAGCCAAAGTCAATACTTAGGCTATGTTTGGCGTGAAGCTTTTTAGAGTTTTTTGGGCGATGAGCGATGAATAATGAGTTTTTTTATTTTTATTGTTCGTTTGGTAAATAAGCGATGAGCTTTTTTATTTTTTAGAAATGTTCATTTTTCCACTGCTTCTTTAAGAAGTATGAAGTGATGTTTGTGAGTTGTAATTCTATTTTCATTCGCTAATTTTATCAAACACATCCTTAAAGGTATTTTATTGGATACTAGCATGTTATTTGCGCATTACGGCGGCGAGTACCCAATAAATAAATTTTTATGCGAGTAATGTATCTAATTATATATTCTTCGTGACGAATGATGATAATATTATAGAGTTGAGAGGTATTCACCTATTATTTCTTATGATCATACATATATCAAGGAGCATTTAATGAAATGAAAACATTAATATGAGAAAGTTGGCCGGTTCATCCGGAAACTAATTGGTCCAGAACTGGCCGGCTGAACCAGACAAAATTACCAAAAATAGGAACCGTTGGGAAAGTGGTTCGTTGTACGGTCTAGTTTTAAAAACTATGTATACAGGATAAAAAGAAAATTTATATTAATTGTATGTAGTTTTTTATGTTTGATTAGCTTGTACAATAAGTATATTAACATGTAACTTTTATATTGGGAGTATTTTTTTTTAACATTAAATATGGTTGAAAAGTAAATGGTTAAATATTTATTGCATTAGATGGTTGTATTTGTTTAAATTCTATTTTAAGTAGTATTAAAATTTATTAGAAAAGAATGTGTTAAATGCTTTATAAATAGTAAAGATTTAGCCGATTAATGGATATGTTTGACATAAAAGTAATACTTCGTACTCCATTAAATATATACATGCTTTATTTTCCTACTGTAATTTGTTTATCCTTCTTTCTTTTCTGCTTTGTTGTCTGCTTCTCGCAGACAGTGATTGATTTTGGCCTTTTACGATACAAAATTCTATTTTTTAGAAAAACAACCATCTTAACTTGTAACACACGTTCTTATTTTAAAACAAGATAGGGCATAATTAAAATGACACAAGTTGTTATAATCGTACATGTTGTCGAATATAGAAGATCTATACAAAACTGCATCACAAATATATATATAATTCGCAATTGCATGAGAATAAGTCTCTAACTAAAACAATACAAATCGGGAAAAAAAACCATTAAAAGAGAAGAACTTAACATTTGGTAAACGTTACCAAGTCAACGGATAAATAATGAACATTTATTTGTCTGACATTTACTTTTCTGGTGAATGGTCCATTCCTAAATAGTGGTTACAAGTCTCCTTGTGTATTGCAAGTCTGTGTGAGAGAGACTGAAATTTGGATATTAAACTTTTTGCACGTGAGACTAAATAATTGAGGTTTGCTCAAGCCCATGAACTATAAACTAATATGGGATTGTCTAACGAGTGCCCTAAAGTCATTGGTTAAGTTATATTTATTAAACACAAACATTCCTTTTATATTATAAATTGTATTTAATACATATTAATTAAGCTTATAAATTACCATAAGCAAATCTGATTTTTAATTTAATAAACTCAAACTTTCTTTTTATAAATGTCTTAAAACTTGCCCTGAGGGCACCCATTAAACAAAACCCAACTAATATAATATGCAATTTGAAGTATCAAGCATGTTGCATGCATATGAGGAATTTGTAGGTTTTTATTGGTGTATTCAAATATCTGTGTCTAATAAAACTTGTATAAAATAGTATTAAGTGTAGCATTCAATGCAAAACCAGTTTTTTGTACAGAACTTTACAGAACCATATAAACCAATTTAAGCCATTGGATGAGTTTGATCAAAGTCTATAATAAATTGGGCCATTAATCTAAATAACTAAAAGATAAAACCAATGATTGTAAAGCTAAAAGGGTAAAATAGGTATTTTGTATTCATGTTTATTTTAAAACCGTGTGATAAGAAGATCTCAATATTTACCAGATCTAAAAATCAAATTAGCATTTCAGTTTCATCTATTTCTTCCTCAACATAAATCCTAGCCGCCCCTATTGATCTTTCCCTATAATTTGTAATTCTTCTTAACTCAAAGGCTGACAAATTAATCCCAACATATCTTTGAAGGATCCAAGTTTCGGGTCATTTTTTGTGTGGTTAAAGATCACGAAAACTTCTCATTTTTTTATATTGTTGATCAATGATGGGTTTTTGTTACGGGATCTTTGGCCGCCGGATCCGCTCATATTTTAGCCGTCACTACAACTCTCAAGGACTGTGTATACAGAAATAAACCACGAGATGTCGCGAACTGATGGATTAATTTGTACCTTTGATACCAGTGGAGAAGTCAATGACGGAAAACGTATGGAATTGGTAAGTATTGATTAAACAAATTTTTAGTATTTTTTGGTGCTATTTGATACAGAATTAGTTAATATATTTTTTGATGCTATTTGATTAAACAAATATATCTTCTTCAAGGTGAGTTTCTTTGGAGGGACCTAGACATACGACAAGTTGTGGTGTTTGACTCATATTGAAACTTTAAGGTACTTTTCTGTATAAGGTTATGTTAATCATTTGATGTTTACTACTTACAAACATATTAAACATATTAATAATTTGATGTTTACTACTTACAGACATATTAATAATTTGATGTTTATATATAAACAATCAGATGCTAACATAACAGTTACATAATAATATGGCAGATGTATGTATGCAGGCAACTTTTCATGTGCGTATGTAAGTGGTTAAGGCATGTGAGACAACCAGGTGAGTTTTCATGTGTGGCTGCGGTTGATGAGAATATGAAGCGTGCACCTATCTTATTTAAAGACGTACACACATGTTTTTGGAAGACGGGCACATATATTCTAATGAACTAGATGAGAAAGCGAATTGTTGCATATGTTTTGGATGTCGTGCATATATGTTATCGAGAGTGCATATATAATCTAATGAATTTGATGAGAAAGCGCGGATCTGCATATATTCTTGGAATGCGTGCATATATGTTCAAAAGAATTGGACGAGAAAGTGAAGAAGCGACACATGTGTTTTTAAACGGCATGCACATTTATATTTAACAAGATTCTTGTACATGAATTTTATTTTATTTAATATTAACTTTTGTTAGAGGCAACATGTGGATTTTATGTTTTTGGTTACAAATTTCGATAATCAACTAATGTACACTTAAAACATATATGCAATTATCATTTTAATCAAATAAGTTTGACGTCTAAATGCAAGAAACACATATAAATTTACTATATTTTAAAAAAAAACACCTATGCACTTGATTTTTTTCTAAAAAACATGTATGTTGAAAAAAAACATATATGCACGTGAGATTTTTTTTTGAAAACATACATGCTATAAAAATCAAAAACTTGAAAAAAAAATAATAAAAAAAAAAAGATAAATATAAGTTTTTACTATTATACGCTTTTCATTTAAGTACAAATATTTAATGATACTAAATTTTTATAGGTCTAAAGTGGTTCTGTAAAGTTCTGTACAAAATAATGGTTCTGCATTGAACGTGACCCATAGTATTAAATACTAGCTTTTAAAAAACTTATAACATACATATCATTATTGAAGTATATTAAAGTAAAGCTTATCGATTCATCATTCATGTCGATGTCAATTTATTTACTGTAAAAAGAAGGCAACGACCTAGACAAGATTGAATGATTGATTTTCAATGTTTATTTCAAAATGACTCAGCCTATTCTTTTTGTAGAAACGTTTTCAGAAAAGAAGAAAAAGGGTTTCGATACATGTATGGATTTTTAACGTGTTACTTTGTAACATCATTCATACGATACCGGTTCGGTTTCTCCAATAATAGGCGGCTCCAGTTTGCTATTATATACTTTATTGTAACCGGTCAAACCGGTTTGCTATTATATACTTGACGACCAGTTTGGAAAAACCGGTTACAAACCGGTTCTAGCCGTTTGGACTCAGTTTTGATACAGTGGGCATATTATAGCCGTTGGGCTTCATTTTTTACTGTTTAAAAACATACTCAAATTAGTCCCATTTAAAGCTTCTAACATCCCTGTAAATACCAAGATTGAGTTTGGTTTAGTCACAATATTCAAATACTCTCAAAACACTAAAAACCGCTCATAAACGCTCACAAAAATGCTCACGATGCCTAGAAACTGATCTTCTCAAAATACTTCATCAAATACCACCGATGTTGTTCTACAAATGAACCGACGATTGTTGGGTTTGTACCAACAACCCGAAGCCAAGATGTTTGGTGTCATTTCGACATGGTTAAGTTCACGGATGGTTCAACGAAGGCTCGTTGTAAAGCTTGTAACACTATGATGAAATCCGATAGGAGCACGTCGTTGAGGAAGCACACGAAAGAACAATGTAAAGCAACAAAAGGCGTTCCGGAATCGGAAAAAACTACTATGTCACAAGGTGGGAGTATTTTTGTATATGACGATAGGGCGCTTCGTCTAGATTTTGCACACTTTGGATTCAAGAGGGTTTTCTGTTCAACCACTTCGACAACACTCGGTTAACGAGGGTGATTCAAAAGTGCCTTCAACCTAGATATAATCATGTAAGTCGTCAAACTCTTAAACGTGATTGTATTAAATCTTGGATAAAGGCTAAAAAGGAACTAATACTTGGTTTTGATACATTAAAAACTAGTGTAAACCTTAACAACCGATGTTTGGTCGGCGGGTCATGGTTTGCCCGGTTCGTACATTTGTATTACCGCACATTGGGTTGATCCCAGTACTTGGCAAATGATGAAACGTACTATTGGTTTTGAAAACTTTGAATATCCGCACACGGGTGAAAATTTAAGTAGGATGTTGCGATATGTTATGAAAACAATTAAAATAGGAAAAAAAAATTAATATCATTTGATAACGCTTCTAATAATACAAATGCGGTTGAAAAGCTAATACTAAAATACCGACCACCGCTTGATGGCATTTTTTTTATCATAGTCGATGTGTTGCACACATCATTAACTTGGTTGTGCAAAGCGGACTAGCGACCGAGCGAATGTATAATTTAAGAAAAGCTTTTAGAAAAATGTTACAAGATATTTTTCAATCGGGAAGCAAAACATATGAGGAGTATATGAAATTATGTCATGAGTCGAATTCCATTTTTTTTATCCCCTAATTGGGACGTTCCTACAAGATGGAATTCGACTTATAACATGTTTGTTTGTGCTTTACGCTAAAAGTTAGCGTTACAATTTTTTCATGATGAACTTTGCTCTAAGCGTTGGGGTATGGTACCATTTTTGGTTGAAAATTGTTATATTATTAAAAACAATAACCAAATTACTCAAAGTTTTTAAAACCGCAACAACTTTGTTATCGGTTGTTTATTATCCCACGAGTCATTTGGTCATCAACCAACTTTTTATGATGTGTAGAAAATTAGGATCATATGAATTTGATGGTCCACTTTTGCGACTATGGTTGAACCGATGAAAGAAAACTTAGAAAATATTTTCAAGAAATTCCATAGGTAATTACTTGTGCCACCGCATTGAGCCCATGTTTGACTATTAAGGGGTGGAATACATATCGATAAGATTGCTAACGATTTGGATTTGGTTCAAATAGACCCTTTTTATGTAAAAAAAAGCACAAGACATTTTTAAAAATAATTTAAAGGTTTATTTGATGTTTATTTGGAAAAATATGGTACAACAAATGTGGGAACGAGTTCGGCTTCAATGTTTGCATCAAGTTCGAATATCATGGATCCGGATTTGGACTTATTTTCAAATTTAATACAAGAAAGCGGTAAACGGTATAGGAGTAAGAACTTATCGAGCAACAAATATGGGAGATATATTAGAACCGATTAATTAAACACTATCACACCCGAAGAGTTCAAGAATTTGATGTTTTGAATTGGTGGAAACAAAGGGAATCTCAATTTACCGTTCTAGCCGCAATGGCCCGGGATTTACTAAGCGTACAAGCTTCTACCGTTGCTTCGGAATCCGCTCTTTCTACTAGTGGAAGGGTATTATCGGTAAGAAGAACAAGACTCACACCTTTATCTTTGAAGATGTGTATTTGCTTGAAGGATTATTTAGATGGGACCGAACGTATACAACACGTTGCAAGACTTGAAGAACCGATGGAAATATGAACAACAATTACAAGAGATCGAAGTGGACGAGGGTTATGTAATCAATCTTTCCGAAGAAAAAGTCGTTTTCGATGAAGCTACAAGCGCCACTAGGACCACCACCGAAGTTGAAGATCAAGATGAAACCGATGATGCATAAATAGTTAAAATGTATTCAATTTGTGATTCAAGTACTTCATGTGTGATGTTTATGAGTTTATTGATTAAAAGTTGGAGTTTATTAAGTTTATTGTGTAAAAAACGTGAATTGAAAAAAAAAAAAAAACCCCGGAATCGAGCCTCAAAATTGCCACTGTTAATAAAATACCACTGTATTGTGATGATCACTGATGATCAGTTTTATATGATGATATCATATCTTTTGTAAATACAAGTATCAAGAATATGAATATTGAGCTTCATTTTTAGTACTTAAAATATGTATTAGCACTGCAGCTTGAATACCTGTCTATAATTAATGAGAAACACAAACAACAATTAACAAATCTAAACCGATGAAAATCCTCTCAACGGTCAAGGGCCAACTCGAGGATTTGATAAGTGATATCGGTCGAAAATGTTCCTATTCCTACCGATGATAATAAGTGCCAGCATGACCGCATGAACCAACATACAATACATCATATATGCATGCATACACACATTGAGCATATTATATGCTAGTGGTGTAATTCCATATCTATCTATAGTGCTTTATAAAATCTTGCGGGTGCATGCGTTGCGTGCGGCACTCAAGAAAAGTTTCCGATAAATCATGTATTTTAGTTTATTATCTTTTTTAACAATAAATTTACGGATATCAAGAATTTTGTTTAACCTGCGGTTCGGGCTCGAGCTGGTTGGCCGTGCCCGTTTGGGCTCGACACCGTTGGCCGTGCCCGTTTGGGCTCGACACCGTTGGCCGCGCTCTGTCGGGCTCGACCCGTTGGCCGTGCTCGTTCGGGCTCGACCCGTTGGCCCGTGCCTGTTCGGGCTTGAAAATTTGTGTAGCCTCTGCAACAATTTTTATTTATGTCTCCTAAAATTTTTAGTGTTTGTTTGACTTAGTAGCTTGATTAATTGTACATTGTGATTAAATTGTTGTTTATTTTGGTGTAGGGTGAATTAAATAGTGTATTAATTGACCACTTTAATAAGTATTAATGTGGTGTTTTTTTAATATGTGCGTTAAAGTGTTGTACACTATGCTTATTTGCTTGTAAGTCCGAAATTTTGTCTTTAATGTGTTGTACATCATGCTTTATTACTTGCAAGTCTGAAAGTCTTAAAATTAAATAGGAGAGAGAGTCGTTTGTGCATTATAAGTAGTAGTGATTTGAGACTTCTTATAAAAGGAAGTCTTAATACTTTAAGCCAATACACTTTCTAATCGTGGAATTGTCTTAAATAAAAATCTGTAGAGTTGCAACTACCTAAAGAATTAAGTGTGTTGCTGTTACTTGAAGCAATAAAAACAAAAACATTAATGTGGCAGATGCATAAAATGTTTGAGACTTCTTATAAAAGAATGTCTTAATACTTTAAGCCAATACACTTTCTAATCGTGGAATTGTCTTAAATAAAAAGCTGTAGAATTGCAACTACCTAAAGAATTAAGTGTGTTGCTGTTACTTGAAGCAATAAAAACAAAAACATTAATGTGGCAGATGCATATGCTATAATTTTATGGTTTGAAGTATGGTTATCAATGCTTTTAATGTCAATATACTTTTTGATACATGTGCTAACTGTATGCCTTATATTTGGCCTGTCAACTTTACTACTAGATACAAGTGTTGCTCTTATACTACTTATAAAAGTAGTAAAAAATACATATCTTACCAAACCATACCTGCATCTCATACCCTGTCTCTTTAAAAAAAAAAAAAAAAAAAAAAAAAAAGTTGCTCACTGGAAAATATAATCACAAGATACTCGCATGAAAAAGAATAAACTTGTATTGTATACACTTAAATCGCGGTTACAAAAACCTGTACAAGTCATTGCAGTTGCATACTTGAACAAAACATATACACCAATTACATAAATGGTATCTTTAACTGAATTGATAGCACATAAATGGCCAATCTAATGCAAAGGGATGAGAAAATATCTCTTTTTACCAAAAATAGGTAATACCAATAAATATTACTGCTAATAAACATCAAATAGTGATCAACTATACAAATAAACTCAAGTAAGAATTTCCATTAATTAATACTAATAATCATAATCATTACATATATTTTCTCCGTTTCAAAAAAGTGTCCACATACAAAAGATAAACAAATTATGATATGTATAATTAATGCTAGTTTTAATTGATAAAAAAGTCATTTTTACCATCAAAATTAATATAGAAATTAGAAATGAGTAATTAATGCAAGTTTTGATTATAAGAGCCTTGGAGTGAGGATCGTTGTCCCTCGCCACGCTGACATGGCAGCCTCATCGCTCGCCGCCACACCGCCCCTGCTTGTCGTCCTTCGCCATAGATGACTTCGTTGGGCAGACGACGAACCCAAATCCCTGCAAAAGTATTCGTTTATGTGGGCCCATAATGAATTTGAAACGGCAATGTTGGAAATGTATATATTTACAAACACGTGAATTTGTCCGGATTCGAACTCGCGACCACGGTTGATTGCACACATTAGCGAATGAGAATTAAAGTTAATAATTAATGTTTATGTTTACGATTAATTATTACACATTAAGTCCGTTAACGATCGTTAAGTATTTAACGGAAAAATGACTAACGACCGTTAAATGAAAAGAGAAAGGACTAGAAATGGAAAACTTGGAAAAGTTATGGGTTTGGCTTTGGGCTTGTCAACATGGTCGGCCATAGGGGCCTCCAAGGCCTAATTCATTAACTTGTTCCCAAAGTTTACCTACTAGTATATAAAGAGGTGTAGGTTCTGGGTTTCATACACTCAGCATCAATTAACCCTAGATCTCTCTCTCTCTCTCTTGTCCCATATTCGCCGAACACCCCAAGTAAGGGAGTTTGGTTTCGCTTTTCTTAAACGAGGACTTGTGTTAGATCTAGCAATCGCTGATTCGTTGGTTAATTCGTGTGTACAAGAACGTGGTTGTAAGACATTATTCTTACACCATTTGGTTCGAGTTGTAGAACGGTAAGGACAACTCTCTAATCCACTTCTTGGTCTTGCTCAAGAGATTTGATATTCGCAAGAGGTACGTTATGCATACTTTCGCTAATTAATTTATTTGTTATGATCTTTAGTCTTCCACGTGTACTCTTGATGTCTTTATGTTTTATTGTATTTTATATATCATAAACTCAACAAAGGGCATCACGAGCCTTGTATAACAAGTAATTAATTACTGAAACACATAATTAAAATAAACATGAATGTGTTATTATTTGTATGCTTAGATCTAGGGTTTGCAAAACCTAAACCCTAATTTTTTAGGGGGGGCGTTTTTTTGGTGCCCTAATTAGGGTTTTGTAAACTATTGTTTTAATTGGATTAGAAACCCTAAGATGCATGCAACTTTATGTGTATATGCGTAACTTTGATTTAATTGCATTAATTGTTAAGTGTAATTTTATGTCCATGATAATTATCTGCATTTTTATCATGAATCTGCTTTTATTGTATGTCTTTCATGTTTAAGTGATATACATTAAATTATGATAGATCTAAAATTGGGAAGACCTCAATAATTATTAATTTAATCAATTATGTGCTATGTGGTATATATTTAGTTTTGACTTACGCAATCGATGAATCGATGCATGTGGTTCACCTTGTACATAGATGAAAACGGTGGAAGTCTTAATTAAATATATGCATATTGACAGATCTAGAATTGGTTATTAATAAGATTTATCAAAACCGTTTGCATGTGGCTATTTGATATGCATGACTTTTATTTGTTATGCATTCATTGTTTATTTGTTTATTTTATAAATACTTGCTTGTTTGTGTTTTGTAACAAGGGTATTTTACAAGAAAAATAAACCGACCTAAACAATGGTGAAACATGTATTTTAAGAATAGTAATCATAATCGCTTAATTGATTGATGACTTTGGTACAAATGACCGAACGGCTCACCCATGAGAATGAACTAATAAAAGGGGTTTAAAGAAGTGCGCACAAATACACCGAATGGATGTCTAAGGTTGTGCTTTAGCTGCACCGGTCCTCTCGCCTCTTTAAGTTCGAATGGAGCTACTTAGTAAGTCATTAAATGTGCAAGCTCATCTTAAGGGCTAATTAGTGTTAATTCCATGCGCCACTTAGGTGGTAATTATCCAAACACTAAGTGTTTACACTTATGCAAAAGTACGGTATAATGGATGATAATTAACACTAAATTCCTTGATTGGTGAAACCAATACCTCAATTAAAGTTTGATGATGAAAAGCTTATACATTAAAACAAGATATAAATGTTTTAATAAAACTATGCTACAAAGATGAATGCATGACATCTTTGTACATATTTGATTTAACATCAAAACTATTACCCTTTAATTTAAGTTATATGCCATCCAACGAAACGGAAACACCTAAGATTACTTTCTATTTGCGCGAGAACGTGACTTAGATCTTAATCAAAGGGTAAAATGTCCACGTGTCGTGAGAACGGGCATGGACGATTTTGCGCTTAAGTTGGACAACTTAATTGAGTTAGGCGGTGAAAACCGAAAACTCAAGGCATAAGATGGGATAAAACATGTTTACATGGCGATTGATATTGGCTATATGTAAATCCCATAAATCTAGGAATTGCAATTGAAATTGGCAATCGAGCAAAAGCTCTACCATTCTCAGATAAGGTTCATCACTAATGATCAACCGATGTGATGAGATTATGACAATTTGGATCCTAGTTTTCAATAAATATTAATTGGTTATATGAATATGAACCTTGGGTATTTAATTGTTTATTGAAAAGGAAAATTATCAAAATACTAATTATGGTTTTTGAACTTTTTCTCGTAGATGGCTCAACTGATAACACTATGAGCTTATCGAGTGCCGCTTTCAAAGATATGATTGGAAGGACAAGTCGACCGCCCTAATTTCAATGATTGGCATCGCTCACTTAGGATCATCCTTCGTGTTGCCAAAAGGGTTGAAATTTTGACTACACCTCCGCTCGATGCTCCTCCCAACACGGCAACCGCTCTTGAACAAGAGGCATATCGTGTTGAATATGAGAAGCACAATGATGTGGCGTGTCTAATGCTTTGGGATGTCTCGCTCAATTGCAAAACAATTTGAGCACTATCCGCCTATGAGCATGCTAGATGAACTCAAACGTATGTTTGAGAAGCCACCAAGAAATGAACCGTATGAACTAATTGAAAAGGTTCACAACCGCAAGCGTGAGGTTGGCAACTGTCTCCGACCACGCCCCGAGATGAAACATCACTGGACCAATTGAGAAGCTCGGCCGTGGTTACTCGAATGATGTATGTGTCGGACTCATCAATCACCCCTTAATCGTGAACGATTTGGTGATTTTGTCCGAAATTTTAACATGCATTGCACGGGAAGACAAAGGAATGAGTTACATGCAATGCTTGTAGACTACGAGAAGAGATTGCCAAAGAAGGCTCCTACACCGCCGTACTCGCAATACAGGTGGTAGGTAAATAAGCCTAAGCCGCAAGCGATAAGAAAGGGAAAGGAAAAGGAAAGGGAAACAAGTTGTCATCCCACCACTCCTAAGAAGAACCCCGAAAGAAAAGGAGAATCCTAAGAAGGATTTATCTTGCCACCATCGCAACTCACCGGTCACCGGAAGCGAACTGCCCAGCTTTATCTCGAATGAGTGCCTTCGTAATAAAAATAAGATGGTGCCTAGCTCATCGTGTATTTTTATGTTTGAATTATTTTCTTTTCCTCATAAGCAAAATTCTCGGATATATGATACGTGATGTGGTACTCACATCCGTAATACATCGCAGGACTTAGAGGGCGAAGAAGTCGACCGTGGAGAGAGATACTTGTACGTTGGAAATGGAAAGCGCAAATGTCGGGCCATAGGGACTTTTGATTTAGTGTTGCCTTCGGCTTAATTTTA
Organism: Chrysanthemum lavandulifolium; assembly: GCA_022545495.1. Taxonomy (NCBI): domain Eukaryota; kingdom Viridiplantae; phylum Streptophyta; class Magnoliopsida; order Asterales; family Asteraceae; genus Chrysanthemum; species Chrysanthemum lavandulifolium. Next base: position 108,851,951 of record CM040245.1, on the reverse strand, counting down.
GAACTAAATAATTGTCATTATGCACCCTCCATTGTTAGGGGTGTCATTTCGCTTTTGTTAAAAGATATTGGTTTTGTGCACACTTTTACCGCTTATGGAATTTCGCTTTAAATAATGTTTTTACTTTAATGCAATTCCTATGCTTGGTGTGTTTGAAATTGATATGGATGGTTGTATATCCAATGAAAATAATTGTTGTATAGATTAGCAATAAGAAGAGCAAGTCGAACTGTGACTCTTCTTATCTTTGGCATTGTCGCCTTGCCCATATTGGCAAGAAACGCATGGAAAAGCCGCAACACGATGGGCTTTTACAAACGGTCAATGATGAATCATTTGACAAATGCGAGTCTTGCATAGCTGGAAGATGACAAGGAAACCTTTTCACCACAAGTGGAAAGGGCTTCGATCTACTTGGATTAATACACACCGATGTGTGTGGTCCACTTAGACATGTGTCAAAACGTGGTGTTGTCTACTTTAACCTTTACGGATGATTTCAATCGTTATGGTTATGTTTATTTACTTAAACATAAACATGAAGTCTTTGAAACATTTAAGGTTTTCAAAAGTGAAGTAGAATTACAACTTGGTAAGAAGATTAAAGCTCTTCGATCCGATAGAGGTGGTGAGTATATAAGTCAAGAGTTCAAAGATTACTTAGTGAGTGTGGAATTATCCAAGAACTCACATCTCCTTATACTCCACAACAAAATGGTGTATCTGAAAGGAGAAATCGTACTTACTTGACATGGTACGATCAATGTTTGAACTTACGACTCTACCTTTACTTTTGGGATTATGCCCTTGAAACCGCTATTCGCATTTTGAATATGGTTCCAACAAAGAAGGTTGTTAAACTCCATATGAAATATGGACAGAAAAGCTCCCAACTTTTCTTACTTAAAGGTCCGGGATGTGAAGCGCTTGTTAAACGTGACACACCGATAAGCTCCAAGCCGATCCGTTAAGTGTATCTTTGTAGGATACCCTAAGGAAACTATGGGTTACTACTTTACTACCCAAATTGAGAACAAAGTCATCGTGGTTAGGTATGGAGATTTCCTTGAAAGGAATCTCATATCTCAAGAACTCAGCTGAGAGTATATGATCCGAATATGATCAAGAAGATACAACACCTTCTCGAAAATACTAGCCAACTTCAAGAAGAACCCGAAAGCTTAGGTGCTCCTCCCGGTTGTTCCCATTCGTAGGTCCGAAAGGACTATACGCACACCGACCGCCTATGTCTTAACGTAGAGGTGGAGGAAAATATAGTCAGGGATCTTAATGAACTCGCTAACTATAAGGTCGCCATGGTCGATCCCGAAAAGGATAAATGGCGATTGCTATGAATGGGAAATGCAATCCATGAAAGATAATGATGTCTGATTGAAGTTGACCTTCCTCCCAAGGCTAAAGTCGCTGGGAGTAAGTGGATCTTCAAAAGAAAACCGACATGGATGGCAATGTACACACCTACAAGGCTCGTTTAGTGGCTAAAGGTTTTACTCAAACCTATGGCATTGACTACGAGGAGACATTCTCTCCTGTAGCGGACATAAGAGTTATTAGGATTCTCATAGCTATAGCCGCACACTATGACTATGAGATTTGGCAAATGGATGTCAAAACCGCTCGAATGGCCGCTCAGATGAAGACATCTATATGGCACAACCGAAGGGTTTGTGAATCCATTATTTCCTAACCGTATGCAAGCTTAAGAGGTCCATTTATGGACCAAGCAAGCATCAAGGCAATGGAATAAAAGATTCGATGGAGAAATCAAAAGTTTTGGATTTACTCGTAATCTTGATGAGCCATGTGTATATCACAAAGCTAGCGGAGTCGTGTTACTTTCCTTATTCTCGTATGTCGATGACATATTAATCATGGGAAATCATATACCAAGTCCGAATGAGGTGAAAGCCTATCTTGGTAAATGTTTTTCGATGAAAGACTTAGGGAAGCAAGATATATACTCGGAATCAAGATCTACCGGATAGATCAAGGCGGCTAATTGGTTTAAGCCAAAGTGCTTACATTGACAAAATATTGAAGAGATTCAATATGCAAAATTCCAAGAAGGGATTTTGCCAATGCAAGTAAATCATGGTTCGAGTAGCCAAGGTCGTGCTTCAACACCGCAGAGGTGGCGCGATGAAGAAAGTTCCTTATGCTTCTACCGTAGGATCTATCATGTACGCGCACGATGCACAAGGCCCGATGTGGCGTTTGCTCAAAACTTGACTACCGGTATCAATGTAATCCGGTGAAATTCATCGATCGTTGTTATACATATTCTCAAGTACCTTAGGGCTACAAGAGATATGTTCATAGTGTATGGAGGAAATCCGTAAGCGTAACTCGTCTCATTATGTGTTATCGCGATGCATCCCGGAAGTGTGACAAAGATGATACGAAGTCTCAAACGGGTTACATTTTTGTCATCAATGGAGGTGTTGTGGATTGAAGAGTAAGAAATGCATAACACTTGCAATGTCTCGCTATGTAAAGTGAGTACATAGCGCGCTCGAGGTCGCCATGGAAGCTGCTTGATAAGGAAATTTGTTTCGGGCTTGGTGTTATGCCGTCGATTGAAAATCCTATTAAAGTATATTGTGACAATTCAACGCAATTACTTTTGCCCATGAACCCGAGTCATGAAGGGCACCAGACACTATCCTAGACAATATCACTATGTTCGAGAGCAAGTCGAGATAGGTGAAATTGAGTTGCTCAAAGTTCACACGATGATAACCTAGCGCATCCGTTAACGAAGGCCTTACTCGGTGAAAACTTAATCATTTGTCCGATAAGTTTGGACTTCGCTTAGCTAGTAGTTTCATGCCCATCTCGTGACTAAGTATTTTAGATAAAAGGATATTGTAAACATTATTATTGAAATGAAATAAAGTATTTTTGTTATGTTTATTATTCATTTATTATGATGTTGTCCTATATTTGCATGTTTAAATCCATGAATAACTTAAGTTATTCTAAATAGTCCGTTGTCAATCAATAACATGGGAATGATATTGAATTAAGACAACTCAGTATTAGTTAGAATATACTTGAAAGTATATTGATGCGTAGCATGACTAATTTCGTATGATATTCAATGAATCAATATAGGACTTATCCCACCCGCATGATAATACTTTATGGATCTTTGTCATTAAGTATATCATGGATATTTATCCTCCGACTTGAGATACAAGAGATATGTCATGGATGTAGTGCATTTTGTGAAGCAATCTAACGCTACACGAATCGTAGTTATAAGGGTTGTTTTCGTAAGTGTTGCGAAATTTATGAATCCTCGCTTGTAGTCAAAATGGGATTTGTTTCCTTCAAATTTATTTTGAAGTATAATACTACCGGGCCCCTCGTAGGATTGTTAAGATGTTTGTATGGCCATACCCAAGGTCTTCTGCTCGTAAGAATTGGTAATCTTAATAAATCATATAAAGCGAGAAATGTAATAGTTAATTAAGAAATGAGTAAGATCCATATTCTTATTAACATGGTATTAGAAACAAAGGATGAATATGATGATGAATCATCAAACTTGGTTTTTCTCCAAAACCATACACGAGTTGTACCGGGCATTGGCGTGTTGCTAGACGCTAACCAATGTCATTTCACGCTTTGTAAACATATCCAAGTGGGAGTCGTTGAAATGTATATATTTACAAACATGTGAATGTCCGGATTCGAACTCGTGACCACGGATTGCACACATTAGCGAATGAGAATTAAAGTTAATAATTAATGTTTATGTTTACGATTAATTATTACACATTAAGTCCGTTAACGATCGTTAAGTATTTAACGGAAAATGACTAACGACCGTTAAATGAAAAGAGAAAGGACTAGAAATGGAAAACTTGGAAAAGTTATGGGTTTGGCTTTGGGCTTGTCTACATGGTCGGCCATAGGGCCTCCAAGGCCTAATTCATAACTTGTTCCCTAAGTTTACCTACTAGTATATAAAGAGGGTTAGGTTCTGGGTTTCATACACTTGTGCATCAATTAACCCTAGATCTCTCTCTCTCTCTCTCTGTCCCATATTCGCCGAACACCCCAAGTAAGGGAGTTTGGTTTCGCTTTTCTTAAACGAGGACTTGTGTTAGATCTAGCAATCGCTGATTCGTTGGTTAATTCATGTGTACAAGAACGCCAGTAGTAAGACATTATTCTTACACCATTTGGTTTGAGTTGTAGAACGGTAAGTGACAACTCTAATCCACTTCTTGGTCTTGCTCAAGAGATTTGATATTCGCAAGAGGTACGTTATGCATACTTTCGCTAATTAATTTATTTGTTATGATCTTTAGTCTTCCGCTGTGTACTACTCTTTATGATGTCTTTATGTTTTATTAGTATTTTATATATCATAAACTCAACAAATGTTTATTTTCTATATTATGGGGTTATTTATAGTGAAGTTGTGGTTTTAAAATTTCGTGTTGAAGATAAAGAAAACCAAAAGGAGTTAATCGAGTGGTATAAATTTCTGGGTTGAAGATGAAGAAAACCCAAAATGATTAACAATGGGGACAAAAGTATAAATGTGTATGGACTAAAATACCCTCGACTACATGACAAAAATCAGACATTGACTTTGCCATTAGTGGTCAAGGGACTAGTTTGGCATTAAAAACCCAAGTTTTGGACTCCCCACGATGATAAATGCAAGGTTTGTCCCATTACGATGCTTCTGTACAAGTTTAGGGACCAACGGTGTATTTTAGTCAAAAAAAATGTCTCAAAGTCCAAGCGAGGGTGGGTATTTTACGTCGCTTCTCACCTCAAACCAACAACAATACAGAGTTCTTCAAACCCGCTCACCCCATTGTCACAAAACTCTAACTCTTCCTCGCCATCGATTCCTCCATTTGATACATAAATGACACTCGAGGCAATTTACCAAAATCAACAATATGCGTTTCAAGGATTCGCAAATTTCCAACATAACCGACATCCGGCTCCATAATTTTTTAACCCACACCCATCAGAACCATCACAGTTTCTTCAATCTCATCCCCAACAACACTTTGAATCACAACCATCAGATTCACAATTCAAAGTACCACAACCCCAAATCTCGAGGAAAAAAAGTTGCAAAATCTCGAGGAAAAAAGTCGTGAATTTGGACGCGGACGACGTTGATGACGTGGAGGAACCGACGCGTGAATACTGCTGGTCAAAGGAAGAAGAAAAGTTGCTAGCGGAATTTGTGTCAAGTTTCCCAAGACAAAACTTCAAAATGACCGCTCGAGGAATACTTTGGAACCCGATTGTAGACATGTTCAATAATCGATCGACCGTGAAAATCATATAAAGGATATGATCACGGTAAATGGAAAAGGCTTCACGGTGGTTGTCAAGAATTCAACGCTATTAACAAACATTTGCAATGGAGAAAATGACATTGATCATCTCGAAAATGCAAAGATCAATTTTCAACAACGCTTTGTTGGGAGAAACTTTATATGTTCACGGGCGGAGGTTTTGAGAAAAATACCCCAAATGAGACGCGGAGGACCCGATTGACATTTCATGTCTCGAGGATCTATTCGCCCCGACAAACGACCTCGACGGCGCCAAAAATGCGATCTTCAAAGAAAGCCAAGTCGGTGGAGACGCCGAGCACGGGGAGCTCGGAGGAGTCAAACGAGTACTTTATCGGACTTTATCACAAATATACGCCAAACCGAACTCAAACACTCGCGTACGAGGCGAGGAGGCCGAAAGAACTGGGGTACCTGGAGATGGAAGAATTAAATACTAAGGCATCTTAATCATAAGGTATCTTCATTATAGCAATTGTTTAATTCAAAATTACTTGCTCTACAATAGGTTTTAAGAACTAAAACCTACTGCACTTGAAGGGCTCATATACAGTACTTAATATGAACCTAAATCGAGTTGGTAATCTAGATGACGTACATAACACATGTAACTGAGCCAACCAAAATGCAGTTATTATTGAACTTAGATAAACTCAAATCTAATGGTGGTACCTTAACTCGAACCTCAACTTAACCAACAAAACTGAAGTCGAATTGGGTAACGTCTTTCCTACCCTCCTAGCAGCACTAGTTGTTGTTCTCTTTTCCGGTCTATCCCAGCCTCTCAAGGTAGGGTTTATTGTTGTTTTATGATACGAGGAGTTAGTGGTATTTAAGATCTTAATTGGGCCCAATATCTCATGAAATTTCCGTCAAAAGCTAAAAGTCCAGTAACCCATACCTAACTTACCCTCAATCACGTTTCATTCTAAAATTCAAAAAGTCATATAACATAACTAAATGTGTCTATTTTAGGATAATACAAAAACCGTACTTAAAGACTTATCTAATTTATCCTTAGTTCTAAAAGTTAAAGAAGCCACATACTTATGAAAATTTTGGGTATTACAAGGCTACCCTACACCGAGGAAGAGATACTTGCCAAGGTGATAAAGGGCAAGCAATGGGTCACATAGCCGAGGGTAGGCAATTAGCCGGTGATGACGCATCCTCCGATCGTGTCAAGGACCCCTTCGGCCTCAACGAATTTACATTACGAAGACCCAAGTCTTTCTTCATAAGTCATTGGTGGCGAAACCATTCATCATTGACATGGTTACCATTGAAAATATGCCCTTCTGTCTTCTTGAATGCCAAGACAAAGAAGAACCTACTTGGTCTTCCCCACGATATTTCGCTTCCCGCCAAGTCCGAATATAGGAACTTCGTGGACGCCCTATGATCTCCTAAACGTCGTTAAGTCCCACATTCAACACAAGAGGATGAATTGCGTGTTTGGCGCAAATATCACTTAATCACCATCAAGATTATTGTACAATCATGGCGCCATCCGTGGACCCGAATGATTCACTTACACCCAACAATCACTCTCTAGTTTCACGGATGAATCAAGGAAGAGAGGATACACCCACTCCGGCTTTCTCGACCTCACCAATCCCGAATGATCCTAACAACCTTCCCAATTTCTACCTTTACCACACGATCTCACCCTCAAAAACTATACCTAAAACCCAGAAAAGATGATTGGTGCAACCGCTGTTAACGCAGCTAGCCACTGTATGACCACCAGACTTAAATGCAAATTAAAAAGATGAATTGGTGTTAAAACACTTAATCGTTAAAATCTATTAAATAAAAAATTATACGCTATCACTATTTTTAAAAAGTTAAAATCTATTAAATAAACGATCACTATTTTTAAAGGCGATGAACGTTAAAACCTACAACTTAAAACTTACGCTTAAAATAAAATTACGCTCACGCATAAAATAAAAAGTGAGTTTTAAAGAAATAAAAGACCTATAAATATGAAAATGATATTTTAACAATCCTAATAATAAAAGAAAATTTTTAGAAAAGAAAATTATTTTACAACTATTTATTTATTTATTATTAATTAAAACTATTTATTAAGTATTTAAAATGTGCTAAAATACAAGAAAATACAAAATTACCCTAGAAAATGAAATTATAACTTAGAAAATCTAAAATATGATAAAACTAATTTTAAAACTAAAAATATATTTTTAGACTTATTATGTATTTATTATTAATTTAAAACTATTTAAAACTAATTAAAATGCTAAAAATAATTTTAAACTAAGAAAATTATGGAAAAATACTTTTATTACTTTTATATTTATCTTAACCTAAGAAAATTGAAAAATCATTTTTTGGACTTTTATAATTTATTTGTATTAAAAGCTATTTAAAATACCTAAAACTGCTTTTAAATAAGAAAATAGCAAACAGCTATGAAAAATTATGAAAATTTCAGAAAAGTCTATTTTAATATCCTGAATCTAGGAAAATAGAAAACATAGGCTTGTGTGAAGAAATAAGCAACTGCAGTTATGACTGCTTAATAATAAGCACTAGAAAAAGCCAAATGATCACCAAAAGCTACCAAACTTACACAGAAGCTATATTAAGCTAAAAGAACTCTATTGCAACCAAAACAACAAGCTTGAACCTCTGGATTACAAGTTAACACAGATTTTATGTTTGAGCTTGATTATGAAAATGTAAATGGTATACTACTTTAAGCTATCGCACGTAACACTCAATAAGCTAAAACCGAAAAGCAATTATTAGAACTTGTTTAAGACCTGGTTAACTACCTATAAACCAAAGATGATGTCCGAACAAGCTAACATGAGCTTGTGAGATGCTTTTTCAAAACCCGAGAACCCATCGATTCGAGACTCGCTTAATGCCGAGTAAATGGGTCAAAATGATAAGCTTATGTGCCTAGTGAATAAGCTCCAAATTGAGATTTTTAACTTGGAACCTAAAGAGGACCAGGTTAGCTATCCAAAGAAACAAAATCACTGTGATTTGACCAAATATTAAGCTCGTATGAGCTTTTGAAAGTGGATGTAAAAACCGCACGTGGCACTTTCGACTTTTCTAAAAATTGAAGGTTTGACTAAACTGAATTTTAACTTGATTCTATGAACTGATTATGATATATTAAGTTATATTAAAACTAGATTAAGCTATTCTAACAACTAATGAACATGGAATAATGATCATTGATCAAGAACATCCAATGGATCAGATATAAAATGGATTTAGAATCTATTTTGACTTTTGATCAAAGAAGAAATGGTTTCTTGGTTTCTTTGAGTTCTTTAGACCAAGTGAGTCATGAAATAAGCACAAACACGTGTCAAACAATCTTTAACACAGATTAACAATAGAAACCAAACACCCTTTAAAACTGCTTTGGTACTTTTTCAAAGAGAATCATGGATTAAGACCATGGAACTTATTGCACACCTTGTAATATCATTTATTAACACTAAATAAACTTCAATCAATGACCATAACAACATACAACTTCCTAATAATGATTATGCAATTTATATCGTCAAATTAAGATTTTAACAAAATACAAATTTAAAAGAACAAACAACCGATTTTATCACTTATTTAATCTTAACTATAACTAATAAACATTTAAACATAAAGATTTGAGCTAAATACTATTTGCACAAGAATAAACCAAATTGGATCAAAAGATGCTTACAAATGACTTGAGGTCACAAACCGAGAACTAGGACCAAATAACCAATCCTATAGCTTACCAATAAGCACTATACCCAAGACCATCCATTATATATCCCGCCCAACCTCGCTAGAACCTTGAACCATGGATTTTTATTTTTAAGCTATTTATTTGTTATTTTTGTAATTTCGACTTTTGCTAACAAACCGCTTTTAGAGTATCTAAAAGCTTTGATAAGCTTTATTTGAGCTTATATGTGCTTCTCAAATTCAAATTAACAGCTTAACAACAATTCAACTTATTGAGATTTTGAATGATAAGAAAATTTCATAACTTGACATAAGACTTGAAAATGGAAATTGAAGCTTACAAAAGTTTTCTTTCACCTTAAAAACATAAAATTCAAAGCTTAAAGCTTTTACAAATACTGAAATTTGAAAGTTAAGCTAAAACGACATTAAAATTTAAAATTACACTAGATACCTAAATCCACTGCACCCCACTTGATATTTATTGACTTCTATCTTCCCTTGTCGACCTCTGAAAATATCCCACCACATCTTGACCCTTGAAATCAGCCAGATAATCGATATGCCACTTGGTGATTTTGGCGCCAAAATTCAATAGAGTTGGTTTTCCAGCATTAATTAGGCTTTGGAATGATGCGGAGGTGGAAGGAGACAATACTGAGGGGATGTGGGTATCGTGAAAACCAAGGGTTAAAACCACCGGTTTTGGCTAAACCAAAGGGAGAGACGAATGAACAAAGGCCCGCGGTTTATTCGAATTTAAAATTTGGGCCGGGTCAAGTGTTTGGGCTTGATTGGGCTTAGTAATAATAAAGGGATCCGCTTGGCTTGGTTTAACAACAAGGACCATATATGCAATTTGGCTAAAGTTGAAGGGCTGAACTTGAACATTTTCCCAAGCTCTCATAAGGACTAAAACCGCCAAGTAATAATAGAACAAGGACCTTTGTTGTTAATTTCCATTTTACAAATCCAGGACTAAAACCGCCAAGTTTAAAACTCGAGGACCAATATTGTAATTTCTCAAAAGTTTATCATAAGGACCATTTATGTCAAATATGAATAGAACAAGGTTAAAAGTCGATAATTTTCACTTTTAATTTAACCAAGGACTATTTTTGACACTTTTCCAAAGTTCAGGGACTAAAGTTGTCATTTTGTGATTTTTAAACTTTAAAGGGTTTGTTTTGACAACTTTTGAATCTTATGGACCTAAAATGATATTTTGCAAGTTTTTGAATTACCAGGACTGCTTTTTGACAACTTTTGTAACTGGGGACTAAACCGCCAATTATGCAAACTTGATACGCTTTTTCACCGATTTTGATGTTTTTGCATTTAAAACATATAAAACACTTGTTTGTGATATTTTATCATTTTGATGTGTTTCGAGTGTTTTCGATGTTTTGGCATTTTAATAAGACAAAACGATGAGTATTTAGACACTCATCAATCCCCACACTAAGATATTGCTAGTCCCTAGCAATGATTTGAGAAAACATAATGGATTTTAATCTCTTTACCAAAAGCCATTACTCGAGTAGCCAATTGTTTTAGTTCAAGTAAGAACTTTGGTACAATGATAACCAAATGATTTTGAGCAAATCATAAGTCGTCAACGGATTTGATTTGTCTTTACCGTGCCGCACTTCCGGACTAGCCAACTCTTAGATAAATTATCAATATTATCTTTGGTGAGCCGATTACCAATTATGGATTTTCAATCGCTTTTACCACAAGCCATAAACTTATGGCTAGCCAACTTTTCACTAGTTTAAAGATATGGTAGTTGAACACCATACAATTTTAGGCAAATTGCAAGCCATAAACGGATTTGAGATATCTTTACCAAGAGCCGCTTGTTCTCGGATTAGCCAATCCTTATGTGGGTTAGACATGGCGATCGACATTATTTGCCGAGTAAGTGAAAACACTTACTCCAAAAAAATTTTGGCCAAAACGGGAATTGGGTGAAATAATTACATGAAATTCGTGAGAATTCCCCACACTAAGAAATGAATATTGCCCTCAATATTCGTAGTACCGCAGTTATGCCAAACAAAGAACATAAAAGGGAAATACTACGGCCATTATTTTGTTTTTGATATATACATTTTTTTTTTTTTTTTTTTTTTTTGAAAGATTGAATTATACAACAAAGGGAAAACTCCCCACACTAGGGTGATAGAAAGGGATAAGAAGATGTAAACATGGGTGAAAACCCATATTGTGTGTGCTATTATTTTTGATTCCCGAGTCACTAGCTTGACTCGATCCCCGCATTCATTGGTTCATGGGAATGTTTGTAGATCCGGACAACCACAGGGGAATGTCCTCTCCAAAGTAATGCTTTAATCGATGACCATTTACTTTAAAATTAGGACCATCAGTTGAGATAACTCAATGGTGCCATAAGGATAAACCTTAGCGATAGTAAATGGACCGCATCAATGACTTAAGCTTTCCCGAGAAAATCTTCAATCTAGAGTTGAAAAGAAGGACTCGATCACCAATGTTGAAAACGCGGTTCTTGATCTTGAGTCATGAATCTTCTTTGTCTTTGCTTGTAGATCAAAGAGTTCTCGTAAGCTTGATCACGAAGTTCATTTAGTTCATTCATTTGAACTTTTCGTGATCACCTACCGTCTCAGATATCGAAGTTTGCATGTTTTAAGGCCCAAGAAGCCTTGTGCTCTAGTTCAATCGGAAGATGACATGCTTTTCCGCACACTAGCTTATATGGAGTACACCCAATTGGTGTTTTGTAAGTCGCATTTAAAAGCCCAGAGCGCGCCATCGAGTTTATCCGACCAGATGCACGATTTTCACCCACCGTCCTTTCAAGAATTCTTTTAAGACCACGGTTTGAAACTTCCACCGCCCACTTGTTCGGGGTGGTATGCAGAGATGACGGTGGTAACACCATACTTTTGCATGACACGATCAAATTGGTCATTACAAAATGTGTACCACGATCACCGATTATTGCACGAGGAGTTCCAAACCCGCAAAGAGAGCTTTCAAAATTTCACAACTACTCGGCATCATTTGTAGGTAAAGCTTTTGCTTCAACCCATTTTGACAAATAGTCAATGTACCACGAGTATGTACTTGTTACCACGAGAAGATGGAAATGGCCCCATAAAATCAATACCCCGTATGTCAAATATCTCACAAACTTGAATGGCATTTTGTGGCATTTCATTTTTGAGATATGTTTCCGTGATGCCGACAAGCGCCACAAGTTTTGACATAATCGCGGCATCCTTATAGATTGCGGGCTAATAGAACCCGAATCAAACACCTTTTGGCGGTGTAGTTTGACTATGATGGCCCCTGGTCCAAAGATGGCAAGCTTTGAGAATGTCAAGAGCTTTTGTCCATAAACACACCGCTCGGATGACTTGATCCGCACAGATTTTGAATAAGAAAGGGTCGTCCCGTAAATAGTGTTTAACATCCTGAAGAATTTATTCTTCCGCTGGTCGACATCCCTTTCATTAATGAAGTTACCCGCATGGTAATTTGCAAAGTCAAGAAACCATGGGGTAGAAGAGTTTCCACTAAAAGAAACCGCATTGAGTGTCTCGAGAGGAAATGTTTCATTTATATCCTTTTTCTCGAAAACATCTTGGTGAGGGTTTTCTAATCGACAGATGATCGCACCAAGTTCTCGCTCCTTTTTATCACGTATGATAATATCAAATTTTGAAGGAGGAGAACCCAACGGAGCAATCTCGGCTTTGCATCTTGTTTTGCAAAGAGATATTTAAGAGTCGAGTGATCCGTGATACACTACACATTTGGTCAAGATTAAGTATGGCCGAAACTTTTCAAAAGCATACACCACGGCTAATAGCTCTTTTTCCGTGGTGGTGTAATGAGTTCGAGCTTCACCATAGTCTTACTTGCGTAGTGAATTGGCCGAAAATGCTTATTTCTTCGTTGTTCTAAGACCGCTACCGATAGCAAAATCACTTGCATCGCATATAGCTCAAAAGGTAAATCCCACCGGAGCAACGAGAATGGTGCTTCAAGAAGCTTTTTCTTCAATGTTTCAAAAGCTACGATGCACTCAGTGAAAAGATAAAAGGAGCATCCTTTTCAAGAAGATGGGTCATTGGCCAAGCGATTTTAGAAAAATCTTGAATGAATCTACGATAGAAACCGCATGACCTAAAAACTTCTAATACCTTTAACGGTAGTAGGATGAGGTAATTTAGCAATAACATCGACTTTTGCTCTATCTACCTCAATCCCGTTTTTTGAAATTTTATGGCCAAGGACTATGCCTTCTTTGACCATAAAGTGGCTTTTCTCCCGCTTAGACAAAGATTGGTGTCTTCACACCTTTGAAGCATTTTATCTAAATGGGGTAGACATGTTTGAAACGAATCCCCAATGACCGAGAAGTCATCCATAAACACCTCCATTGTTTCCGATCATGTCGTGGAAAATGGCCATCATACATCGTTGGAACGCTGTGAGCATTACATAGGCCAAAAGGCATACGCCTATAGGCAAAAGTTCCGTATGGGCAGTGTGAATGTGGTTTTATCTTGATCCTTGGATCAATGGGAATCAAAGTACCCCGAGAAACCATCAAGGAAACAATAGTATTCATTTCCGCTAATCTCTCAAGCATCCGGTCCATAAAGGGTAGAGGAAAATGGTCTTTACGAGTGGCGCCATTCAACTTACGATAGTCAATGCAAACACGCCATCCCGTAACCAATCGAGTTGGAATTAACTCGTTATCTTCATTTGTGACAACAGCTATGCCACCCTTCTTAGAACACAATGAATTGGGCTAACCCAAGGACTATCCGAGATTGGGTAAATCAATCCTCGCATCAAGAAGTTTGATAACCTCCTGCTTGATAACATCATGGATTTTTGGATTTACTCTTCTCGATGTTGAACTGCTGGCTTAAAGTCATCCTCCATCAAGATTTTATGAGTACGTAACTCGTGGTTTATACCTTTGATGTCGGAGAGTTTCCAAGCAATTGATTGCTTGTGTGACTTCAAGATTTTAATGAGAGCAATTTTTCATCTTTACTCAAATCTCTAGCAATAATGACCGTAATTTATCATCACCTTCAAGAAATGCATACTCGAGATGAGGTGGTAAGTCCTTAAGCTCAACCTCGTGAAATTCTTCGCTTTCAACCGACTTGACTTCCTTGTTATGAAGTTTGATGGAAGGAGAGGATGAGAAATGTCATGATTTAACAACTTCTCAAGAAGAAAATCTCCTCCGCATTAATCTCATTTTGATTAATCTCATCAGAATTGAATCACTAGAGTGAGGGTGGATGATGGATCATCATTAAGCAACTTCTCAATGAGAAGTATGTCTCCTCAATGTCAATTGAGCGTGATCAATTTCCCATGGAATGTAATCATCGGATAAGTAGGCTTCAATCTCTTCTAAGATGAAGTCACTTTCCTCAAAATGGGGTAGAGAAGGAGTAGAATTGGCGATGATAGGTTGAGATGAATGAGTGAGATTATCACCAAGAATTATGATCATAACCAAGAACTTCTTGTAGTACTCTTCGTAGCAACATCAATGATATCTATTCGTTAACCGATTCGTAATCATAATTTGCGAGTACCTCAAGTCCGATCAAGGTTAAAAGTGATGCCTTCATTACCAACACGTAATGTGATTTCTTGCTCAAATACATCTATGAGAGCACGCCCGCTCGTGAATCTCGACCAACAATGAGAGGAACCCGATGATCGGCATCAAAATCAACAACCACGAAGTCACCGAAAATGGAACTTTCCTACTTACAACATACGCCCTCGGCAATGCCAAGAGGATCGGATATTGTACGATCCGCAAGCTCGAGAGTCATGCATGTAGGAGTGAGTTCCTAAGAGAAAGTTTCTTCCATACCGAATATGGCATTAGATTAATGCTTGCACCAAGATCTCGCTAGGGCAAAGATTCAACCATTCCCGGAATACACAAGGTAAGAGAAATTTCCGTGATCTCCAAGCTTTTCTCGAAGCTTTTTCGAATAACCGCAGAAAGCGCTCGTTAAGAGGAGTTTTAGCCATTTCAAACAGCTTTTCCTTATTGCTTAACATGTGTTTGAGAGTTGATGCAAACTTGGGCATCAAGATGATAGCATCCGCAGCTTATGTCAAAGTGTAATTCTTGGAAAATTTGGAAAATTTGTCCATTTGATGACTAGCTTTTTCACGGAGCTTTTGCTCATTCAAACGTGATGGATATGGAATAGAAGATTTGGATTTGATATTTTCAATGGGAGCTACTGTGGTTCAAAACAACTCCCGGATTAGACTTGGGTTTCGGACAACTTGAGGATGGACTACCAAGGTAGGACTTGTACGGTATTACTTGGACTAGAATAATGCACTTTGTCCGTTGTTTTTGGTAACTTGACTCATTGCCACGCGAGGAGGGGCATTGGAGTCGAGGTCCATTGTGAGTCGAGGTTCACTTTCCACTACCTTTGGAAGAGAAGAAGAAGAGGTAGTAGGAATAGCGGTCCATTGTATGAAACACCACTTCGGTCGCGATCGCTTTAGCATCGCCCCGGGTTAGCGATCGTGTTGCTCGGAAAGTACCGAGCCCGAGGGTCGATCATTTAAAGACTTCTTGAGATCGCCGATCCGACCGACCAACAACTGCTCATCTCATCTTGGGATTTCATAAACCGCTTCAAGAACTCATCGATGATGGTCCCGGAGGAGTAATGATGGAGGTGGATTAGAGGAAATTTTGAGGTCTGATGTTTTGATTATGACCTTGTTGTTGAAAATTCCTTGATTAGGATTCACATTCCCATGAAATTGATTCCCACGATTGAAATTGTTTTGATGAAGGTTCCTTGTTGTTGGAAACCTTGATTGGGTCCAGATAGAAATTACCTTGGTTTTGATAACCTTGGTTCATTCTAGGTTGATTCGATTCCGTTAGGATTCGTTAAACCGGTGGTGCTCGATAAGTGTTAGCACGGTAGCTTGGTTCATTCTCGAGGACGGTATTGATTACCTCCTTGATTTGAAGTACCGCTATAGCATTTGCTTCAAACGGACTACCATCGCTGGCAAGACAATTGTAGTATGCATGAGGACCACCACAAGTAACACAAACTTCAACTTTCTTTACTTCACCATGTGATGGTGTTTGAGTGAATGTGACTTTCTTTCCGTTAGCAAGAACCAAAGCTCGAATAAAGATCGCGAGTTTATCAATCTTAGCATCGCTAGATGTACTCACCGGAGATGAAGTAGAAGGTCCCGCATTAGATCGATTTTGATATGTCTTAGTGCGGAAAGAACGGACCGGGACTTGTTTTCAATGATTTGTAAGGCTTCTTTGGTGGTTTTGCTAAGGAAATTACCTCCGCGAGGCATTCGCAGAGTCTTGGTCACCGGTCTCGCACTATTATAGAAAGTATCCATTTGCATTAACTCGGTAAAACCATGATGTGGACACTCATGAGCAATTCTTTGTAACGATCCCATGCCTCCCGAATGATTCATCAAATCTCGAGAAAATTTCATTATCTCATTCTTAAGACTTGTGGTTCGGGATGGAGGATAGAACTCGTTAACAAACTTGGTAACTAGATCTTCCCATGTCTCTATAGATCGAGGAGGTTGTTTCTCGCCAATTCCGGCTTGTCCTCTGAGAAAATGGGAAATGTAAGAAGCTTGATAGCTTCGGATGGGACATTCTTGTACTTGATGGTAGATGCTATCTTGTTAAACCATCGAATGTGTGCATGAGGATCATCCCGCCAAAACCATAGAATTGGCTTTGGGTTACTAGATTAAGCAACCCGGTTTGAGCTCGAAGGTATCGCCCACAATGGTCGGACAACAATGGCATCTCCGTAACCCTCGATGGGTGCTTGAGAAGCTCATTCATAGGTTTGTCTTCCGCCATTTCGACAGTGTGTGGTGGTGGTAGACGCCTCACCACTACCGGGAGCCGAACGTCCTCACGTCATGAGGAATGTTTCCAAGTTCGAAAGTGGACTTGTAGAATCGAAGAACGAAAAGCATGCACTAAGTATAAAAATCAATTTTCAAAACAAATGAGGCAAAACACAAGTGAACTTAACCAATAATCACAAATGAACTGGCTTTGAAAAAGGTACACCAAATCACAAGTGACACAAAGGCAAGTTTTAAACTGATGTTCGAACTTATTAATGGTCGCACCCCGCTAGGTAGTGCACGCCTTGATTTGCGGTGGTTGATTTTTATGTATATTTTAAGTACCACCGAAAAGACGAGGTATGATTTGTGCCGATGGGGTTTAAAAACTTTGAAAATATTTTGGTATCGTCCTGCTTAACCAAATCGTATCTCTTTAAGAATCACCTTAAAAGAAACACAAACTAGAAAACGTTACGATTGTTTTGTTGTTTTATATTGTTTTGGGTTTTAACACTTTAGGAAAAGTGTTAATGAACTTTTTTTTTTTTTTTTTTGATTTATATTAACTTTACGTAAAACTTTTACAAACCGTGGTATATGTGCAAGCACGGTCCGAAATGCTTGAAACACGCTTACACCTCCCAAGCAATGCGCCAAAATTTGATTGGTGCAAACCGCTGTTATCTCACGCAAGCTAGCCACTCAAATGACCAAACAGAAGAAACTCAAAACAAACACACACCAATGCAATTAAGATCGAGGAATATAGGAATTCCTAGGTCGTTAAGTCCCACGGAGGATGAATTGGTGTTAAAACACTTAATCGATGGTAGAATGATCACTAAGGATAGCGATCAAGAAGGTTTACGATGGAAAATTATACCTAAAGAGAAAATCTACAAATTAAAGCGACTTAAATGCAAATTAAAAAGATTAAAAAGTTAAAATCTATTAAATAAACGCTATCACTATTTTTAAAGGCGATGAACGCTTAAAACCTACAACTTAAAACTTACGCTTAAAATAAAATTACGCTCACGCATAAAATAAAAAGTGAGTTTTAAAGAAATAAAAGACCTATAAATATGAAATGATATTTTAACAATCCTAATAATAAAAGAAAATTTTAGAAAAGAAAATTATTTTTACAACTATTTATTTATTTATTATTAATTAAAAACTATTTATTAAGTATTTAAATGTGCTAAAATACAAGAAAATACAAAATTAACCTAGAAAATGAAATTATAACTTATAAAAATCTAAAATATGATAAAACTAATTTTAAAACTAAAATATATTTTTAGACTTATTATGTATTTATTATTAATTTAAAACTATTTAAAACTAATTAAAATGCTAAAAATTACTTTTTAAACTAAGAAAATTATGGAAAAATACTTTTATTACTTTTATATTTATCTTAACCTAAGAAAATTGAAAATCATTTTTTGGACTTTTATAATTTATTTGTATTAAAAGCTATTTAAAATACCTAAAACTGCTTTTAAATAAGAAAATAGCAAACAATTATGAAAAATTATGAAAATTTCAGGAAAAGTCTATTTTAATATCCTGAATCTAGGAAAATAGAAAACATAGGCTTGTGTGAAGAAATAAGCAATCATAGCTATGATCGCTTAATAATAAGCACTAGAAAAAGCCAAATGATAACCAAAAGCTACCAAACTTACACGTAAGCTATATTAAGCTAAAAGAACTCTATTGCAACCAAAACAACAAGCTTGAACCTCTGATTACAAGTTAACACAGATTTTATGTTTGAGCTGATTATGAAAATGTAAAATGGTATACTACTTTAAGCTATCGCACGTAACACTCAATAAGCTAAAACCGAAAAGCAATTATTAGAACTTGTTTAAGACCTGGTTAACTACCTATAAACCAAAGATGATGTCCGACAAGCTAACATGAGCTTGTGAGATGCTTTTTCAAAACCCGAGAACCCATCGATTTAAGACTCGCTAATGTCGAGTAAAATGGGTCAAAATGATAAGCAATGCACCGGTGAATAAGCTCCAAATTGAGATTTTTAACTTGGAACCTAAAGAGGACCAGGTTAGCTATCCAAAGAAACAAAATCACAGTGATTTGACCAAATATTAAGCTCAGATGAGCTTTTGAAAGTGGATGTAAAACCGCACATGTGGCACTTTTGACTTTTCTAAAAATTGAAGGTTTGACTAAACTGAATTTTAACTTGATTCTATGAACTGATTATGATATATTAAGTTATATTAAAACTAGATTAAGCTATTCTAACAACTAATGAACATGGAATAATGATCATTGATCAAGAACATCCAATGCATAAGATATAAAATGGATTTAGAATCTATTTTGACTTTTGATCAAAGAAGAAATGGTTTCTTGGTTTCTTTGAGTTCTTAATAGACCAAGTGAGTCATGAAATAAGCACAAACACATGTCTCAAACAATCTTTAACACAGACAAACAATAGAAACCAAACACCTTTAGAAACTGCTTTGGTACTTTTTCAAAGAGAATCATGGATTAAGACCATGGAACTTATCGCAGCACCTTGTAATATCATTTATTAACACTAAATAAACTTCAATCAATGACCATAACAACATACAACTTCCTAATAATGATTATGCAATTTATATCGTTAAATTAAGATTTTAACAAAATACAAATTTAAAAGAACAAACTACCGATTTTATCACTTATTTAATCTTAACTATAACTAATAAACATTTAAACATAAAGATTGAGCTAAATACTATTTGCACAAGAATAAACCAAATTGGATCAAAAGATGCTTACAAATGACTTGAGGTCACAAACCGAGAACTAGGACCAAATAACCAATCCTATAGCTTACCAATAAGCACTATACCCAAGACCATCCATTATATATCCCGCCCAACCTCGCTAGAACCTTGAACCATGGATTTTTATTTTTAAGCTATTTATTTGTTATTTTTATAATTTCGACTTTTGCTAACAAACCGCTTTTTAGAGTATCTAAAAGCTTTGATAAGCTTTATTTGAGCTTATATGTGCTTCTCAAGTCCAAATTAACAGCTTTAACAACAATTCAACTTATTGAGATTTTGAATGATAAGAAAATTTCATAACTTGACATAAGACTTGAAATGGAAATTGAGCTTACAAAAGTTTTCTTTCACCTTAAAAACATAAAATTCAAAGCTTAAAGCTTTTACAAATACTGAAATTTGAAAGTTAAGCTAAAACGACATTAAAATTTAAAATTACACTAGATACCTAAATCCACTGCACCCCACTTGATATTTATTGACTTCTATCTTCCCTTGTCGACCTCTGAAAATATCCCACCACATCTTGACCCTTGAAATCAGCCAGATAATCAGATATGCCACTTGGTGATTTTGGCGCCAATTTTCAATAGAGTTGGTTTTCTGCATTAATTAGGCTTTGGAATGATGCGGAGCGGAAGGAGACACCGAGGGAGCGAGGTGGAATCAAGTGAAAAAGGGAAACCACCACCGGTTTTGGCTAAACCAAAGGGAGAGACGAATGAACAAAGGACCGCGGTTTATTCGAATTTAAAATTTGGGCCGGGTCAAGTGTTTGGGCTTGATTTGGCTTAGTAATAATAAAGGGATCCGCTTGGCTTAATTTAACAACAAGGACCATATATGCAATTTGGCTAAAGTTGAAGGGCTGAACTTGAACATTTTCCCAAGCTCTCATAAGGACTAAAACTGCCAAGTAATAATAGAACAAGGACCTTTGTTGTTAATTTCCATTTTTACAAATCCAGGGACTAAAACTGTCAAGTTTAAAACTTGAGGGACCAATATTGTAATTTCTCAAAAAGTTTATCATAAGGACCATTTATGTCAAATATGAATAGAACAAGGTTAAAAGCTGATAATTTTCACTTTTTAATTTAACCAAGGACTATTTTTGACACTTTTCCAAAGTTCAGGGACTAAAGTTGTCATTTTGTGATTTTTAAACTTTAAAGGGTTTGTTTTGACAACTTTTGAATCTTATGGACCTAAAATGATATTTTGCAAGTTTTTGAATTACTGTGGACCTGCTTTTGACAACTTTTGTAACTGGGGACTAAACCCGCCAATTATGCAAACTTGATAATGCTTTTTCACCGATTTTGATGTTTTTGCATTTAAAACATATAAAACACTTGTTTGTGATATTTTATCATTTTGATGTGTTTCGAGTGTTTTTGTTTTGGCATTTTAATAACAAAACGATGAGTATACACCAAACATCAAGCATTAGAATCTTTATCGAGGGCTCAAGAGGCAAGCTCGAAATGTGGAGATGCGTAGGGAGTTAGAATACCTGCCGATTATGACGAAGAGTTGAAATGGAGGCTAGGCCCTGGCTCCCGGGCTACACGCCAGCAAGGATAGGTCTCCGAGCAAAGGACGAGATGTGGTTTTGAAGATGTCATCCGACTAGAAGGAAGGCACGATAGAAGGCTCCAATGGGAGGAGTCACCGGGGATACTACAGAGGTTAATTTGCCACCACTTTGGCGGCTCACCCGGAAGAACTTGGGTTCTGCAGCCTTCTCACGCATCCCACAATCCATCTCAAATGAATGGAGGAGGAAATCTTCCTCCTCGGTATGTACCTCCTTTTCGTGTTCAATCTTACCTCAAGGAGTCTATCCCCACCTAACGGGCGTGCTAGCAAACCCAGCTTTTACTCAACCATACGGAAGCATGCCCACGGGCACCCTATGGTACATCCTTCGCACTCATGCTCAAGTCACCCACCTACATACCTACCGCTACCTCAATATGTTAACCAAAACCCTATTGGAATACCTCCAAATCATAACCCGCATAATGCTGCCCTACCTACATGCCACCTTATAATCGCTTATTCGAGCCCACGGGCTCCACAACACCCTTCCCAAGATGGATAAGACTACCTTTGCACGATGGGTTAAAATGATCATACATATTGGTACTTATGATGGGAAGGGGACCTTGATAACTTCTTACACTTGTTCGCGGGCTATCGAATGCGTGTGGGTTATGCCCGCTGCTTGCCACATGTTTACATATACCCCACGAGACTCGTCAGATATGGTGGAACGGCAAAACTAGGTAGCATTGCGAATTTGGATGATCTCAAGGCCAAGTTCGTATCACATTTCACCCAACGTAAAAGTTTACAAGAACGCACCTAACAAAGGCACAACATCAAGCGTAGGAAAACGAGAGCACCAGACTTTCATTACCGACACACCGATGACACCTTACAAATAATGGCTTGACGAAGACCAACGATCTCGTGTTTCGTGCATGGCCTACTTAATGTAAGTTTGGTTGAATTCTCTCCACCGGTCTTCCCGCAACCTATAAGGGTTTGGTGGAGAAGGCTTACACCGGATCAAGCAAAGAAGTGTCTACCAACGGGCTCCGGCCTAAAATAAAGAAAGTTACAAAGAAAGTCCCAAGCATCCTTCGGAAGGGTCAAACAAGAGACACAAAGGAAGAGACAGTTTACACCATACCATAAAAACATCAACCACGGTCTCTCACATCTCGTCCAAATCTCCGCGGAGATACTAGCTACGGAAAAGGTCATGAAGACCTTGATCCTCCTCCTCGCTTGGCAACAGAGGAAGGCCCAGAGATACTTCCAAATACTACTTCCATGACGATTACGGACACGACACCAAAAATTGTAGAGAGCTCAAGAAATAGATAGAAGAGGCCGTGAAATCCAGCCAATTGGGTCATTTGGTGAAGGGTATAAAGAAAGGTAAATAAAAGGTCTCCTACACACAGTTGGGAAAAGACACCACACCTGTCGAAGCACCCATCCTCATGGTGTACAAGAATGACTCTGGTTTAAAGAGGAAAGAAGCGGAAGAAGCATTATGCGGAGTAGGAGATGTCACTTTTCCTTCAATCACAGGGAAAGTTCTTTCAAATGACCCCGTGGTCATCAAGGTCTTGATCTCCAACAGAGAAGTAAACAGGCCTACCT
Source organism: Chrysanthemum lavandulifolium (assembly GCA_022545495.1). Lineage (NCBI taxonomy): Eukaryota > Viridiplantae > Streptophyta > Magnoliopsida > Asterales > Asteraceae > Chrysanthemum > Chrysanthemum lavandulifolium. Next base: position 108,828,940 of record CM040245.1, on the reverse strand, counting down.
AGACTCGCGGTAGCTCTGTGAAGTAATCTACTAACTGCTTTCTAAAGCTCAAGCCTTCGATAAGGTTGAAGAGAGTAGATTTGAAGGTACCCTTAGTAGGGTTCTCTGGGAACACTCATGGCCCTCGGGAGAAGTCCTCTAGAGGTTACGATCGAGAAGGAAGGCTAAAAAGAATGTAAACTCGGTTTTCATGATCGAAGGTCCGAATCTCCTATAACCTATTGATAGGGAGAACGGCAATGCAAAAGATGGGCATCGTTGTTCCACCATACATGCCGCGATCAAATTCCAAACACCCTTCGGATTGGAACGGTTTTCTCCAAATATAATCGTGAAGAAGCCTCACGAAAGTAGGCAAAAGGATCAAACAGTGCTCAAGAGCCTCAAGGATGTTCTCGCTTACCGACGTGAAGAACGATTGTATTAAATGATCTCTATCCCGATCGATGGTGGTAATTGGAAAGCGCCCCAACCCCTTTAAAGCGTAATTGAAAAGGTACTACGTGCAATGCGATGTCTTCGCATGGACCTACTATGACACGACGGGAGTTCCTGTAATCCTCACCATAGACGGAAAGCCCTTCAAGATCAACACAAGCTCAATGAGTTCAAACATATTGAACCCATCAAACAAAAGCGTCAAGCCTCGGCTCCCAAAGAAGTGCCGCCGCATGAAAAGAAGTGGACGAGCTTGTAGCAGCAGTATACTCGTAGAGGTGAAGTATCAAACTTGGGTGGCCAATCCGTGATGGTCAAGAAGCACGATCGAGATGGCGAATGTGCGTGGACTTCACAGATATTAACAAAGCTTGCTCAAGGATCGCTATCCTCCGCCGTAAATTGATTGAAAGTGGAACTTTGTCGTGGTTTCACCAAGTGTTTCCTAGACGCTTATATGGGTTACCATCGACATGATGGCGGAAGAGGACGAATAGAAGACAACCTTATTTTACAGAAAAGGTGTTTATTGCTACAAAAGATGCCTTTGGTTTGAAAATGCAAAGCCACCTACCAACGCTTAGTGGACAAAGCCTTCCACAAGCGTATAGGTAGGAATCGAGGCGACGAGACTATATGGTCATCAAGAGTAGAACGGAGGAGGACATGCTCTCCGACATCATGGAAACCTTCACCACCTTCGCGCCATCAACATGAAGCTAAATCCCAAGAAATGTTCCTTCGTGGAAGAAGGACAATTTTGGGGCACCGATCACCAAGAAGGTATTAAGGCCAACCTTCAAGGTTAAGGCCATCACGGATTTGCGACCTCCTAAGTCCCTAAAGGAAGTACAAAGTCCGAACGGAAAGCTAGCGACCTCAAAGCAGTTCTTATCGGCGGTGCATGATCTTTGCCGCTCTTCAAAACACTCAAAGGATGCACGGACAAAAGACGCTCCAGTGGAGTATAGATGTAGAAGCGACCTTCCAAAAGCTCAAGGATTTCATGGTTATTCTACCTACACTTACCGCCCCAATCAAAGGCTAAGTGTTGTTTATGTACATCGCAGCCTCCTTCAAAGCATCACACGTGTTATTGATGTAAAGGAGAAGAAGCAAATCCCTATCTACTCGTTAGCGGTGGTTCTGCTGTGGAGTCGCGCTAAACTATCCAAGATTAGAAGCTAATTTCGCCTTGGTCCATGCCGCAGACGCCTTCAAGGTACTTCCAAGCTCACCCCATAACCGTATTTCATCGACAAACCAATTACATATACTTGCCGTAGAAACTGAAGGATAGCTAAATGGGCTATCAAGCTAGGAGAGCACGAAATTGAATACAAGGGTAGAAACTCGGTCAAAGGGCAACATATTGGCGACTTCTTAGCGTAAACACCTCCGAACCAAAACATGACACAAAGGTTCTTTGAAGAAATTTGATAAAGCGGTCGAAGGGTGGAAGCTTTATATCGACGGAGCCTCCATCCGACGGCGGTTCGGCGCAGGTCTCATGCTTGTTGATCCCAAAGGGAAGGAGTACACTTATGCACTCCATTTTGAATTCGACACTACGAACAATGAAGCGGAGTACGAAGCCTTGCTAGCAGGCCTCCGATTGGCCAAAGACATGGAGGTAGAAGACTTGGCTATTTTCATTGACTCACAACTGGTGGCCAACCAAATAAAAGGCTCCTACGAGGCAAGACAACCTGTGATCAAACAATACCTGGATAAGGCTAAGGAAATGCTCGAAGGGTTCGTATCCTACAACATAGAGCATGTCCAAAACCAAAACAAGAAGGCGGACGCCTTAGAAAATTAGGCCAATGGCATTTGCTCATTTAACTAAAGAAGTTCGCCGAGGTGTTGGCGAGATAGGTCCATTGTCCAAAGGAGGTGTCCGACGAATACGGTGAGGAAGACTCAAATCGATGACTCGATTAGAGAATATCTAATTAGTGGTATAACGCCTAAGATCGGGTTAGCTCGAAGGTCCAGATCAAAGCACCACAAGATGTAATCATGGGAAATTATCTATACGTAAGATCCTTTATGTCCCCATGGCTTCGCTTGTGTAGGACCTAGGCAAGCGCCAACATCATTCAAGAAGTGCATGAAGGATCCTCGCGGACTTCACGCAGACCCCGCCCATTGTTTCCAAAATCACAGGGTCGGATATTACCGCCTTCATGCACGTGGACGCTGTTGAAATCATTCGTAAGTGCGAAGCCCGCCAAGTTCACTCAAGGGTCCCAAGGCTACCAAAACAAGATATGACTTCAGTGGCGTCCGCATGGCCTTTCAAACCAATGGGGATAGACATCGAGGTCCCCGCCAATTGCTCCTCAAGGAGTAAAATTTTGGTTGTAGCCATCGATTACTTTACTAAATGGGCGGAAGCGGTTTTGGTATCCATCACAGTAGGCACATGGAAAAGTTTGTATGGGAGCATATTATCTCGCTTGTTCGAGTACCTCATATCATCATTTCGTATAATGGGAAGCAGTCAACAAGAGGTATTCCCAAGTGTTTTGCGAGGTCTCAATATCAAACAATCCTTTACTTCCGCCTACCATCCTCAAGGTAACGAACAAGTGGAAGTTACTAACAGGATATCATACAAGGAATAGAACGAAGGTCGGATACAATACTACGGTTGGGTAGATGAACTACCTCAAGTACTTTGGGCTCACGTAACGCATACAAAGTCAAGTCTAAGAGACACCTTTAGCTTGACATATGGCACGAAGTTGTCATCCCTTCTAAGTAAGCGTTAAACCGAAGGGTCATGAACTTCAAACAAAGCAGATAACTAAGAAAGACTCTTAGTAACTCGGACCTACTCAAGAACGGCGGAAATAGCCTCAATCGTAGAAGCTATCCATAAGCAAAAGATTGAAAGGTACTACAACAATGGGTTCGCCTTCGAACTTCAAACCAGTGGGAATACGCCTCCGACTCAACAACACAAGTAAAGGTGAGTACTGTGGTAAACTAGGACCTACATGGAAGTGCCCTACGTTATTAAGGAAGCATATGGCAACGGAGCCTACAAGTCGGAAACCTTGATGGAGACGCTATTGCTAGAACTTGAATGGCACAACCCTTCGTAAGTTCTACGTATGAATCTTACAAATGTCCGAGGACATTTTTATTTTTCTTTCAATCAATGTATTTGCATTCTTCTCACTGGGAAAGAAGCATTAATGGTAGGCGATAGTATTCATTTCTTAAAATGATGTAATCCTCCATACCCACTTAATGATATAACGATTTCAAATCTCTTATTTCGCTCAATACAACAAAGATTTGCCCACCAAGTCGCTTTTATAAGTTTCAATGTCGGCGGATGTACAAAGACTAACAACATGTCTTGCTCATATGCATAACATCCATCTCAACTTCACATTAACTTTCCTATATGGCCTTAAGGTATTTTAAGCCTTCACGCCCAAAGGATCAAGATGGAGTGGGTCACACCTCCACAAATCAAATTATACGATTGCTAATATTCTTGGTGAAGTAACTACACACAATGAGGCTATGCATCTACCATACTCCTTAGGTTGTAAAAAATTTACGCGAGTAAAATAAAAAGAGAAGAATCACACATGGCAAAATTCAAGCCCTAGTGGTTTTAATGTAGATTATCGACTAGTTTAACTAGTCTAAACAGCCGAGCCTTAACGATCCAACCAAACAAAATATTGTCTTAGGCCGAGCCTACATCACACATACCACATGTTAATTGTTTCATCGTGCACGAAGCCCGGAAAGGAACATGATAAATTGTTTTAAACAAGGTACATACCACTTGGGATCAAATTACAACCACATGGTTGCCTTCATCAAAATTTAGAATGAGTGGATCACCGAACTGGGAGGGAGCTTTAGGTGACTGAGTCTTCGACTCGAGACGGAAGTCGGACTTTCCTTGGCTTTGGCCGCAGGTCCTCAATAGAGGCCCGATTCGCTGCGAAGTGAGTGTGAGAAAACACAAATATCAACAATATCAAATTAACCGTAAAACTCGACAAATCAACCTTTTAGGAAAAGGGTTAACGTACAAATCTCACGGTGTGATAAAAGTGATACCGGCAAGTGATTTCCGGTCGTGTCCCAACGAGGTGTGAAATTGACGGTGTCGTTGAGTTTCGTGATTATGGACTTGAATTGGTTAAACGAATTTTGGATTTTGATTACGTATTCTACAAAATAAAGAACGGAAATGAAAATAAAGCATGTAAAACAAAGTAAATACTAAATAGACTACTACTAAGCCTAAGTAACAATAAAGCAAAGCTAAATTACATCCTAAGGTGCTAAAATGCAAAAACGCTAAAAACCGGCAACCACCCGAGCCAAAAACGTAAAACTTTTGCAATTTAAGGGCTACGGGTGTGATATCAATTTTCCTACGTTCTAATTGACTAAAAATAATTTTAGAAAGAAGCCGGGAATTTTTTCGACTTTTATTTTACTTTCTACGAATTAAAAACTATTTTAAACTAAATTAATTATTAAAAATACTAAACATTTTTGGAAAAAATGCAAAATTAAAAAAATACTTCTAACCCTACTGATTTAAAGAAAAATAAAAAAAACTATACTAGTGCTTAATGAAATAAGCAATAGAAAGGTGAAAATAGCTACTAATCACAAAACAGAACACTACATTAAGAATCTAGTTATGCAAATATAAACCAATAAAGTCCCTAGGGCAGTTGGGTTAGTGATGTGTGGTTGTGTCGTGGAAAGGCATGCACCAGGTCCCGAGTTCGAAACCTGTTTCTCCCCATTTGCGTCTTTTTTTTTTTTTTTTGGATTTCTTTATTTGCAACTTGAAAATGAAGTCAAAGTACTACTTTTTTACAAAAACTGAAATCACAAACCTTAAAAATCAGCTGGAAGCAGACAAGAAACAGAAAAAAAGATAAGAGGCTGTTTGGGTGAAGGCTTCTAAGGGTCAATGCTTGGGACAGTTCAACCCAACACACCGACAAATTTGTAGGCATGATTAACACACAAGCAATTGGCAAAATAATATGATAAGCTCTGAAACAACTAAAGCGCACAAAATTAAGCTGAATCCAAAGGGGGAAACCAGTTGGCTCATGTGCTAATCTAGGAAATCTTAAAGCTAAATAAAAATGGAATAAGAAAATTTAAGCTGCAACTACACAAATAAGCACTAGAGGTCTAAAATTTTAATCCAAGTAAACTAAATTATAACTAATAAGCTGAAGGTATTACCTGATAGGCACGTAGAAAGAAATGGTTAAGTCAAGAATGCACAAAGTTTAAAACACCAAGGTGAACAACTTAGAGCTCATTTTGAATAAGCTGAGGAAAATCAACCCCGAGCTTCCTCGCACATAAGGTCCACCCACCCATCTAACTTTTGCCCCAAAGAATCGCCTAAATAAGCTAAAATTAAGCAAATAAAACCGAGAGAGCAGAATTGGTCCTTGAGAAAGATTTCTGCATAAACAATACTAAGCTATCAAAACATTTGAAACTGACTTATAAGGCTAAAATGTTAGTAGATAGACTAACTGTAGACCAAGTACAAATGATTTTCGCCACCCAAAATGGGTCAAAATCTGGATTCGACCCAGAATGTTTGCAACTCCAAACACCCTTGTAGCGGAAGAAAACCAATTCTTCGAAACTGTAAAGATTGTGAAAATTTTAAAAACAAGTTTGCATCAAAACAACTGAAAAATGAGCTTTAGACAATTTGTATAACACTTTCTAACAGGATTTAAGATGAAACAGAATCAAGAACACGGAGGAATTAAAAACCGCATAAACTAAAAACATGGAACTTAAACCGAAATTGCATTGCTATTTGAAATTTAAAATTACATTTAAATAAAATGAGGAATAAAAATGGGACTAGAACAAGATTTTTAGACCACTTTTGCACTAAATATAACCGCTTATTTATACATAATTGAAAAAGGTCTTTTCTTCTTTTCTTGTCTTCTCCCGCTTGTGCATCCGTGTTTTTTTTTGTGAGATAAAAGAGACCAAAAGCAATTTTGTGCTTTCTTCGCTAACTGCCCATTGATTTGTTAGGTACCATTGAGAATGAATCGAGCCATCTGCTGGGTTTTGTACCATTGATTGCCACAAAGGGCAATGGGTATCATGTGATGCTTCTTTGCGCCCAAAATCGAGAGTGACCCGGGAGGCGAGTGGATAAACCGGTAAAGAGCGAGGTTGGGTCGAGTGTTTTGGGATGAAGTGAACTTGGGTAAAGCGGAAGATTGCAGTCGAGTGTTCGGGTTGGAGAGAAAGAAGAAACAGATTAGGTTCATGGGGAAAGAAAAGAGAGGAAAGGAAAGGGTTATCAGGGTTGGGTCACAACATTGACCGGCTCATGGGTCAACCGGGTTTGTGGTAGGTTTAGGATTAAATATGGATCCATATAATAATCTGAGGACCAATTGTGTATAATTCGAATCTCCAAGGACTAAAACTGTAACTTATGAAAATGTAGTCCAAGGGTTGGTCTTGCCAATCTCAAATAATATAAGGACCATTTTTGCCGTCTTTGAAACTTGAGGATGTCATCTGCCAATTTTTGAAATCTTCAGGGACTAAACTCGCCGTTTTCTGATTTCGAAGCGTTTTTGCCCGTTTTAGCTGGCCATTCTTTGTACATGCAAGACATAAAACACACTCCGAGGATATTTTTGACATATTTTGATCGATTCGGGTGTTTTAGTTGTTTTTATGGTCTTAGATGGTAAAACGATGAGTGAATAAGCACTCATCAAATTCCCCACACTAGGCAATTGCTAGTCCCTAGCAATCTTTTGAGAAAACATAATGGATTTGAATCTCTTTACCAAAAGCCATTACTCGAGTAGCCAATTGTTTTAGTTCAAGTAAGAACCTTGGTACAATGATAACCAAATGATTTTGAGCAAATCACCGCCCAACGGATTTGATTTGTCTTTACCGTGCCGCTTGCTTCGGACTAGACAACTCTTAGATAAAATATCTTTGGTGAGTCGATTACCAATTATGGTTTTCCAACCGCCTTTACCACAAGCCATAAACTTGCGGGCTAGCCAACTCTTCATTAATTAAAGATATGGCGAATAACACCATACAATTTTGGGCAAATTGCAAGTCGTCAACGGATTTGAGATATCTTTACCAAGAGCCGCTTACTCCGGATTAGCCAATCCTTTTGTTTGTTAGACATGGCGATCGATAACCATAAAACAAATTTGGCCAAAATGGGGAATTGGGTGGTATAATTTATATGATAAAATTCATGAGAATTCCCCACACTAGAAATGAATATTGCCCTCAATATTCAAAGTACCGCGGTTATGCCGAAACCGAGAACGAAATGGAAATACTACGGCCATTATTTGAATTTTTTTTTTTTTTTTTTTTTTTTTTAGAAAACTTATATACAACAATGGGCAACTCCCCACACTAGGGTGGTACACACGGTGAAAACCCATGTTATGCTATCGTTTTGTTAACCGAGTCGCTAGCTTGACTCGAATTCCGAATTTATTGGTTCATGGGGAAGCAAAGTGGAAGAAACAATCTCCATCTGACTTTCATTCAAGATGTTTGGACAAACATTTGAAGTCGAAAGTTCCACTCCGATGAGATGCAACCGGCTCAAGAGAATGAGAAATGCCGGGTTGAAGATGGTGTCTTCACCCCGTAGGAGTTAAGACATGGAGAAGAAATCGGAGGAGAAGGCAAAGTGACAATGAGAAGACAACGGTGGAACGGGTGGGACGGGTGGGCAAAAGATAAGATCGAGGAACATTGACGAATGTTCGTAAATCTTATCCACCATTGAAGCAATGAAAACATCCGTGTCGGGCTTAGAAGAGGTTCCATCATCCGCGGTTTAGCAAAGGACGAGCGGATGATGGACCTAAGCCATAATCGCACTCGAAAACCCAAGGTATCGAGTCATCCGAGAAAGAAAGTCGACTCTTCTATAAGAGTGTCACCGACGAATTATCGTAAGACCAATTGTAAAGAAGATTTTCCAATTCGTAAGGTCGGCTTTAAAGTCGGCGCACATCACCATCTCCCTGGGGAATGATCAATAAGAGCGAGTTCATCGCGAACTCCTCGAGAAAGTCTAACGTCAAAGTGGGATTGCCACTATTCTTTCTTCGTAAAGAATGAGATGTAAAACGCCACTATCCTCATTCGAATGTCAAAGATGGGGTTATTCAAACTAGAGTGAATTCGTAATCAAAGTCAAACAGAGGATTAGTGAATGCCATAGCAAAAGGTTTCTGACACAACGAGAATATATTCATCATCCGTCTCAAAATCAAGATCCATATCAAGATCATCGGGATCAACATCTCACTTCTTCCAAGTCGACGAGCTCGTAAGGAATTTCCTCCACATACCGATGTCTCCACACGATAAAGAATCATCAAACAACGATAGTCATTTTCAGACTTTGAGATCACCTCAACAGTTCTTTCGGGCGGAGAAGAATCATCATCGAGGGTCATCACACATATCACCGAAATAACCTCGGATTCACTTGGGTTTGGGACAAGGTTCTCAACACAAGACGATTCCATTTCCTAATAGTGCTAAGATGCTCGCCCCATTAAAAGGTTATCCAAGGTTCCATGGTAGATAGGCAATATGAGGGTGAGAGTGGACATGTGGTACTTTGTGAACTCGAGATATACACTTTGTCCTTTGTCATCTCCCAATCTTCCTCATCCTCGCCATCAAGACGGCAAGCTTCGCTAAATAGAAAACGCTGCTGAGCGCCTTCAGTAACAGAGAGCTTTTGAGCGCCGCCATCGGCTAGAAATCTTTCGTTATGAGCAATTGTTCCTCGAAAGTTCCTCAAGAATTATACGAGGAAATTGATCAATGACGGAAGTCGGGGTTGGATGTGGTCAAACCGAAGTGTTATAACAAGGATCGTGTCCATAGTAATTTTGATTCCACGATTGACATTGATAATCATCACGAGGACCCCACACTTAGCACAATGAGGGTATTGGGAGAGAAACTTTGATATGATGAATCATTGAAATCTTGATAGTACGGTTGTGGCTCGAATGAATTTTGTGGAGGGTAGTTGAAATTGTTTTGAGGATAATCGAAAGAGTTCGGGTTAGAATCATAAAGCGAATGAATTCTCGCAAATCGAACAACATCCATCAATAAGATAGTTTCCACACCACTCGCACATACATTTGTAATAACGAAACCTTGCGGTAACATCGCCTCCACAACCGTAGTAATACTTTGATCGAACGATCGATATCTCGGCACGGAGTAGGAATCGAGGCTCAACAACATCACAAATGTTAGGTAAAACGGTATTTCAAGTTGAAATTTGACGAAATTCATTTAAGCAATTTTGAACAATGTTCATGAAATCGTCCAAAAAGGTTTTGAAGATTCCGGAGGTGGACAAGTGGTGTGCTCTTAGAGCTAGCAATTTCACCATTTCCGCTTTGGTCTCCTGTTCTTGCTTTTTCTCTTAACCTTAACCAGAATCGCGAAGATTTGGATCAAATCTAGACGGTTTAGGTTCGTAAACAATAGAACAAATCTCGGTTGTGGCGGGTGGTCGAAAAACTTGGAGAATCATCGAGAGTTTTATCGGATAATTCGCACCAATAGCAATATTTGCTTGCACCGGCCCTTCCACACCGCTACATAAACAATCGTGATTCGACAATAAAGTTGATCCTCTTCCATACGGTTTTGCGGTGAAAGCAACCACGATAATCGATCGTCGCCATGAGAATTAAACATGCAGAGGGTTAAAGAAATAGAATCGAGTGATTGAGAGGATACGAAGGATAGAATTAAACCAAAAGAGGGTAAGAGAAATAGAATTATATGGATAAGAGGAACGAGAAAAATATTTTTGTATTTTTGGATTTTATGAAAACGGTAACTTCACGAGAAGGATCTTCAAGTCACTAATCGCAAAACTTCACGATATTGTCGCAACACACCTCCCGCAACAAGCGCCAAAATTTGATTCGCTGTGAGTGAGTGTGAGAAAACACAAATATCAACAATATCAAATTAACCGTAAAACTCGACAAATCAACCTTTAGGAAAAGGGTTAACGTGCAAATCTCACGGGAGTGATAAAAGTGATACCGGGCAAGTGATTTCCCTGGGTCGTGTCCCAACGAGGTGTGAAATTGACGGTGTCGTTGAGTTTCGTGATTATGGACTTGAATTGGTTAAACGAATTTTGGATTTTGATTACGTATTCTACAAAATAAAGAACGGAAATGAAAATAAAGCATGTAAAACAAAGTAAATACTAAATAGACTACTACTAAGCCTAAGTAACAATAAAGCAAAGCTAAATTACATCCTAAGGTGCTAAATGCAAAACGCTTAAAATCCCAAGCAACCACCCGAGCCAAAAACGTAAAACTTTTTCAATTTATACTACGGGTGTGATATCAATTTTCCTACGTTCTACATGACTAAAAATAAATTTAGGAAAAAGCCGGGTATTTTTTTTCGACTTTTATTTTACTTTCTACGAATTAAAAACTATTTTAAACTAAATTAATTATTAAAAATACTAAACATTTTTGGAAAAAATGCAAGAATAAAAAAAATACTTCTAACCCTACTGATTTAAAGAAAAATAATAAAAAAAACTATACTAGTGCTTAATGAAATAAGCAATAGAAAGGTGAAAATAGCTACTAATCACAAAACAGAACACTACATTAAGAATTTAGTTATGCAAATATAAACCAATAAAGTCCCTAGGGCAGTTGGGTCAGTGATGTGTGGCTGTGTCGTGGGAAGGCATGCACCAGGTCCCGAGTTCGAAACCTATTTCTCCCCATTTGCGTCTTTTTTTTTTTGGATTTCTTTATTTGCAACTTGAAAATGAAGTCAAAGTACTACTTTTTTACAAAAACTGAAATCACAAACCTTAAAAATCACCGAAGCGCATAAGAAATGTAAAAAAGATAAGAGGTTGTTTGGGTGAAGGTTTTATGGGTCGTTTGGGACAGTTCAACCCAAACACACCCGACAAATGGCACAGACACACACAAGCAATTGGCAAAATAATATGATAAGCTCAAACAACTAAAGCGCACAAAATTGAGCTGAATCCAAAGGGGAAACCAGTTGGCTCACGTGCTAATCTAGGAAATCTTAAAGCTAAATAAAAATGGAATAAGAAAATTTAAGCTGCAACTACACAAATAAGCACTAGAGGTCTAAAATTTTAATCCAAGTAAACTAAATTATAACTAATAAGCTGAAGGTATTACCTGATAGGCACGTAGAAAGAAATGGTTAAGTCAGCAATGCACAGCAGGCTTAAAACAGCCAAGGTGAACAACTTAGAGCTCATTTTGAATAAGCTAGAGGGAAAATCAACCCCTGAGCTTCCTGGCACATAAGGTCCACCCACCCATCTAACTTTTGCCCCCAGTAAATCGCCTAAATAAGCTAAAATTAAGCAAATAAAACTGAGAGAGCAGAATTGGTCCTTGAGAAAGATTTCTGCATAAACAATACTAACCTATCAAAACATTTGAAACTGACTTATAAGGCTAAAATGTTAGTAGATAGACTAACTATAGACCAAGTACAAATGATTTTCGCCACCCAAAATGGGTCAAAATCTGGATTCGACCCAGAATGTTTGCAACTCCAAACACCCTTGTAGCGGAAGAAAACCAATTCTTCGAAACTGTAAAGATTGTGAAATTTTTAAAAACAAGTTTGCATCAATAACAACTGAAAAATGAGCTTTAGACAATTTGTATAACACTTTCTAACAGGATTTAAGATGAAACAGAATTGAAGAACACGGAGGAATTAAAAAACTGCATAAACTAAAAACATGGAACTTAAAGCTGAAATTGCATTGCTACTGAAATTTAAAAATTACATTTAAATAAAAATGAGGAATAAAAAAATGGGACTAGAACAAGATTTTTAGACCAGCTTTTGCACTAAATATAACTGCCTATTTATACATAATTGAAAAAGGTCTTTTTCTTCTTTTCTTGTCTTCTCCTGCTCTTGTGCATCTGTGTTTTTTTTGTGAGATAAAAGAGACCAAAAGCAATTTTGTGCTTTCTTCGCAAACCGCCCATTGATTTGTTAGTACCATCGAGAATGAATCGAGCCATCCGCTGGTTTTGTACCATCGATTGCCACAAAGGGCAATGGGTATCATGTGATGCTTCTTTGCGCCTTCCAAAATCGAGAGTGACCTGGGAGGCGAGTGGGATAAACCGGGTAAAGAGGCGAGGTCATCGAGTGTTTTGGGATGAAGTGAACTTGGGTAAAGGGAAGATTGCAGTCGAGTGTCTGGGTTGGAGAGAAGAAGAAACAGATTAGGTTCATGGGGAAAGAAAAAGAGAGGAAAGGGAAAGGGTTATCGGTGTTGGGTCAAGTTAAACATCGACCGGCTCAGCGGGTCGACCGGGTCATGGTAGGTTTAGGATTAAATATGGATCCATATAATAACCGAGGACCAATTGTGTATAATTCGAATCTCCAAGGACTAAAATCAGAATTTATGAAAATGTAGTCCAAGGGTCGGTCTTGCCAATCTCAAATAATATAAGGACCATTTTGCCGCCTTTGAAACTTGAGGATGTCATCCGCCAATTTTTGAAATCTTCGTGGACTAAACTCGCCGCTTTTACGATTTCGCGCTTTTGCCTGTTACCAATTTTCATTCTTTTGTACCGCAAGACATAAAACACACCGAGGATATTTTTGACATATTTTGATCATATTTGGGTGTTTTAGTCGTTTTGTGGTCTTAGATGGGTAAAACGATAAGTGAATAAGCACTCATCAAGGCCGCTGGGTCCTTCGTCACACCCGTAAGAAAGGGAACTCAAAGCGCTTAAATGATTACTTGCATCATCATACTCTTTCTCATGAGTCGCCTATAGTAAGTGAACTCCTCCGCCTTCACCCTGCCTCACCGCAACTATCTCCTCCAAAGTGGTACACTTGCCATGGAAAATGGCCAGATTCACCAGATTCCCAATTGCAATCCCCACATCATCGCTATGGTAAAGTTCCATAGCAACATAGGGATCACCTGGTTACCAAGTCCACCCTCGTCCTTCTTCAAAGATTTTTAGACGAAGGTTTAACCCATCTACCTTTCTTTGAGCTTGATCTCTTGGTCCAAAGAATCGCCTCTCTTGTTCGAGGCCTCCACACTTGGATGACAGAACAAATATCTGCGCCTTATAGCCTACGACCATCGAGCCTTCGACAGTCACCACAGATTCAAATCGCTTCGTTGCGACCGACCTGAGCTTTTCATTCTCACCGAGATCTGCACCAAGGGGTTCTTGTCAAAATCCTCCAAGGCATCCTCACACTTCTTCCCAAGTCCGTGATACTTCGATCCCTAGCCTTCTCCCTCTCAACATAACATCCATTTCTTCTCGAGCTTTGGTGACAAGACGGAGCGCCCCTTGTCCTAGCATCGAGTTGGTTGTCTAGCATACACCGCCTGACATAACTTTTGTCACGAAGGTCGCAGCCTTTCTATGGACATGTTATCCATCGCCCCTTCCACTGGGTGGGATTAATCGCTCACGAGTCAGCGACAAGCTGCAGGAGAGGAAGTTCTTTCGTATCGAAAGTCCCGCAACATATGTAAATTTGTTAATATATTATTATTGGTACCTAATTTTGTTACCGGCAAGAAACATTACTATGGATATCATCACCACCGGGCCCTTCGATGGTCGGAACACCACGCCTTTACCCCGACACTCTTTTGCCGGTAATTCGAGAGGGTGGAGAGGTAGGATAAGCTTCCTCTTGAAGCGGACTTCATGCCTTTGCACCTAAGATTTTCTCGCTTTGACCCTCTCACCAACGCCGAGGTCCCACGATGACCAACCGTCTTCTGAGACCGGGTTCATCGTAGTCGAGAATATTCTCCACAAGTTGATCTTCCACATCTACGGGTTCCTTCGACGGAGGAGCATTTATACAGCTCGACGGGTCGGGCTTACACATCATTGTTATTTAGGACACCGATGCGTGCTAAAACACACATCATTTTATATCTAAAATATGCTAAATCGGACTAATAACCATGAAATATGTCAAAATTATATTGCAAAAATGTTGTATATGTGTTATTATGTCTTGCAGGTACAAGGGTTTGAAAACAAAGCAAAAACGGTGATTTTCGGATGAGTTTCGACGATATTTCCATGTTTTTCGAAGTTCAAAAGAAGTCATAAAGATTACCCGAGCACACCATTGGAAAGAGCACGAAAAATCGAGTCAAGTGGTTATTTTATTTGGAGCATCGAGGAAGAGAAGAAAATTGAAAGATTAAACGGAGCTCGAACGAAGATTATTTTTAAAGATAATGGCTAAAATTTGGATCAAGTAAAAGAGGGTTAAAAAGAATTAAATGCAAAGAGTTAACACAAAAAGGGTCTTGGTCTAATGGTTGGGTGCATGCTTTCTAAGCAAGAGGTCATGGATTCTACTCCCACTCTTGTGTCATTTCATATATTTTTACTTGATGTTGATTCGAGGCCCAATCTGCTGCTGCTATCCACGAGCCCAAGTTGATTCCGAGCCCAATACAATGTGCAGCCACAGGCAAATGAAGACTTGGCCCAATGCAAAGTGATAATACATTCAATTGCAAATTGCAAATCATATTGTTTTCCAGGCACGTGATTTTTGCAAATTAAAGCGATTGAGATATTTTGTCCCTGCACGTGAGATTAATTAAATTGAAGACAGCTGTGTACCATTCACGTTCCAAAAATAATTCAATCAAGCGCGTGTACATCTACTCATTTCTCACTCGCATACACACTTTAGATCCAACTAATCAAATACAGCCACGTGTCACCTTGGTCGGGAAGGTATACGAGGTGACTCTAGGAAGGATCGAGAAATTATTAGGGTGGAGTGAGCCAGTAGCTTTCACCCTAATACCCTAAGCTTGGCATCACCTCTATCCAATAAAACCTTCCAACTCAAAACTACCCCAATACTACCCTAACTAGGGAATGAACCCAAGACCAATTCAATTTTTTTTTTTTAAATACATAAAATCACATACAATATTTATAATAAAACATATCATTTCATTAAAAATAAAAACATTACATAATATTTAAAAAAACTACAACTTAAAATTGAAAATACAACTTAAAAAAAAAAAACATTACATAAGTTGAAATCAAAATAACTCGAACTACAATTTAAAATCGCAGTTCATCCGTTTACCACAAGCTCACGCTTCTCGTAAAACTAATTCCAACATAATGATCGCGAATGCGATCATGCTGGCTCAAAAAACTTCAACTCCGTTGTGTATTCTTGAACTTGCCTCGAGTCACAGTAGCCAACAATCGTTTCGCCATCTCGCTTTTTCTTCCAAATATTGTGTCTTCTTTTTGTGTGACGCTGATTTCATCCGCAACGCCGAGATAGACGAGAGGATGCAACTTGCTTCTTCTTCATTTTTCTTGATTCAATCGGAGGCGTGGTCTTCATTCACGCTCGGGAATGGTGTTCTTCTTACATACTCCCCGACCTCCTTTTGAAGAATTGCTTAAAGACCCAGAATATCTTGAAAACATTCTTGCTCGGCCCATTTCTCATGTCCTCCCGACAACCTCCCACGCCTTGCATGAAGAAATTGTTTTTTCTGTGTAGAAATCCATTTCATCTGCTTTCAACACGCCCAAGTCGTTCAGCACCCACTAAATTTTAAGACGCTTTCTACATTATATACAAAATAATTTAATTGTAAATAAAACTACGGATTACGCAAAATAAAAAGTATAGCTAAAACAAAATAATGTAATTGTAAATAATAAAGTATAGATTATGTACTACTTGGAGGTAGTAATGTTGAAAATACCCACGGCCGTTCATTGTTCTCCACTTGGTATTCAACGATGAAATGTTCGTGAACTCGAACCCAAAGTTGCCTCGTAATGCTCGAGAACTGCTTCCAAAACCGCTTCGACTTTTGTTCATTACGCATAACACCACATTCGAGATTTGAACCCATGCCGCTAACGCCTCCTCTTGTCTTGGCGTCCAAACTTCACGGGCCTCCTCCCTACGAAAGCTTTTTCTTCCTCTAGGATCGACTTCTTGAACTTCGCCATCTTCGCTTTCTTCATTTGGTAGTGGTTGTGTTTCTGCACGCACTCTACGCCTTGACTAAGGTTTTCGAATCAGGGAAAACTCGCTTATAAGAGATGATGTTGTAGTGTTGTGGATTCAATCGAGGAGGACCTATATTATATGGGAAAAATTGTGAGATTGGGGTCAGGAACATAAAATTGATTCTGGGGATGGTTGGTAATAAAATTGGCTAAATCCTAACGGAGTTTGTTTTGCTGATTCGGATGGTTGAGACCGACTCGACGCGAGGTGAAAGTTTTTACCTCTCATCGATCCATAGTTTAGTGTTTTGAAAGATTATTGTGTGTTGTGTGTTTTTATTTTGAAAATTGAGGTGAAAGATTAGTTTAAATAGAAGTGAATTTTTTTTTTATTTATTTTGGGTCATAGCCGTTGGATAACGGCTCAAAGTTTAGCAACGTACACATTTTTGCAACGTTCACCTTCGGTTTCTGAACTCGCAAAACCAACCCGCCCCCTTACCCGAGCTACACGGTACGGTGTAGCCGTTCGGTTTCATGAACCCGCCCCCAACCCGAGAGCCACTCCGTGGTACCTTATGGGGTATAAATGTTGCAGCAGATCCGAGACAGAGATATCATCATTCACACATTAATTTTACACACACTCTTCATTTTATGTTTGTTTAGTTTTTAGCTTAATATTTCTAGTGCTTATTGTAGTAGCTTATTTTTAAAAGATCTTATTGTACCAAACCTTTTTAGCTTATTAATGATAATAATGTTTATGGAGTTTACTTAAGTGCTTATTTTCTCCATCTCTTGCTTTCTTTTCTTTTCTTTTTCTTATCTAATAATCTATATTAGCTTATTAGCTTATTGTAGCTTATTAGATTGGCTTTTTAGTGATAAGCTCTCTTATAGCTTTTTCACTTTAAGCTTTTTACATATCTTTTTATCTTGAATAAGCTCTTCCTTATAGCTTATTTTTAGATATAAAAGACTAGCTTTTTGGGTAAGCTTTTCATATAGCTTATTCAATAAGCACTTTTTATTTTTAGTTTCTTTTCAAAAACTCTTTTATTTACTTAGATTTATTTTCTTTTACAACTTCTTTTATAAAAAAATCAAAAAAAGTTTTAATCTTTTTAGCTTATCTTTAGCTTATTTTCTTCTTTAGCTTATTTATTTAGATCTAGTCCTTAAATATACCCAACTAGCGTTTAATCTTCGGATTTGAACAACTTAGTTTTGGGTGGATATTGGATCTAATCTTTAAGCTTTTTCTTTGCTTATTTTGTTTTAAGTTTAGTACTTTTTAGATCAATAAGCTTTTCCATAGCTTATTTGATCCATAATATTGCTTATTCTCTAACCTTTGATAAAGTTGTGATCTTGCTTAGTTTCTCATCATTTTCATCCTAAGGCGAGGAGCTTAAGGATTTTATAAGCTTACTTATTTACTAAAGTTTAAAACTTTTTAGTCTTAATAAGCTAATTAGTTAATAAAGTCACAAACTTTATTAAATAATTGGTTTTATTAAAGCTTATAAAGAAGTAAACTTTAGGGTTTTGATAAGTTTATAAAATCGGGTGGTTTTATTCGTCTCGTATTGTAAATCGAGTTCTATTTTCCTTACTTTCACTTTTACCTTGTAGAAAAATGATGTTAGTTGAGTTTATTATTATTATCTTTGTTGGTTTAGTTATGACTATTAGTGAGTAGATTTTTATTATGCTTGTTAAGTGATTGGTGAATTGTGAAATTAAGTGTGGAATATTAGAGATTATTAATTGGTAGCCTTTGGTTTACTTGGTTTGATTTTAGAAACTTTAACAGGCAAAAGTCATTAAGGATTTTAACTATTTAACCAAGTAGATTTTATCTAGATAAAAGTAGGATTTTCAATATAAACCAACGCCAGGAGAAAAATCTACTTTCTAAACGGATAATTAAAGTTTGTTAATTAATAATTTCCGGATTAATCGATGATTTGATTAGTTGGTTATTTTAACGGGCAAAAGCCGTTGGGATAATTAATTATTTAAAGTCTACTAATTTTACCTCGAAAAATAATTGTTTTCAATATAAGCCAATGTTGTGAGGAAATAATTTGTTTCGACGGGTATTAATTACATAAGTGCTTTTAAGGAATAATCCACACTTAATGAACTTTTGACCACACTTGACAAGCATAGCTTTTTATCATATATTTTTAGTCGGTATCTATTATTTGCTATTAGTTTAATTTTTATCTCACCTAAAATAGTTGCTTTATTAATTAGTATAAAAAGTTTTAAAAATTAGCCTACAAAACCAAACAAAAACCAAAACGATAATCAAGCATCATTTTAAACGAACAAACAAAAACATAAAATTCAATTAATCTCTCGCCTAGGAATACGACATCCGGAAGGTTGATTATTACTTGTCCTCAAGTAGTGATTGATTCTTAATCGGGAATACAAAATTTTAAAACTGCCCTTTGCTACACATCGAATCAGACACTGATGGGGAGCCCACGCCATAACTTGTCTCTTGGGGATTCTTTGGAAGGAAGCTTACCTCCTTCGCACCACCAGCTACCACAAAGTTCCTGAATGACATCTCTGCACGAAGGAGCAAATAAGATAAATATCAGAAAGATAAGTTTTTATTTCTTATTTTAATTAAAAATTACATACTTTCTCTATCACAAATAATCTCAGTACCAAAGGAGACCCTCCCATCTTTCTCGCAATGCCGCCATGAAAAGGATTGGCTCGGGAATGTTTGTAATCACCGGATGACGAGCCAAACCGATACAAAGGGTTTCTCATCACAAGATAGGCAAGGGATCGTTGAACCTTTTTCGCCATATTGAAATTCGGGTTTAACAATGCAGTATGCCGGAAGAATAATGGTGTTCGGATATAAAAGAATTTGCCTTTCCAGCTCCTTATGTTCGTAAAAGGCCCATCTATCGAATGGGCACATCCTTTCACCCTCTTGGCCAAGGTTAACCAATCTCCTCCCGAGTATAGATTCAGAAAACCCCTAAGCACAGTCAATGATGGTTCGAACCCATAAGCTTTGCACATCACGATGAATGTCGTAAGCTTGGCTAGGCCAAAAGGGTTGAACCTAGAAATGTGTACCTCATAATACCGGAGGAATTTTAAGATCATATGGTGCAAGGGTATCCTAAGTTTGGAGGTGGTGAATGCATGGGTATACAAGCCTACATAGTTTTCAGGGGCATCAAATATCCCTTGGTTTCTACTAAATAGCATGATTTTATGTTCCTCTGGAATCGGGTAATCAATGAGGAACGCTTTGAGTTCCTCCCTTGTTAATGTGCAACCTTGTTGCTTTATTAATTTTTTTTTATTGGTCGACATTGAGCCTTCTAAAATCCACAATAACGTATTTGAAATACAAATATGAAGGAGCACTTTACCTTGTTTGATCGAAAGCTTGATCGGAAGAGGTTTTAGTAGGTGAAAAAACTTGGGCGAGAGATAAAACTTTGTTAGGGTTTTACTGTTTTTACATTTTATATACCCTACAATCATAAATCTCACCTCACATCGTGTCCGGACTTATCCCTTTTCACCGGATTTCAAACCATTTTTAAATTTTGAAATGATGTTTACTTTACCGAGGAAAAGGGAGTAGTTAGGATTGGTTTTGCATTAATTACGGTCAATAACTACAAGACTTTTCATCTTCGTTCGCTTTTTGTGACGAAAAGGAGGTTTCGTTTTATTTCGAGTCGAAGCAATATTTCTTGTTCAGATATTACTTTTCACCTGGGGCTTGATGACGCATCTCCGATCAGTCAAGGACCCCTTCGCCTCGACCGAATTTGCATTACGAAGACCCATGTCTTTCTTCATAAGTCATTGGTGGCGTAAAACCATTCATCATTGACATGGTTACCGGTTGAATTCGCCACCAAGGCCTATGCCGCCTGGGTCTTCTTGAAGATGCCAAGACAAAGAAGAACCTCGACTTGGTCTTCCTCACGCTCCCACTATTTCCTTAGCTTCCCGCCAAGTCCGAGATAGTAGGGATGCAACCTAGTGATTACTACAAATCGTGGGACGCCCATGATCTCCTAAACGTGTGCTAACACTCTCCAAGTTATTTTCATCACCTATAAATAGGTCGGACGAGTCATTTCAGGGTATGTTCATTCAACACAGATTTCACATTCTCCATATTATTTACAACACATATCACATACTTACTCACGCAGAGGTGGTTCGCAGGCCTAACCCTCAAGAATCACTTAACGAAGTGTCTACTATTTCTTATTGCAGATTGGCTACAAGTTTGGCGCAAGCATATCACCCTCATACCCTTCGATCACCATCAAGGCCCGGTCGTCTGAATTATTGTACAATCACCCCAAGAATTGAAAGACAAAGGTATTTGACTTCAAACCTATAGGTATGTACACCTGTGTTCTGATTGATCGTATGTTGGTCGAGAGAGACAAGCGGTCGCTTGGTGGACGAGAGGCTAAGGCAACTCGGCGAACTCAATGAGGTGTTGTCTATATTATGACTAGCCCCAATCACCGAAAGTTATGCACCCAGTTGGTTCCCGAGCAAGATGAGCTCGGGCGTGAGGAGTGGCGAGGCGAGAATGGCGATGGTGGGGCAGTGGGATGACGGGATGGCGGTAGTATGGGTATGGGCTATTTTGTGTGACTTATCCATTTGAACTATATTTTTGGCGACCATTATGTTAATATTTTACACTTCAAAAATGTTATGTACTATTTTGGCGACTTGTACCTTGCGGATATTGCAACTTTTGTGGATTGGAAGCTAGATATGTAGATTAGAACACCCGTCTTGTAGACTTTGTAACGTTTTAAGGTATTTGGAGGTATTTAGCGATAAAACCTGTACACAAGCAAAACCAACATGCCAATATCAGAAAACAACTTATAAGGTAGTATTTGGAGGTGTTTAGCGATTATATGTAAGTGTTTTAGCCGTTATAAGTTGTTTTCTGATATTGGCATGTTGGTTTTGCTTGTGTACAGGTTTTGGTAGATTTTGCTAGAAAAATTTTCTGAAAAAATCTAGAAATCTGTTGCCAGTACATCGCCAGACATGTTTTGGTGGCGACATGTCCCCAGAAATAGTTGTTTAGCATTTGACTTTCATTGACGTGGCTTTTGACTTTCATTTACCTTTAATTAGTTTTGCCGAGGACCGCCCCCATAATAGTTATTCTGTGTTTGACTTTCATTGACTAACTAATTAGCTAATTGTTTGACTTTCGCTGACCGACAAAATAGACCTCGAGGACATGTCTTCGGAAAAGTATGGTCAAATTTTGAGAATGTTTGATTGAAAGTGCGTGAGTCCCACACCGCTCGGGGAAAGTCTTCGGTTTTGTGATTACTTACGAGGCTTGCCCGTCGAGTTGTAGTGTTGACTACTTGACCCACTTTTTGAGAGTAGGAACTCTTTATTACCATTTAGATACCAGTATATGTTTTTGCTACAATCAATTCTTTGCATACATATACATGATTTGAAACACTCTTAAATTAATCTCGTTTCTATAAGATATAACTGAATACAGATCAGTTGACTTAATTTAACCATAACATTTCGACTTTTTTTTGTTGCAAAGCAACCACTGTTTCTAGAACTCCTAATATATCGTAATACCCCGTATTGAACTATTTTGTACAAATTATGAAAATGTAAAACCTTTGTACTATACTTTTATTGAGCACTTTTGTGCAGATCATTAATTCTTACAAACTTGAGCGTTGTTCTCCATTTTGTACGTAGAACCGATTTTGGTGTGCAACAAAAAAATAAGTAAAAGAATCGAATAACTTATCGCTAGTTGAATGAAAGAATCCTAATAGTGCTTCTCCTCAACCATAACTCGTACATCACCATGTAAAACGTATCAAAATCTACTGGTTTAGAATGCCATTGAAAATGCTTTTGTACCTTTATCACATTCTTTTGCAACTTCAAGTACTCATTTGAGTCAACACTCTTTTTGAGTATTGTCTTCAAGAATGCAATATCTCCTGTTGAAACAATAACCGCAGTTATTCCAATTCAGAATGTCAGCAAATGGCAGATCATAATGATCAGCCAATACGACAGGGACACAACCATAGTAGATTGCGTCACCTATACGAGCAGTGTTCACTTCAAATCCTTTCAAGGTAAACAGAATTTGCTTCCAAGTAGTGACTTGAGTAAGGGTCTTAAGACGCTTTCGTGAACCCCAATCTCTGTATCATTAATCCATGTGCGAACCAAAGATTCACGCACCCTTGAGTTCATAGTTCGCATAAAATGCAAGCATTTCCTAAAACAATTATTAGATTAAAAAAATGGAGCATATATAAATTACTAATCATCTCCAAATTAAATGCAAATATGAACACGAGTAAATATATAAGCGATAAAACCTTTTTGAAGGGTGACGGCTAGGGCGGACTCCTGGTCTTGGCCATATTTGGGGTATTGATGCATCTTTGTGTGCTGTGTATCCCGCCAAAAGTAACTCAAGAGCAAACAACTTGAATAGCATTGATTCTAACTTCAGGTGCTTTCTCCATGGCAGTCCTCCCAATAGAATGACAAGCAACGAGAAATGATCAGCCCCACCCGCTCGGGTTCCAAAACGGGTATTTGTGACTAATAGTCGAGATATAATCTTTATGAAGTCTTGATGCCACCAACTCCAATTCTTTTATCATGTCTCATACTTGCAATGGAAAAGGCAAGAAAATAAATCTGCTTCAGATGGATCTTGTGTAACAAAGTGACTCATTGAGAGGGCGATTTTGAAGTAGCTGCTAGCATAGTTGCCTCCTGGTGAAGCACTGGTTTCGGGTAGTAAAACGCTGGCAAATGGGTCATTTTTCGTGTGGTAGATGTATATTTTCAAACTTGTTCATTTCTTTGTAGTTCTCCAAAATATATCTTTGTCATGGTACACTTTCTATTATTCAAAGGCTTCTGAAATAAAGGAAATATCAAGTGAATCATCAAGTTAGAAACAGTTTAAAAGTTTTGGGCCCAATATTGTAGAGAACCTGTGGCTGCCTATGCCCTCAAGTTCTTCAAGTCCGATTCATGGGGTGTTCGTGGGTTGGGTAATATCCGAATAAACCGAAACCAAACCGAATCGAACCAAAATAACTAAACCGAACTCAGAATCGAATCCGAATTGCCAAAATCGAACCGAACCGAACTAAAAGTTCGTTTTCGATTCGTTATGGTTTTAGTAATCCAAACCGAAAACCGAAATTAAATAAATATATATATTTTTATATATTTATAAATATATTAAAACTCTTTATAATATATATATATATTTTAAGTTTGAAAATTATTTTTTTCAAAAATATATATAAATAAATGAATAAATTATTAAATTTAGGTAATTCGGGTTATTCGTTCGGTTTTCGTTATTGAGGGTCTTTTCGATTTTCGTTCGGTTTAGTTAATTTGATTGGTTCGGTTCGGTTCTCTCATATACCTTAAAAAAATTAACCGAACAACCGATAACCGAACCGATGAACACCCATAGACCCTTGTATAAAAAGGTATGTCAAAATGTGGATGCTAAGAGAGGGCAAAAATGTAATTGCATACAAGAAAAATGATCGCGTATGACCCCCCCCCTGACACTTATACAGGTTGGGCGCGGACCAAACATGATTGTATGGTTCCCCCGGCACTCATACGCGTCGGTGGCGGAACAGATACATACCCCGTCAATGGTCACCAAACCATTCAGCGGATAGTAGATACGTCCGATGGAGGACACAACCGCGCCCAACATGAAAGGTATGGAATCTGCCTGCCCTGCTCGGCGACTACAACCTCGCAGCCCCGAAAGTGGAAAGCGGGACACCTCCGCCTAAAGCATCACCGTCCCAACAATGGGACAAGCTCGAGTTGACCCACGCCACTCCCCACTTACAAACCGCCGCCTCATGGCCCGCGACCTTGGAACACGATGAAGGTCAACCACATAAATAGGGGTCTCGCCACTATTCAAACCAGAACACATACGCACTCTCTCTCTCTAGAACTAACTCTATCTCTAAACCATTACTCACTCACGCCGGAGGTCGACCGCGGAACCCCGCTCATGTGAGACTAACGGTGTTTGCTTTCTTAGCGACTTTTAAACCAGAACCGTACTTAATACAAGATCTATTTCCGGAAGTTAGCATACACTAATCTTCACCGTGGGGCGCCAGTAATATTATTAAGTTGGCGCCATCCGGGGGACCGATGACATAATCAAGCTTCCAAAACAAACCCAATGAGTAACTCGGCAGAAACCCTTCCCCGCCTCGAGTCGCCCACGCGTCGAAACACGGTGGAAAGAAAAGTGCAAGCGAGAACAATACCGCCCTAATGCCGCCGGCTGCACGTGTCAATGCGGAGTTCTGAAAGGCACTACCATCGATCTTGCTCTTAATGGCGTAAAAGGTCCATCAAGAAAAAGCGACCGGGTCAAAACCCGTCTGGATTTCAAGGATGAGACTAGAAATGAGAGGTCTCGAGAACACGCCCAAATACTCGCCGTAATCGAAAGAAAACGGCACCTAAAAGGAGGCACGGGCCACCCTAGTGCGGTGTCGCACCTTCTAATATTCCAAGTCGCGAGTGTCTTCTCGAGACTCGGCAGAAGAGACGACGGGTGTTCTGAAAGGAGCCATGTGAAACCAAGAGACCGCGACTGATGTATTCTCGAAGGTCGAAAAGAACGTCCGTGACGCGACCACGAGGCTCGGTAACCAAAACAAACCGTGTTCTCTGTGCTTCATCAAAGGTATCTTCCGCAGCAACGAAAAGAAGCCGAAGTAAAGGAAACGGACACGATCGAAAAGGATTCGGTCGACAGACACCAACGAAGCCGAGCGACCACGGCAGCCGCTTTCACTGGCGTACGGTAGGGAAACATATCACCATGTCGCAGCATAACGAGGAAGTGTCTCTCCGTAAAGTGAAGAAAGCACGGAGGACATGGGAAGTCCACCCCAAAGAGCAAAGGAGGAAGGAACCGACGAACTCTACTCCCATATGACGCGTGGCCGATACTGCACTTTCACTTCGCCAGATACGGAACTTTGAGTTCCCAAAAGAACGAGAATGCCGCTCACATCGTAACATACGACGGACAGAGATCCGGAAGATCATCTAAAGATCTTCCGCATCGCGCTAAAGTGGAAAGATGGGCCATGCCCACATGGTGCCACATGTTCAACTCCACGCTAATAGGGCACCCAGCTGCTTGGTTTGACGAGTCGTCCAGCCAGAGCATTGACAGCTTTGAAGAGTTGAGATCAAGTTTCTTCCTTCAAAGAAGAGGTATACGAAAGACCCTTTGAGTTACACCACATAAAGCAATGGGAAGGGAGTCCACTAAGCTTTGTGAATCATTTCAAAACAGAGCATGCATGCGAAAGGAGCCCTGAGCATGAGAGTGTCAGCTTCATGCATGGATAACAAACCCGAACTAATCAAGGCTCAATGACAACATTCCTCGACGCAGGATGAAATGTGGAAGGTAGTAAAAGCATTCCTCGAGAGGTGAGCCGCGCCAACCAACCAAAAAGAAGACTCCCTGGAAGAACCAGATGGAGGACAAAAACATCCAGATCTTCAAACGAAAGGGGAGTTCAAGACCGCTGAGGCCGGAAAGGAAGAGGGGACAGTTCACCTCTCACAAAGACGCCAAGGAAATCCCGCCATGGATACGGTCAAATTCGCGCCCTTCGCCGCTGTCCAAATTCTACGAGTCTAGGAATAAAGACAAGTACCGTGACTTCCAGAGAGAAAGGGGCACAACACGGACGAATGTTACCATTGAAAAAGCAGATAGAAGAGGGCATCGTGTCCGGACAACCGCGACATCCGTCAAAGAAATCAAGAATGGAGTCCAAAAGAATGGTGGTCCCAAAGGTGGAAAAAGGATACCGCTGCCAAGGACAAAGCTCACACCATATACAAGGTCCACACTTGCGCAATCGGTCATCAAACCTAAGCCGGACCGGACGCGATCCCTAACATGGAGATATCCTTTCCCCATATCCCGGAGATGATTGGGACGACCACCACGGCGATCAAGGCGCGTATGTAGTAGGGTGCACAATTCGCGGGATGTACGCGATAACCAAGCGCTTGAAGTTCTCAGACGAGCATTGCTTCAACAAGCTAAGCCCGACATTCGCAAAGATCGATTCCCCGCTCATCACCATTATTGGGTTTCAGCCGAGCTTTAAGTGCCATTAGGGCGATTCTCTTGGAGGTGACATTGGGAGACGAGGAGAAGTCAGCTAGTGCTTGGATGAACTTCATGGTGGTACGATCTCCTTCACCATATAATGGGATAATTGGACGTCCGGGGATTAGGTTGTAGAGAATAGTGCCATCCACAGCGCACGGGATGTTGAAATTTCCTACCTGTGATGGAGTCGTGAATTTGCACAGTGATAAGGTAGTCCCGGTTGAATGCAGAATGGTCGCGGAACCAGAACCCTATCATACAACCACAGAGGCAGAGGTGAAGGAAGGAGTCGCAGTCGCAATCAACCCTAGATTCCCCGACCAAACGGTCACCATTGGGGGGGGGGGGTTAAGTGAAAAAGGGAACAAGAGCCTCTGCGACTTACTCAAGAATAACTTGGACATCTTTGCTTGGGAACCTTCTGACATGACCGGAGTTCCGCGAACAATCGCGGAACACAGGCTGAATGTCAGGGATGGTTACAACCCCGTAAGACAAAAGAAGAGAGGATAGGGCCCAGAAAGAAACAAAGCCACCAATGAAGATGTTACCAAGTTAGTTGCAGCAGGAATAATGAAAGAAGTATACTACCACGACTGGTTATCTAAACTCGTCCTCGTCAAAAAGAGCGACGGAAGCTGGAGAATGTGTGTGGACTTCAAAGATCCGAACAAAGCTCGTCCGAAGATTGCTATCCTTGCCGGAGATCGATCGGAAGGTCGAATCCTCTCATGATACCCATTCAAATGTTTCCTCGATGCATACAAAGGGTATCACCGATCTGAAAAGCGGCAGGGGATGAGGAAAAACAAAGATTCCACACTAACAAAGGCATCTTCTGCTACACTAAAATGCCTTTCGGTCTCAAGAATGTTGGCGCCACATACCAAAGGCTCGTGGATGTATGCTGAGAAAGCAGATTGAAGAAACTTGAAGTGTCGTCGACCACCTAGTCATCAAGAGCCACTCGTAAGGTTAAGTACCCGAGATATGAAGGAAACCTTCAAGACCACAAGGAGTATCAACATGAAGCTTAACCCTAAAATGCACATTCGGGCGGAGCAAGGATGTTTCGGGTCATGTGGTGAGCAAGGAGGGCATCGAGCTTGCCCGCATAAATCTGTCACAAGCTACCCTCAAATCTCCAACAACCAAAAAGGAAGTGCAGTATTTGAATGGGAATTTAGCCAGTCTCAGTCGCTTCATGACCAAGTTAGCAGAAAGGTCCCTACCATTCTTCAAGACACTGAAGAAGTGCATTAAAAAGAGCAACTTTTACTGGACAACTGAGGCAGAGCAAGCGTTCAAGGAAATGAAGCAGCACATTGCCAATTTGCCAATGGTCATCGCCGCAACCAAAGGAGGAGTTAATCATGTACTGGCCGCGTCCCCAAGAAGTCGCGAGCGGTTTTGTTAAGACAAAGTGAGTCGCGACAACCAAAGTACTTCGCCACCGCGCCCTAAAGGGTCCGAGATGAACTACACTCCAATCGAGAAGCTTGTCCTTCGCTTAGTATATGCATCCCGCAGACACGGCGATATTTCCAGCACATCCAAAGGCGGTCATCACGACCAACCATCAAGCAAGTCTTGACCAAGACAGAGAAAGTGGGAGAATCTCGGATGGGCAATCGAACAGGATGAGCATGACATTAGCTTCCCGACCGGACACCATTAAAGGACAATCATGGCGGACTTCGTTGCGAAATTCCGTAAGAGGCACCCTGCATAGGCAACAGCGGCCATACTCCGAACCATGGAATCTATTCACTTGATGGATCCGCGTGCGAAGCGGTCCCGGGATTGATCTTAACAAGCCCAAGGGGAAGGAGTTCACATATGCCTTACGCTTTGAATTGAGGCATCCAACAATGAAGCCCAGAATACGAGGCACCGATCGCAGGATTAAGAATCGCAGAGCAAATGCGTAAAGGACTTGTCAAGAAATGTCGATTCCGCCTTGTAGCAAATCATATCAATGGATCATATGAGGAGGCGAAGCAAGCATGACGCTACTACTGCAAAGGCTAAAGCTCTCGTCGGGATTTCGGACGCTCTCCATCGCTGCATTCCCGAAGCTTAACAAGCAGCGGAGATCGCTAAGCAAGATAGCCTCTACTAACTTTGCTCACTGACTAAATGTGTTCTTGTGGAAGTATCAAGGAAAAATCCATCGAGGAGAAGGAGGTGTTGGCGTGGAAGAAGGCGAGAACACATGGATGACACCTCCGATCGAATGCCTATGGATGAGACATCGTCATGGATGACAACAAGGCTAGAAAACTACGGATCAAAGCAAGGCAATATGCATCGAGAGAGGAATCCTATTCGAAGTCTTTCCAGAACCGCGGCTTGATTGTATAGGCCCCGCCCAAGCCAACTATGTGTTGCGAGAGATTCACGGCGATTGTGTAGTATGCACTCGGGGCGAGGCGGTGGTGGCCAAGGCAATCCGATCAGATACTACCGACTAACAATGCACAAGGACGCCGCGAGCTAATACATGTGTGAAGATTGCCGTGTTCACCGCCCAAAGGCGAAAGAATCCGCAGCAAAATCTAACCCCAATCACTTCCGCCCTTCTGCTGGGGTCTAGACATCATGGACCCTTCCCGAGGTCCCTAAAAGTTAAGTTTATGATTGCGGGGATAGATTACTTCACCAAATGGATCGAAGCTAAACCTTTAGCCTCCATCACGGAAGACAATCAAGAAGTTCGTCTGGGACAACATAGTCTCACGATTCGGTTTGCAGAGAAATAGTGTCGATAATGGAAAGCGCCCGCGACAACCCATTTAAAGACCGTGCGAAGCTCAACATAATAAGCGCTTGCCTCGACCAAGCATCCTCGTGCAAACGGGTTGGTAGAAAGCGCGAACAAAAGTTCGGGAGAAGGCATTAAAGCAAGGTTGGAGAAAGGAAGCAAAACCGGGTAGAAGAAGTGCCGCATGTGCTCTGGGCACACGTAACCATGATCAAAACAAGCAACGGACAAACCCCATTTTCCTTACATACGACACGAGGCGGTATCCCACGAGATTGGAATGCTAAGTCTCGATGCGACCGTGAACCAAATCTCCAACCCACTGTAACCTTCGCCTAAATTTATACGCCCTAGAAGAAAGAGGGAAGCCGCGCCATCAAGAAGCCCGCAAAGAAGATGAGGATGGAAAGGTACTACAATGCCAAGGTGCGAAGCACGGCATTCAGGCCCGGAGATTTCGTCTACCGCAACAACGAAGCTAGTAGAGCGGAGGACACTGGAAAGCTTGGCCCAAAATGGGAAGGGCCGTATGAAGTGATGGAAGCACTGGGGAACGGAGCGTATAAGCTCAGAGGCGCGGATGGGGAGATACTCCTAAGAACGTGGAACATCCGTAACTTGAAGAAGTGTTACGTCTAAGTGTAAGTAGGTCTTCCCCATCTTTTGTAAGTGGATCACGGATCAGGTCCGGACAACAGGGGAACCGATTCAAATTTTCATCTTTTTCATTTTTATTGTAATATTTCCTAATTATTAATGAAATGTAGAAGCCTGGCCCGCTCTACAAATTTTCCAAAACAAAGATTCATCTACATTTTTTATTTTTGCACCTTTTGCATATCTCTCACATCCGCGACAAACAGTGTCGCACATAAAGGATGAGCAACCTCAAAATTGACTCAGGCATATAAGTGGTATTGCAAGCCCGTTGACCATCCCATGTTACCCCCGGACTCCTAAAGTACGGCCACGGGTACGACCCAAAGTCCGGAACACCTAGCTTCGGCGAATAAGTAAAAACATATATATACAGAAAAGTCAAAAGTATTTCCATTAAGTACGCAAGATTTTTCTACAAAGTACACGGGGGCATACCCCCGGATTACAAAACAACGGCGCCGCGGCAACCACGGCCCTAACCAGAACAGAAATTACTAAGCTTCACAGTAGATTGACGAGGCGGCATAGTCTAAATGCCGCGCATAGAAAGACTACCTCAAACATCCCCAGCATGATCAAGTATGCTTGTATGGAACAAATCATCATGGGTGGACTTTTCCTCTTCCTCTTTCTCATCCTCCCTGGTAGGACCAGTGATCGCGGCAGAGGGGGTCGGACCAGAGGGAACAATAACCATAGAAGGTTCCCCGGTGGATGAAACCTGATGGACGACATTGGAAACAATCAAATCGTGGTTCCGTGTCAATTCTTACCCTCACCGACTCTTCTTCTTTTTATATACGGCAATCGCACGCGGACGCCTGGTGATGGTCTGCAATAAAGAGTTAGGAAGCAAAACCTCTTCTACGACCGGGGAGTCAAACACAAAGTCCCCGGAACCGCTGGGTCGCTCCTCTTGCAAAACCAGCTGGGACATGAGAAACTCCAAAGAAAAATCTTTGCAGGCTTCTAAGGTATCTAGGAGCGGAAAGGGAACGTCACTGAGGCGAATAACAGATTCACGATAAACCTCCTTCGCCCGGGGATTATACGCCTTGATTTCCTTCAGCTTCACACCTTTAGACCCGTGCACAATCCCCGCCTCCAAACCCTGCCTTAGTCCCTCCGCGATAGCTTTGCTTATGCAATCCCCAAGCCGTGTCTGCAGCTCATCAGACTGTTTGAACGCCATCCACGCCCTACGGAAGCCATGCCCAATCGCCCAGCGTTTACCTTCAACGGCGAGAAGCATGCTAGGGAACAACTCTTCATCAAAATCACGGTTCAGGTCCGCTAATCTCTGATCCAGTTGCGCCAGCTGGGTATCATAAGTGCTCCGGACCTCTCGCTCGCACTCTTTAAGCTTCTCCTCAAGTAACCCAACCCCCTTCACTTGTTCTTTCAGATCATCACAAACAGAGGTAAGCCCGGAAACCTTACCCTTTAACTCAGCATTTTCAACAGTCAAATTGGCCAGCTGTTCATCTTTGGGAGCAATCATGCCCTCCAACTGCGCCAAACGCTCTCGCAACCTCTTCACCTCCCTGACTCGGACTTAAGGCACTAACACGCCATGGAGCCCTTTTCGCCTCCGCACCTCGCACTCACTCATGAACTTTCTGCTTCAAGGCCTTAATCTTCTTATCTCTCCTCTCAAGCCTCTTGTTCAACCTGTTAGTCTGATTCAACTCAAACTCCAACCGCAGACGCACTTAAGAGGACATACAGGTTTGCTGCATAGTGGTGATGTTGTACTGTTCAAGTAAATCTGTATGCGGCATATTGCGCAGCGTTGACAAGTAGCCGGGGTGGCAAGATTATCCAGCATACTCTAACAAACCCAACCATCGTTCATCCGAAAATCATTGGTGGGCAGCCACTTGGGAACATATACATTTTTAGCTTCCGCTGTCTCCACGGATAGAGACTCATAAAAGTCATCATCCGAGGCCGCAGGACGATGGATGATTGGTCTCGCACGAGACCCTCCCGAAACATCCTCCCGCCGCAAAGGTGGCGGTGGGAGGACTGTATATCTCAACATCCAAATTTTCTTGACGAGCACCGCGGATGTCTTTGAAGTAACATCGGGATCCGACTAAGGAAGCGGGGTGGCCTCGTAAGAAGCAACAATCGTATCCGATCGCCGAGGCTCTGAGTCGGATTCGTCACGAAGCTCCATAACGGAATAGTCCCATGCAACATCACCTACATAGCCAAAAACACCGGGTCACTTCCATATTAAAAAAAAAAAAAAAAAAAAAAAAAAAAAAAATTTAGGCAAGACCCGTACAAAGGCGGACAGGAACCACGCTCCAACACAGAGTAACCCTCTTTTCTCCTACCGTCATGGGAACATCGACCCGACTCTTCTTCTTCCGCCGGCCTTACCGCTTTAGTCGACTTCACATTGTCCACAGTGGTTTCTTGGACCGAGTAATCAAGTTCTCCAGAAGGCTATATGACGCGCCATACAGCTTCATCTTGCGGCGTCTTCTCCCTCTCTAGCAAAGTCCTCTCACCAGATGTCACCTCAAATGGATCCGGCTGGTTGATAAAGGCAAATAGAGACATCTCTGCAAGCAAAAAATAGGCGTTAATAAAAAAAAGGAAGAAGACAATAAGACGCGGCAGATCCTAACAAAAGAAGAGAACCCACCCTCAGTATCCGAAACCATGAAGGTCGGCCGCGCCGTAGCATCATCCCAGGCACGGCTAAGGCCAATCACGCAAAGGAAAGGCTCTGGAATTTTTTTAAAAGGGGCACGTTGTGTGTCAAGACGACGTAACAACTCAAGGTCAACATCGTCACCGACCGGGGGTGGATCACGGTCAACAGAGACCTTCTCATTCCATGAAATATCCAAGGGGAAAACGGTCGCGTCAACCCAAAAGAAATACTCCTTCCAATTCTTCACAGAATCCAAAGGAGCGGTATAACAAACCGGCACAATCAACGACTTAGGACCTTTACGCTTCTCTAGGGTCATCCACCCATCTTTCATTCCGGAGTAGTAAAATTTCTTAAATAAAGATACGGTGGGGGTTCCACCATGAACGCGACAAAGGATCTCAAAGTGACTAATCCTAGCGGCGCTAATATGCATAATCATGACAAATGAATTTGAAAATACTCCAAAACCCTACACAGAACGCGGAAGGGAATCCTAAAATTGCGTAATTCAAAAATCTAGTGTATACGCCTATCTTACCCCGAGGGCATCCCTTATGGTATCTTTTAGGACCGAAGAAGAGGATGAATAGTAGAGGGATATGGTATTGGAGCAAAATCACTAAGATCTTTCTCGTGATAACTTACAAGTAAAATCGCTTAGCAGTTTCTTAGCCATGGAACTATAATGAGGGGAGAAAAACCTAACCTGAACAAGTAAGGACGCACACAAAGGGCTTGGTGGGCTTTTTTCTTTTTTACACGCGAAGAGGAAATGGCAACAGTAGCCAAGAAAGTAAAAAAGAGGGGTATTTATACCCTCTTAGGAGTAAAACCAACAGGCTAATCAAACAGCCGAAAACTCGACACGTCCCCGGCTCGTAACCAATGGCCCAGATCTGCTTAGATCAACGGACGAGATGGAAGCACCCAAAATGTCATGTCAGTCAGAAAATACGCGGTCTAGGGCGGTTCGCGAATCCCAAGGGACAGTTGTAACGCTTATCTTTGGCATGAGTGGAAAATACAGTCAGCAGTGACTAGGATTCCCCACTAACACCCAACCGCTGGATAAGCGGAATAACTTAGTCTAGCGGCAGTACCGACCAACAAGCACACTAGACCTGGGGACTTGATCGCGCATGACCCCCGACACTTATACGTGCCGGGCGCGACCAAACATGATTGTATGGTTCCCGGACTCATACGGGTCGGTCATGAACAGAATACATACCGTCAATGGTCACCAAACCATTCGCGGATAGTAGATACGTCCGATGGAGGACACAACCGCGCCAACATAAAAGGTAGGGAATTCGCCTGTGCTCGGCCAGATTACAACCCGCGGTCCCCGGTGGGAAAGAGGGACACCCCGCCAAAAGCATCATCACAACAATGGGACAAGCTCGGAGTTGACCCACGTCACCCCCACTTACAAACCGTTCTCACGACCCATGACCTCGGAACACGATGTAAAGGTCAACCACATAAATAGGGGTCTCGCCACTATTCAAACCAGAAAGCATACACACACTCTCTCTAACTAACTCTATCTCTAAAACCATTACTCACTCACGCCGGAGGTTGACCGCGAACCCCGCTCCGCCAGACTAACGGTGTTTGCTTTCAGCACTTTAAACCAGAATCGTACTTAATACAAGATATATTTCCGGGAAGCTTAAGATACACTAATCTTCATCGCGGGTACTCGTAATCAGATTAACAAAAACATGTGGCGGTTTTGAAGGTGGCTGAATATACTTCATTTTAAATTATTCATGGCATTGAAATATTCTATGAGGTATATGATATAAACACCATCTCTATGTTGCGTGTGTATTATTAGATTAGCTACTTGACATTTTTCATGCACAATCAGGTATAATTTATTCAAGATTTCATATATGAATGGACGAGCTAGTTTTATAAGATATAGTGAGTCTGGAAGTTAAAACGACATACGAACAACATACAAAATATCTATAAGTCACAAAAATCTTTAACATATTATTTTAGAAACGGTAAGAATTCAAATCTCATCGAGTAAACATCTTAGAAGGAAAAAAAAATTCCGGTTAAGTTGTAAAAAAGACTCAACATTTCCGGATAACCAGAAACTTATTTCTTTTCAAACACAGAACTTAACATTTTAGACCGAATACTAATACTAATGGCAATTAAATGGATAGTTAGTTATAATTTGTTGAAACAAAGCATTGACTAATCACATGTCCTTCAATCGATATTTGATTTGTCAAAATTTGAATGCTTCCACCAAATTGACATATGCACTATTTTATTTTCTAGAGATATGAATTATACTATCCAATATCCTGAAAATTGTATTTCGATTACAATTATTTTTTAAGGCAACTAAATTCCGAAAAATTACTTTCAACGACACAAAATGAATCAATATAGCAATTACTTTTCCATCCTTGGTTTTCAAAGAAAGGAAACTTCAAAGACTGAGTATACACATTTTGAAAACTTAATCACCTCTGGATAATATTTCTAAAGCACTAATTAATTAACTTGATCGAATAAATAAAATCAATAAACATGTGATACAGACATAATATTTATCTTGGTACTATCATTACCTTTTGAGGTTGTAGAACCTCTAGCTGACATATGACCATCATCATGCACAACCTCTTGGCTTGAGTTTTTCATGACAACTTGTAAAATCTCCGGTGGGCTGCCATCGCCGTTGCTGTCGTTTTCAGGCGGAATCCCAAGCCGATCATCGGCTATGGAGGGCGGTTTTTCTTCGTGCAATACACGTATAACTTCATCATGCTCATGATGAGTTGAGATTTGATGATCAGGACTTAAGATTTCTTGAGATTCATCATATGGTGGTTTCATGTCAAAATGATGACCATGATCATGATCATGCATCATCATGTTTGTGGTTGACGGGATAAATGTTACAAAAAAGAAAGTCATTTTTAGAATAATCAAGGTGCATGCAGTCATGAAGAACAAGCCCTTGAATGAAGCCTTTAAGACCAGTGGAGCCATGTCTTATATGTCAAAGTTGGAAATTTCACATACAAACACCAAGAACACACGCTAACACGCAGATACGATTATATAAGCTAGATACAGAGCGAAGGGGATATATTTGATTCTCGAAGCAAGAATGATCTTAAAGTTGTAGGAAATAATAAGGACATACTTTGTGCACTAACTCACACATACATCAACTCTTGTAAAATTAGAGATCAAAGGATATATGTGATTCTTGGAACGAAATAGTTATTGTGCTTGTGGAAACTAAGACCATATGTAGTACATACATATAAGACACTAAGAAAACAAGAAAACACAATAAAAGGTATGAATATTCTTGATGGAATATGGATTCTGAGTTTATATTGGAATTTTGAACATAGATTGGAATTGATTAGGGGTATATATCTGACACACAAAACACCATATAGTACGGGTCATACTATCAGAACCCCTACCCCTACCAAGCCACCTTTGTCCCCCTTTGTTCCGTTTTTCCAAAGACAACACGAGTTTTTGTCGGTTTAGATTACGCTATTTACGGCAGTTTAAGCGTTTATTAAACTTTATATTTACAGCCCGCGCGTTTTCGATTTATAGCGTTTGATATAAACAAAATTATAAAATAAAAAAATAAAAAAAAAAAAAAAAAAAAAAAGGGGGGTCTTAATAACCAAATGCAGATTAATAACTCAACCTTATAGTACCAATGCAAACACCAAAAGTGGCTAGGAATTGTAGACTAGAATGGGGTATATAGAGTATGCAAGATGATGTATGAGTTTGTGAGGGAGGGAGTGGGCAGATCTGCACTAAATCGGGTGAGGTGTCTCCCGATCAGAACATCACACCGCTCTTCCTGGATGCAACCCGGACAAAATCGGTTCTGCCGAAGATTATTTGGTGATTTTGGATGGGATTTTGTATGAAAAAAAAAAAAAATCGGGTAGTGTAGGTGGACCACCCTCCACTTGGGTATGGTTAGGGTAAAATTGAGTCTTTTGATGTGTAAGTTTTTTATTGGATGGAGGTGAGGTGGCAACAGGGTGACAGCGACTCACACTCTCTAAAGAAGTAGGGTTGGATAAAACTACATGAATAATTCAAAGGAATTATTAAATTATATAGAAGCTAAAAAGGTTGACAAAAATGGCTATTAATTAACTGGAAGAAGCTTCAAAATTAATTTTTTAATCACTTTTTATAATATAAGTTGGTGTCAGTTTAATATAGGGCCAAGGAATGACAGGGACATGATGGATTGATGGTGCATTCTTGCTTAAGGTTTCCCGTCAATATACTTTTCTCTTATTAAAAATTAGAGAAAATTATACTTAACATCTAGATTTATTATAGGGATATACTATTCATACGGTGGCCATTACGCCTACCCTATTTCGCCACCTTCCTGCGAATATTTCTTTTGTCCACTTTTTCCAAGACAACACGCTTTTTGTCGGTTTGTTCGTATTTAGCTTTTTTAAGCGTTTGAGCATTAAACTTTATATTTACATTTCCGCATTTTCGCGCTTTATAGCTTTTGATATTAAAAAAAAAAAAAAAAAAAAAAAAAAGTAGCCGTATTTAATAAAAACATACCATCAGATTAATAATCGCCCCTTATTATATTGAGCCAGCACACCAGTTTTTACTCTATAGTATTCATATAACAAAACCAAAAACACTCTCAATAACATTCCTATAAAACATCACAAAACTCACTCAAAAAAAAAAAAAAAAAAAAAAGCGATTGCAATCTTAATAAATGCTTATAACACAAAAGAGCGGTGTAGTACAACTATTATTGCGGCGCCATAGGGTGTGAATTAGCACCTATAACATATCATAAGGTAATTGCACCGTGCTCTCTTAATATAATTCTTTTTTCATTACTGAAATATGAAATTAAAGAGTTTGCAGACCTAAAAAGTATATTGTGATAGTTGCTAACAAAAGTACTAGATAAAAAATAAATAAATAAAATAAAAAATTCCTTCTTATGTTTACAGAGTAATTTTCTTTGTAACCATGAGTTGGGGGTAGCCGGGTCGGTAAGTATTAAGTAAGTAAAATAAAATGAAATAGCTTTTTGATTTGAATCATTGGATCCAATCCAACGACTCACAATCATCTAACTTAAGTCGAGTTATGCACTCTAAACTTGAGAGGATCCCATTCTAAGTTCAAACCACGTCGATGCATAAAATGATGATCAAGCTAATATTCCTGTAAAAGGCTTTAGGTGGTCATTCGTCGTGACCGAGATGGCCTGGGTCACCGCCGCCACGCCACCTTTCTCTCTCCAAATGCTTAACCCGATGCCACAATGATGACCCAAGGTTTTTTTTTTTTTTTTTTTTTTTTTTTTCAAACATTTTGAACATTAAATTTAAATTTATTAAAATTAAATTTTAAATAGAGCGGATTATTTAAATTCAAATTCAAATTTCAAATTCAAGTTTAAAATTCAAATTCAAATTAAATCACAGCTACTTGATGACACTATATATACAACCATACCAGTCCACCAATTCACACACACAACTCACACAATTCACACACAACTCATACAATTCACACACTAAAATGTCTCGCAGAGATTTTCTCACCAATTCTAAGTCCATTAAAGTTGTTTAAACAAGCTTGTCTCAAAGAATTCCAACTTCGCCACGCTTCTCCAACTAGCTTTTCAACTTCGTAAGAGTTGAAGTTTACTCAACACCACCTAAAACCTATTTTTAAACACTCCACCAAATGAACAATCCAATTGTTCCAACTCCACCGCGAGCAAATTCACAAAGTGGATCTTAAAACAACCCATTCGGGTTAAGTGAAACTTCCCGTCACAACTTGAACATGACGAAGAAAATTATAGGAGATTATGGAAGAAGCGGACCGTGAGGAAGGCTGCTGTCGTCATCGTGCGAAGCGAGGAAGCTCAAGATTCTCAAGATAACTATTTTGACATAATGGAGACTCGAACTCTTTAATGGCGAGTTTAATTCCCTTCAAGTTCGAG
The DNA here is from genome assembly GCA_022545495.1 of Chrysanthemum lavandulifolium. Classification (NCBI taxonomy): domain Eukaryota; kingdom Viridiplantae; phylum Streptophyta; class Magnoliopsida; order Asterales; family Asteraceae; genus Chrysanthemum; species Chrysanthemum lavandulifolium. The sequence goes on along the minus strand of CM040245.1, from coordinate 108,789,940 downwards.
GGTTGGGTCTCGGATGATTCTTTTTAAGTTTTAGTAGTTTATTTTCATCATTATGCGTTGTAGCTTTTTATGTTTAAGCGTACATGTATTTCATGTTTTCGATTAATTGTTTAAGTTTCAATTTATGTTTCATTTTGTGTTTTTCCCAACTCAAGAAATAAAAAAAAAGAGAGAGAAAAAAAGAAATAAGCAATATTAAATCGGGCGAGTTTTGAATCGATGTCCCCAAAAAATGATACTCGACCGATATAATGACCCATGGCCACAACCCACTCGACCGAACTCCACATCGGTCGTGGGTGTTTTTTCTGGTTGCCCAACCGATGTATCGGTTATGATTGGGACCAACCTTAACCAATTTTAGTATATTTAGCTTTGAACTCAAGCTTCGTGGCATTGTCTCAAACCTTGTAGATTATCGAGTCAGATGACAATATCATCAAATACTAGAAGGAAAAAAAAAACTAATTTGTGATCATGTTGCCATTTGTCAATTTTATTGAAGATCGGCGTATGATGTGTTGTATCATTCACACGGCACGTATTTTGGCATATGTATGCACACATCGGAACTCGAATATGTTTCGGTAAGAGGTGGCAAACGGGCGGTCGGGCGGGCACGGCGATGGGCTAAATGGGCTATGAGCCAAACAGGCGCGGCTAAACAGGCGCACGGCTAGCCAGAGTACTGGCCAAACGAATTTCGTGTTATACTTAATCGCTTTAAAAGACCAAAACGATTTAAATAAATTCGCCAAACGTAATAATCCTTATTTATATTTAAAAATATAAGTTTTTTTTAAAACAATCTAATGTTCGAGAAAAGCACGCTACCATTACGCTTATTTAACTTTCAAATGGGCAATACATGCCAATTTCAAAAAAAAAAAAAAAGGGCCCAAATGTGCCCAAATCTTGTAAAAGTTTGCCCATTTAGCCTATTTTTTTTTTTTAGACACAAATTGCCACCTCTAGGTATGATGATGCTGTTTAGGCTGCTCACAGTAGATGAAATCGTCCATCGATCTTGGCTCCAAGCGATCGATCGCATGTCGATCCTCCTAGTGTGGAAGTTGCCGATCGCCAGGCAAAAAGTTTTATTCGTTCGTCAACACGATCGATAAGAACAAAGCTTTATCTTTGTTGCTAGCCGTTGAAGTCCACATAAAAAAAAATAAAAATAAAAAAAAATAATAAAAATCCTACCCTATAAATACACAACATATTTACACACTTAAACTCACAAATCTAATTTCACATTCTCTATATCCAAACCAAAAAAGAAAATCCTACCCTATATTTACACACTATGAGTTTTAATTTTACGAGCTATTCATTGCCGATTTACATCGAACGATGAAAATGAAGTTAGTCTGGGTTTATGATGTTTACTGGAAGAGTGTTGGGAGGCTTTCAAGCATCACAAAAGTCTCACGAACCCAAGTTATTAGGGATTGTGTGGGTGCTCATAACCGTTTAGTGGATCTTACTTGTTGAGAACCCAAGATACGGCTATCAAGCATTCCATGATCAAGCTTCAGATGAACCAAGACTATTCACACGAATTGTCCGAGATATAACCGATCATTCACCTTATTTCCAACAAACTCCTAATCAGACAGGCGCATTAGGTATTTCTCCATTGATGAAGTGTATTAGTCAATCCGTCAATCGGCATACGGAGTCAATGCCGATGCTCTGAGCGAATACGTGCAAATGGGTGCGTCAACAATTCATGAGTGTCTCGAAGATTTTGTGAGGTCATAATGGAGTTATATGGTGCGTAGTATTTGCGAAAGCCGACGGTTAGTGACGTTGACAAACTCTATGCTCATCACTACGAAACTCATGGGTTTCGTGGATGATAGGTTGCATCGATTACCAGATTGGCCGTAGGAATTGCCCACATGCTTTAAAAGCTCAATTTTGTAGGGTGATCACGCGGGATCCTTTCATTTATTGGAAGCGATCGCCTCCAAGATTTATGGATTTAGCATCGTTCTTTGGTGTCGCCGGATGAATAACGACGTAAATGTTTTACGTGCATCGCCTCTTTTCAATGATCTCAAACGGGAGAGCTCGGATGTGGAATTCGTTGCTAACGGCGTGCTTTATAAACGCGGATATTATCTTGCGATGGGATATATCCTGAATGGTCGGTTATTATGAAGTCCATTAAAAATCAGGGACGAATGATCACAAACGAATATTGTATAAGACGATGCGAAGCGGCAAGAAAAGATGTGGAACGTGCTTTTGGTGTCTTAAAGAAGAAGTGGTAATGATTAAATATCCCGCCAGAGGTTTTGACAAAGAGCGTCTATCGCATATAATGTACACATGTATCATATTACATAATATGATAATTCAGAATGACAGTGGCGATATCTCCGTGATTCTTTCCAAATGAGGCAAAGACCGATTCTTATGATCCCATGTAAAGCGCATGGAATCGTTGGAAATTACCAAGGAGATATGCGACAAAACAACTCATCTTAGCGCCAAAGCCGATTTGGTTGAAGACATTTGGATCGCCGTAATCAAAACTAGTTTAGTCAGATTGTCGTAATGTTTTTATTTTATTTGAATTATTATATAACGCTTTAATTATTAATGAAATTTTATTTTGTGTTAAAAAAAAAAAAAAAAAAAAAAATTCCCTTATCGCAAGACCTAATCGCCTGCAGGTCATTTGGAGAGAAATGACGGCGTGGCAGAAAAAGTAGGATTGAATCACTACTGTGGGCAGCCTTAGTTGTTGTTATCAACGACTAGAAGGATATACATATGCCACTAGGAACAATATATTGAATTATGTGTATATGGTTACATGACATGTGAATTTACGCATGCATATTGAATTGTATGCGGATATACAGTATACATAGTCATTTTGGAGTTAACGTTTAAGATAAAATCAAAGTCGAAAATTAGATGCCCGCCAGCTATGACGACTAATTAAACTGGATCACAAAATTGGAAGAATCTTTATTTCTTTTGTTAGTAAATTATAACTTTAAAGATTCCTATATATATATAAAACAACGTTACGATCTTACAACGTTTCTCGTAAAATAACATTTTTAGTTTCTTATTATATATGATCATACCATATCATGGCCAATATTAAAAAAAGTATCTCATAAAAATTTAAATATTCTTTTAAAAAGATTAGTCTGTATTGCTTATATGATCTGCTACACATCACATCCTCGATGTTCGAAAATTGGCAGCGATCAACGTTCCACCAATTAAAGATTTTCTCCGATCCAACGAGTCTGCTGCAATTTTGCATTGAGCGAAAATATGATATTCGCTCTCGATACCATCATCACACGAGGAGCAATGTACCGTGCGAAGGTCTATACCTCTTGAGTCAAGGTTGATACGAGTTGGGATTCGTTCATTTAGGCACTCTCCAAGATGTCACACCTCATGGGAGGCGAAACACGAGTGTAACGGAGGAACATAAACACAAGATAATAGAACATACCAACGTTAATATTTAAAAGAAAGAGTACACCATTACAATACCGGTTTAGCCGTCATCGGCAAATATATTACAAAGTTTAGATTCCAAAATATTTCGTTCTATTACATAACGATTTGTAGTGACAAGTGAAAACTTCATTATGCAAGACACGGTAGAAAAAGCTTACTAATGATCACCGAAATGCATGAGAGAAAACAGTCAACTATGAAAATAGTTGGTGAGTAAACATGTTTAGCAAAATAAGAAAACTCGTAAGAAATATTCAAAGCTTTCGGTCATCGAAAAATAGTTCACAAAGCAAAGGCATTGTAAATCCACTCAGTTCCAAGTTCCGCCCATACAAAACTTGCAACCTGTGTGTTCACAACCCATTGCACAAAATTTAGCGTGTCAAGTAGTCAAGTATAAGCGGTCATAATAGTTCACAATATAGTACCACGAATATAATAATTCGTGGATGCTCTGATGAAACCAAATTATCTTTGGGTGCCACTACCCAAAGTTATACTGGGTGCCTCTTCCCAAAGATATACTGGGTGCCTCTTCCCAAAGATATACTGGGTGCCTCTTCCCAAAGATATATTCCGAACACAGGAGACTTTATAGTGATGCTCCGAACATGGGAGACTTTATAGTGATGCTCCGAACATAGGAGACTTTAGGTCAAGGTCATAACATGTACGGTTCAATAAATTCCAACAAGTCATAAGTTCGTAATTAAGTTCAAGGATTTGATTCGAGTTCACAAGTTCTAGTCAAAAGAGTTCACAAAAGTAAGAATCAATTTAATTCAAGTATGGCTCATGCATTCAGCCCCAAAATATAGTAAAACGGTAAAAAGGGGATGTGATTACTCACCTGTTGCAATAGTTATGATGACAGAGTGGATGCACAGAAATGAGACTCAACACTCTTAACGCAACCTATTATGAATGATGTGCTCTAATATAAGTCATGAAACAATGTCGTGCATGCAAACTCATATGATATCCATACCACTTGTACATTTTGGAAAAATAAAGTTTATCGTCGCAATATATGTTTATGACATACTGCCAAGTTACCAAGTACTTTACAAGTACTTACGTCGAAATGATATCCTACGATAATCATTTAGTGATTTATTATGAAAATATAATTTTTAAATAAGTAAAATAATGTCGTTGAAATTTCCATGAAAGTGACTAAACGGCCTCTAAAAGCTAGTCGTAAAATGGTGCACGTCGAGTGTTAGGAAGCAAACTCAACGGTTTTAGGAAGCTTGCATCATTATCTCAAAGTTTTAGCATTTAAGTTTTCATCCTAAAGGTCTCGAACATAAAGAAAAATAGAGGTTAAGTATGGTACTTGTGTGTTTAAGAGTGGTTTTCGTAAACTTTGAGCGACTATATTTTATTCATTACAACTCCGCTTGACGAACGGTTGGATATTTTGGAAAATATGGTTGGCGAACTTGATTTTACTAGAAGACATCTTTTATAAAGAGTATCCTATCAATGTTAAAACGACCCTCAACATGGCCCGTAGTTGCCGTAGTATATGTTTAATAGAAAATATATTAATGTTGCTAATAGAATAAAGTTACGGCAACTTGGTTTATCGCGTGTAATTTACTCGTTACAAGTCCGTTTTCTACGTTTTCTACATCCTTAGATTTGTGTCAAAGTATACTAATATATTTTTGATAAGTCGACACAATTTATAAAGCTTAAGACTCATTTTTGACTCGTAAAGAGTGACATTTTCATGCTGAAATTTATGAAATTAATAGTTTTCATCGTCAAACTTCAAAAATTCATATCTTCTTCGTTATAGCTCCGTTTTAATCCGTTCAAGTGGCCACGTTTTCGTTTTAAAGTGTATTTTCTAAATATCTAGCCCAAAATATTATACCCACTGTCGGATTTTCCCAGAATTAAAAATATGGACAGACCCTATTTAAAACGTGTCGAAATGAGTTTTTCTCGCCAAACCTATTCTAACCCATTCAAAACAACTCCGGCTATTCTAATCCTACCATACACCTTCTTAGGGTGTCATGGGTCCCTAGACATCACCAAAAATAATATATAACAAGGAGTAATTATAGGATGGATTATATATTTAACACTTAAAAACATTAAAAACCTTAAAAAGTGGTATAAACATCACATAACTTGCATGTTTCTCAAATAAAATGATATGACCATAATAATGAATATGAAATAAAAATATGAATATGAATGCTTAAAAGAAATATGATGAGGTTTAAGGACAAAAGGGTTTTCCTAATCACTTGAGGTTTGTATTACAAAACCTATGCAACAAATGATACTAGAGTTTAATAAATCTTGTCTTGAAAATTTGATGTTTCCTTCTCTTGGTCTTGGTGCGAATTGGAAGAGAAAAGAGAAAGAGAATGGTTTTGATCTTACTTGCACAATGAAGTGTATGTGTGAAGTTTATGTGTATAATACATTAACTTTGTAAGATATTTTGTAAAGTCCATACATGACTCACCTCCCTTGTCGACAAGGGAGGTTTGTCATCAATCATATGTATTTTTTTTTAATTTATGTACAAGAGTAGTTTAGTGTAAGTAAATTGAGGATATGTGGTAAGTTAAATACACATTTGAGTATTTAGGGTAGCGTTAGATAAAAATAACTTTTAACGGGTCAAGATAAAATATATTGAGGTCATAAAAATCATAAAAATACATTTCTTACATGAGTTGAGTGAAATAATAATTATCGTGTCGAATTTAAGAAAATCGTCGTAATTATATAAATTTAACAATTTATATACAAAATAAATTTAAAACACTGGGTAAACTCATAATATTATTTTTATAACTTAATATGAGTATAAAAATATATCGGGATAATTTTTGGAAGTAACGGATCAATTGTTCAAAATAATTAGTTACGCGATAACGTTTATTTAATATGAAAATTATACGTTTAGTGTAAAATGCAAAACCATGCATGAACTAATATGATGACAATGATGTTAATGAAATGTAGACTAAACTTAGTCTATATGAAATGACCTCGATGATATGATCATGAATTCACAGCTAAACCATTACGGTTACGTGAATTTGATACTCGTAAACCTAGTTTACGATAAACGATGAAATAGTAAATGCGAGAAATGACCGGAAATTGAGAATTGTGACATTCTTCCCATGTCAGCGGAATCACGTCCTCGTGATTCGATTAATGATACTATGGTCCGAACCTCGACAAGGATTCTAAAAGTTTATGCTCGTGCGAGCAGGTCTAAATGATCATATCAATGCCCATGCGTCATGGGTTCCCCATTCAACTAAGTACGTGCCCGTGATTAGATCTGATAGGGTAAACTTACCCAATATCGAACGTAGCCCTCAAAAGACCTTTAGATAGTGACTTGAGTAAACTTGTTTCTTAGCTTGACTTTCGCAACTCATCAAACAAGAACTGTCACTAGATCAAGCTAGGAAACAAGTCTTTTGAATGAAGTCTTTTGAAAGATTCGCTTGATATTGGATTTGCTTACACAAATCAAATCAAATCAACAAAATATAATACAACTAAGGTCGATATCGATAGGTCTCAAATTAATCAATGTCGTGAACGTGGTAAAAGTTGGAAGGAAGTATGCACTCAAAATCATGTCGTACAGAAATAAGGTGGTTGTTCGAAAGAATGTACCGTTACGCGTTGCGGGCTTCCTCGGTACCGGATAGAATGCTCGACCACGTGCGGGAGGAACTTCAATGTTCGATCTTGTGGGCCTTCTATTGCCAACGCCAGTTTGGACGATTACCTCCTTGATTGGGATTTCTTTTCGGTTTTGGACGGTATTGCGAAGGTGATCTAGACTTCCACACTCGTAACATGCTTTTCTCCGCCTTGATTTCCGATTCTGTTTGAGCAATTCCGCGAAGTGACCCGTCTGTCCACATTTGTCGCACCTTGGCGCCTCCCGAGTGGTGATAGTTACATCGAGTGCACAAAGGATGTGGGCTCAGATATCCTTTGCGCTCCCGAGTAGTCGCTCCATAGTTCCCGGTTATTCGTTGCCTCTTGTCTTGCCGACCACGGTCTCGGCTTCCTGGTGATCCTCCTGCCGCTTTCGTCCATTGTCATTCGCTTTTGCTAGTCCTCCGGACTGATCACATCATTTGTCAAGCGATCGCCATACCCACGCGGCTTGCGAGTGGTTGGGTTTGATGAGGTGGCGTCCTCCTAATTTCGGTATCAATCCCCATATATATCGGTCAATCAACTTCTCCACGGTGGAAACCATGTGAGGAACCATCCTAGTTAACTCGTGGAAGCGGATCGTGTACTTGTCGACTTCTACTCCCACCATTAAGTGATTCCAAAATTCCGCTTCTAGCTTCGCACTTCATCTTTTCTGCGGTACTCATCGGTTAGTAGTTTCTTAAATGCTTCCCAAGATAACGCATTTGCGACCCCTCTTCCTCTAGTCCGCAATTGGTTGTTCCACCAGTCAATGCTCGACCTTGTAGTAGACCGTGAGAGAACTCAACTTTGTTTCCTTGAGACACTTCGTGATACTAAGTTTCGACTCAACATTCTCGAACCGTGTTAACGATCAATGGCACCCTCGGTACCATAAAATTCCATCGGCTTGCATGTCATGAAAGTTTTGTAGTCGCATCCTTGACCGGCGTTTGAAGTACCTTCTCCGGCGTTGGTTCGCCTAGCATCGAGATGTGTTATAATTTGGGTGAGTAGATCCGCTATTCCAGCAGACGTTGTTGTTTGGATTGTCATTGTTGTTTGGGTTGCCGTTGTTGTTGCCTCCCGAGCGTGTGTTTCTTGCGGCCATGATCCTCAAAGGACCAAAACATCGGGTTGAGTAAACGACATTCGAACGAGTCGGATGAGGTGCGAGCGGTGGTAATGTGTGTTATAGTGATCGAAATATGGCGGGATCGGGGACATGCTATGCCTAATAAGTCGAAAGATAGAAAAGAAAAGGTATTGACAAGGTACGGTAACGTAGACGTGAATATAAAAACATGCTATGCATACCCACCCAACCAATGCAGTTTCAGGTGACCAGACTCTAAAGACTCGACTAAACATGATTTAAAACTACCACTCTTATCATTGCATGGTTCTTCATAAATTAGACATAGTTGATCAGGCTATGTATACTTTATGATTAACGATGCAACGATAGGACTAGTTGACTTGGATGGTGTTCAATGTTTAATAAAAATAAAAATTTATTCCGGTTATAGTTGTGATTTTATTTTTTGAAAAATCGGCATTCTCTATAACCTTTGGCTCTGGTACCAATCATCACACCTCATGGAGGCGGAAACACGAGGTGTAACGGAAGGGAACATAAACACAAGATAGTAGAACATACCAACGTTAATATTTAAAAGAAAGAGTACACCATTACAATACCAGTTTAGTCGTCATCGGCAAATATATTACAAAGTTTAGATTCCAAAATATTTCGTTCTATTACATAACGATTTGTAGTGACAAGTGAAAACTTCATTATGCAAGACCTGGTAGAAAAAGCTTACTAATGATCACCTGAAATGCATGAGAGAAAAACAGGTCAACTATGAAAATAGTTGGTGAGTAAACATGTTTAGCAAAATAAGAAAACTCGTAAGAAATATTCAAAGCTTTCGGTCATCGAAAAATAGTTCACAAAGCAAAGGCATTGTAAATCCACTCAGTTCCAAGTTCCGCCCATACAAAACTTGCAACCTGTGTGTTCACAACCCATTGCACAAAATATAGCGTATCAAGTAGTCAAGTATAAGCGGTCATAATAGTTCACAATATAGTACCACGAATATAATAATTGTGGATGCTCTGATGAAACCAAATTATGATTTGGGTGCCACTACCCAAAGTTATCTTGGGTGCCTCTTCCCAAAGATATCTTGGGTGCCTCTTCCCAAAGATATCTTGGTTGCCTCTTCCCAAAGATATACTCCGAACACGGGAGACTTTATAGTGATGCTCCGAACATGGGAGACTTTATAGTGATGCTCCGAACATAGGAGACTTTAGGTCAAGGTCATAACATGTACGGTTCAATAAATTCCAACAAGTCATAAGTTTGTAATTAAGTTCAAGGATTTGATTCGAGTTCACAAGTTCTAGTCAAAAGAGTTCACAAAAGTAAGAATCAATTTAATTCAAGTATGGCTCATGCATTCAGCCCCAAAATATAGTAAAACGGTAAAAAGGGGATGTGATTACTCACCTGTTGCAATAGTTATGATGACAGAGTGGATGCACAGAAATGAGACTCAACACTCTAACCGCGACCTATTATGAATGATATGCTCTAATATAAGTCATGAAACAATGTCGTGCATGCAAACTCATATGATATCCATACAACTTGTACATTTTGGAAAAATAAAGTTTATCGTCGCAATATATGTTTATGACATAACGCAAGTTACCAAGTACTTTACAAGTACTTACGTCGAAATGATATCCTCGATAATCATTTAGTGATTTATTATGAAAATATAACTTTTAAATCGTAAAATAATGTCGTTGAAATTTCCATGAAAGTGACTAAACGGCCTCTAAAAGCTAGTCGTAAAATGGTGCACGTCGAGTGTTAGGAAGCAAACTCAACGGTTTTAGGAAGCTTGCATCATTATCTCAAAGTTTTAGCATTTAAGTTTTCATCCTAAAGGTCTCGAACATAAAGAAAAATAGAGGTTAAGTATGGTACTTGTGTGTTTAAGAGTGGTTTTCGTAAACTTTGAGCGACTATATTTTATTCATTACAACTCCGCTTGACGAACGGTTGGATATTTTGGAAAATATGGTTGGCGAACTTGATTTTACTAGAAGACATCTTTTATAAAGAGTATCCTATCAATGTTAAAACGACCCTCAACATGGCCCGTAGTTGCCGTAGTATATGTTTAATAGAAAATATATTAATGTTGCTAATAGAATAAAGTTACGGCAACTTGGTTTATCGCGTGTAATTTACTCGTTACAAGTCCGTTTTCTCGTTTTCTACATCCTTAGATTTGTGTCAAAGTATACTAATATATTTTGATAAGTTGACACAATTTATAAAGCTTAAGACTCATTTTGACTCGTAAAGAGTGACATTTTCATGCTGAAATTTATGAAATTAATAGTTTTCATCGTCAAACTTCAAAATTCATATCTTCTTCGTTATAGCTCCGTTTAATCCGTTCAAGTGGCCACGTTTTCGTTTTAAAGTGTATTTTCTAAATATCTAGCCCAAAATATTATACCCACTGTCGGATTTTCCTGAATTAAAAATATGGACAGACCCTATTTAAAACGTGTCGAAATGAGTTTTTCTCGCCAAACCTATTCTAACCCATTCAAAACAACTCCGAAGCTATTCTAATCCTACCATACACCTTCTTAGGGTGTCATGGGTCCCTAGACATCACCAAAAATAATATATAACAAGGAGTAATTATAGGATGGATTATATATTTAACACTTAAAACATTAAAACCTTAAAAGTGGTATAAACATCACATAACTTGCATGTTTCTCAAATAAAATGATATGACCATAATAATGAATATGAAATAAAAATATGAATATGAATGCTTACAAGAAATATGATGAGGTTTAAGGACAAAAGGGTTTTCCTAATCACTTGAGGTTTGTATTACAAAACCTATGCAACAAATGATACTAGAGTTTAATAAATCTTGTCTTGAAAATTTGATGTTTCCTTCTCTTGGTCTTGGCTGCCGAATTGGAAGAGAAAAAGAGAAAGAGAATGGTTTTGATCTTACTTGCACAATGAAGTGTATGTGTGAAGTTTATGTGTATAATACATTAACTTTGTAAGATATTTTGTAAAGTCCATACATGACTCACCCTCCCTTGTCGACAAGGGAGGTTTGTCATCCAATCATATGTATTTTTTTTTTAATTTATGTACAAGAGTAGTTTAGTGTAAGTAAATTGAGGATATGTGGTAAGTTAAATACACATTTGAGTATTTAGGGTAGCGTTAGATAAAAATAACTTTTAACGGGTCAAGATAAAATATATTGAGGTCATAAAAATCATAAAAATACATTTCTTACATGAGTTGAGTGAAATAATAATTATCGTGTCGAATTTAAGAAAATCGTCGTAATTATATAAATTTAACAATTTATATACAAAATAAATTTAAAACACTGGTAAACTCATAATATTATTTTATAACTTAATATGAGTATAAAATATATCGGGATAATTTTTGGAAGTAACGGATCAATTGTTCAAAATAATTAGTTACGCGATAACGTTTATTTAATATGAAAATTATCGTTTAGTGTAAAATGCAAAACCATGCATGAACTAATATGATGACAATGATGTTAATGAAATGTAGACTAAACTTAGTCTATATGAAATGACCTCGATGATATGATCATGAATTCACGGCTAAACCATTACGGTTACGTGAATTTGATACTCGTAAACCTAGTTTACGATAAGCGATGAAATAGTAAATGCGAAATGACCGGAAATTGAGAATTGTGACAGCGATCGCCATACCCACAAGGCTTGCGAGTGGTTGGGTTTGATGAGGTGACGTCCCTCCTAATTTCCGTATCAATCCCGTATATATCGGTCAATCAACTTCTCCACAAAGGGCGCCGACAACCCGTACTTCGTGTCATTTCGACACAATTTATGCCTCACTATTTCAACATTTATCGTAAACTTGATTTACGTGTTCCAAATTAGCAGTAACCTTAAAGGTTTAGCGGCTAATTCATGATCATAACATTACGTACATTTCATATGGACTAAGATTAGTCTACATTTCATTGACATCATTCGCATCATAAAATTCATTCATGACATTTCATTTCACTTTAAACGCGTAATTTTTATATTTAATAAACGTTATCGCGTGAGTTATTATTTTGTATATTTAATCCGTTACTTTCAAAATGATCCCGATGTATTTTTAAACTTATATTTAGTTTATAAAACTATACTTTTAATTTTCCTAGTGTTTCAAATTTATTTGGTACATAAATCGTTAAAGTTAAAGTATTACGACGCTTTCTTAAAAATTTTACGATAATTATTTTATCACTCAAATTTCACAAGGAATGTAATTTTTACAATTTTTATTATCTCATTACATTCTATTTTGATCTATTAAAAACTTACTTGTACCAAAAATCTACCATTTACCTTACAAGTGATTACTACTTACACATTTTCTTACACCTTTTAACAAAATATTACACAAGTACATATATATACACATTTTATAAAAAAAAAAATAATAATAATATCTTGACACAAGATCCACAAAATCCGGCCATAGGGGTGAATCAATGATTTGGTAAGATTTTATATCTTATATATATATATACATACACAAAGTTCTTACACCACCTAAATTATTCAAAGTGTTAAGTAAAAAAAAAAAAAAAAAAAATTCTTCTCTCTTGTTTCATCTTACACAAACCGGCCATGGAAGGTTCACCAAGGGATCATCATCAAAATTTTTTCTCAAGTGTTTAATCAATCTAGTTAATACTCTTTATAAGGTTTTGAAATAAAAACCAAGAGTATTTAGGATTTACCTTGTTACTTGCACCTCATCATATTCATTTGTAAGCTTGTTTTTATCATTTTCATGTTTCCTTTTCATTTTCATATGTATCCTTTCAATTTTGGAGCAAGTATGCATGATATGTGATTTATACCATTTTTCATGATTTTAGAGTATATATACATATTTGGTCATCCTATAATTATTCCCATGGTATTCTTGGTCTTGATGGTGATTAGGAACCCATGACACCCTAAGAAGGTGTATGGTAGGATTAGATTAGCTTTGGAGTTGATTTGAAGGGATTAGAATAGGTTTTGTCCATGAAAAACTATTTTCGATATGTATATTTTGTGTTCTGTCCTTAATTGAATTTCGGAAAAACCTACTGTTGGTATGCGAAAGTTTGGCCTTGATATTTAGAAAATATACTTTAAAAGCGAATCCGTGGCGCTTGAACGGATAAAACGGAGTTATAACGAAGAAGTTATGGATTTTAAAGTTTGACGACGAAACGATAGTTTTCGAAATTTTCACTTTCTTTGTTTTACTTGTTCGGTCAAAAACTAGCCTTAAGCTTCACAAATTATTTCGACTTATCAAAAATATATTAGTTTACTTGATCACGAAGCTAAGGACATACATTACGTGAAAACGGATTTAAAGCGACAAAGATATGCACTTTTTCATAAACTTGCCGTAACTATTATTTTACGAAAAATTATATTATTTTGACGATTCAAGTATTTCATTAATCAGTAACGTCCATGTTTGCGGCTGTTTTTAACTATGATGTGAAACTTTTGGAACAAAATGTCTTCTAGTAAAATCAAGTTCATCGGCCATATTTTTCAAAACAAAAGTCGTTTGTCAAGCGGATTTATAGTGAATTAATTACGGATGTTCAAACTTGGCGAAACTTATTTTACGCACACAATTAACAAAAATCACTATCTTTAGCCCTTGATATCTTTATGATCGAGACCTTTTGGACGAAAACTCCTGAATGAAACTTTTAGATATCGATACAAACTTTCCAAACCGTCGAGTTCGTTTCAACGATCGACGACACACCCCTGGCTACTTTTCCGAGCCATTTTGTTAATTTCATGATTTTTCCGCGACATTGTTTTGCGACGAAAAGTAGTAATTTCACCAAAATCATTATAAAACCATTGTAGGATGACATTTTGACGTAAAAACTTGTAAAGACATTTTGAAAGGTCAAGGCGTCAAAAGAGTATTTTTCGACGACAAGTAATATTTTCAAAACCGTAAATGGTATAAATAACATATGGAGTGCATGCATAACATTACATTGCAACTCATGACATATCATATCATTCATAATAGGTCCCGTTGACGCAACACATTATACCTCGGTGTACTCACTTTTGCCATTATTCCGGTTTATCCAAGTGAGTTTTCATAGCCCGCTTTACATGCTTTCGATTATTTTCAAACCCACGGGAGAATACATTGCACTACATTTTTTTTTGTACGATACCAAGTATGTTAAATTCATTACATTGCTTAAGTTACCGCATTTGCCAATTTGAAAGTCCCCATTACCCGAACATGAACCGTTAATCTTTGAGCGAGGATGAGTGGATAGATCTATCGAGGTGACGCCCATCCGGGTTGGTGAATCCCAACCAGCAAACGGATGCATTTCATTTGATAACATTACGGAGTTGTCATGCAAACACTCTGCGGGGCATACATTATTGAATGTCTAGTTTCGGGGTCATGGGCTTAGAGCAATTGTAACATTATTTTTACGTGACTGGATTGTCATGCATGGTCTATACTTGTGTAGTCGTATAAAACATTTACATAAACCTATGATTTCTCACCAACATTATTGTTGACCTTTTTAGCAATGTATTTTCAGGTAACTGAGGCTATCATCATGACATGGTTTAGGGACCTACATTTTGAGTCGCGGCGTCGACTTACATTATGTACATTATGGCACTTTATTTCAAAAACATCGTTTGGATTTGTAACATATTTGTATTTCCGCAAACGTTGTAAACCTTTTGGGACCGATGTTGTACTCTGATTGTTTTTATGAAATATCCAACGATGTGTTTTTAAAACGACACTTTAGGTCGCTCAATATAATCGTGATGTGGTGCTAGGACAACAATCCCGTGAATTCCATTCACCGCAAAAATGTAAATTGGGGTGTGACAGTTGGTACCGTAGCTACGATTATAGAGAACTAGGTTGCATCATTGACCCTAGACTATAGCTACATTATCATAGCATCTCATCATTTCATCATAAATACATAGTCACTATACATGCGGTTTTATACGTACATTTTTTCGAGTTATTTACTTTCATTTCACAACGATTGTCACATGGATGCCCTTAAATACCCATCCCATTATCTTTTCCTCATACTCTAACGTGGAGAATTCCTTGTCATTCCCTATCAAAATTTTCACATCAATTGACTCATCACCGATAACGTTGAATACCGAGATAAACCTTTAGAGGACGGTTACACCTACACCATCATGATCACTATCGATTCACCAGGGATCAGACAAATTTTTATCACTCGGTTGGGATGAGACCATACCATTGGGTAGAACTTATAGGCTTAGTCCTAATGAACCTAATTTCTTAACTCACCACAAGGATTCCATGATCATCATTATCATTTCGAGCACCATCCGTACCATCACATCTCATACCCGATACTCATACACCGACTTGCGGCTGGGAAGCGTGCATGATTTAACACACCATTACCATCTACCACTAAGACTATAGACACTACATCATCTCATAGGTTTGAGGACCGTGAGAGTTCTAGGGCTATTGTTGCTAGACCGACTACTCCTACATTTGAAACACGATTAGACCACCAACAGAATGATAATAAGTACCTTCCTAGCTAATGTGATCTTTATCATTTATTATCTCTACGATAATCACCATCTTGGTTATTTCATCCCTACTCCAATTGCCCAATTCTCCATCATTTCACGACGATACATCACTATCTTACTAGGGGTTAGGCCAACTTTATTCTCGACCAATTAGTAGATCGTTACTACTCGATAAGGTTCTCCTATGTATCCTACAAACCATCCAACAAATTTTATTCCAAATTATCCGCTACTATTTCATGAAATTATTTCACTTTATTTTATTTGAACTATTTTATCACCATCTTAGAAACGTTGTTTCACAAAGTTTTAACGTAAGTTGTTTTATTATCAATTTATCAAATGGTTTCAGTCATTTTATCAACTATGTAATATCCTCATGCGAAACGATTTTCATGTTACTCTGAAAAATCATCAAGCTATTATCTTACAAAACAAAACGTGGAATACCAACTATTTGTCCTACATTCCCTCTTATGAGATAATAAACTTCATCGTTATCTAACACAAACTGCTTTCAACTATTTTACCGACCATTTCATCTTACTCCTGTACCATTAAACCAAAATTTACGACTTAATAATACTTTATAAACAATGACCTTAATGATACTTTGCAAACTATTTTCTCATAGTATGATAAACCGATTAATTTGCTATTATTTTATAAAACAACAAACAATTGCAATAGTGTTACAAACTATATTACAAATTTTTCCCGCAAGTAATATTGCGGTCTTATAAACTATTTTACCCTTTTGGTGAGCTATTTTAGCCACTGTCTGATTTAAAAATCATAAAACTTGGTACGCTTACCTCACAGACTATTCGCCTTTACTTTAATGACTATTATATTACCAACCTATAAACCATCCTGATATTAATTAAACTACGAAATTTCCTATTATTTGACAAACGATAAATTGTTTTCTTATAAGCTATTTTACAAATCATTTCACGAGTTATGTTATAATCTGAATTGTGTTTTACCAAAATATTTCACTACCATTGTTAAACCGTTTTCTATCACTATATAAGCTATTTTAAAATCACCTTAACAAGTTGTTACTTTTATACCAAGCCACAACTAAGATTTATTATTAAACGTAAATGATAAAATGTTTCTTTGTTACTCAATAAAGTGGTTTTACAAACCTTTTCATAAACATTTCTTTCATAACACTCTATAAATGCTTACGCCATTTATCTCTCACTCGACCGATAAGTTAGGATTTTCGGTGACTTTTTTTAGGAAAGACTTCCTATACCATCTGTGAGGAGGATTCCTCGATACAAGAAAACAATGGAAGGATTTTGGGGATTACCAACAAGGACTAGAACTAGGAGGAAGGATGATTCAAAACTCAACAAAATCTTAAGACATCACGAGATATTCGAACCACTATTTTGAATTAGAATCCAAACTCTATCATTCCAAAAGTACTAGCTAGACCGAGTTACGAGATTTAATACGAAGCGAATACCCATGAAGCAACACTATAGGGATATACCAAGTCTTCTATCTGAGGCTATAGAACATTCTATTAAACATGGCCTCAACAATATGTGAACTTCCCTACAATGAGTGTCCCTTAAAGGAAAATTTGGTTAAATTAAGGTTATTGATATAAACTTCCCCTAAGGCATGGTGTTCTCTAGAAATTCCAAGTAACCTCATTTCCATATCAAGAGATGCCACAGGTTTGAACATGTCGGACAATCAATGACTCCCCATCTACAAGTGAAACTAGAACAAACATTCTTCGACATAGTTTGAGATGATACCTATCTTCTTGCTAGCATGATAACAATATTAGGGATGAACTACATTTGAAGCACTTACAGCACCTCATAACCCATCTTTTCAGAACCCGTCGATCATTTTGAAAAATACCCTCAAACTTACCACCTTCTATCACTTCTCTTTAGCGCTTATTCTTAACATAGGAATTGACTACGCCTCATTTTCCTTTCATTTTGAAGAGTTATGGCGTCAAGAAAGTCGCACTAGAAATGACACCACCGCTATCCAAAAGTACATAGAGGATTATATATCCGAGGCACTAAGGAAAGAACGAGCGACAGAGTTTGCTATTATCGAGGCCAACTGTCAAACCGCGAGACTTGCTTACATCAAAAGGTTTCAAGAGTTGATCGTTTCTTTTGTCCACCTATGGTTTCGACAATGAGAAACTATTGAAAAATTTCATTGGAGGACTTTCACAAGATATCCAAGGAGATGTAACTTTTCTCGATCCACAAACAATTGAAGAATCTACCCAGATACTCAAATACTCATGGCTCAAGTTGTAAAAGGGAAAACGTTATCAACAATAACCACCACAACAATAACAACAATCATACCATCAACGATAATAATAACCGCACCAACGACAACAATCAAACCAACAACAACAAAAGGAAATGGAAAATGACCGTGGAGGTTATAACAACAACAACCAAAGCCGTGACACTAACCATCACCAACAACAAAATAGAAGACAAGTCGTCGGGGTTCATGTTGTTTACATCAACAAAGGAAAGAACTTATATCGAAGCTTGCCACGATGCCATCAATGCACGCTACATCATAATGGTCCATGTGGTATATGCTTTATCCGTCAAACAGTGGGACACCTTGCTAAGGACGCAAAGGAAAAGGATATGCCGGAACACACCCACTATGTACTAGATGCAAGTTTCATCACTGGTCTTTGCTCTGTCAAGTGCCGCCATGCCAAAATTAGGACACTCGCCAGGATTGTAGAGGTAAAACTATAATGACATGTTTCGGATGTGGGAAGCAAGGACACTATCGGAGCCAATGTCCCTAAAACCAAGGTCAACAAGTTGAATGTGCTCATGGAATGCATACATGTTAGAGGAGGAGGGCTCGTCAAGGTATCAACGACGCTGAAGACCAAGAAGTTCGAAACCAACCGCCTTATTTCTCCTTATGTACCATGTTGTACTAAGTTTATGTTTTCCATCGTCCCGAATCTTTATAATTTAAGATGTACTACTTTTGCTAAACCACTCGTTGTAAGAATATTATCATCTATCGTGACTTTATTTCCTTTCGATTCGATATCACTTACGGAATGTTACTTTTTTACTTTATCGACCATTTTAACGACACGGTTTAAATCCTTGTAAGCATCGAGAGTTATAACAACTAAACCGAACGTCACATCATCGTTCCTTAATTATACATAGCCTAGCTAACTATGTCTAATTCGGAGGATCATGTTATGTTGGGAGCGTTATTTATAAATCTTAGTGCAAGCAAAATTGTTCACATGTTCCAATTCAAAGTGTTACTTATGAGAGATTCATCCAATATTTTTCTACTACGATGTTTTGTACGTTCTGATCATCGATAACCGAACGGCACTTCTCCATGTCTTCTCCTCGATATTCATCATAAACTCAAAAATTGATAGACCAACACGAACTCAATTCGTGGACTGAATTCCTTTTTGATGGGCGAATGTGACAACCCGATACTTCGTGTCATTTCTCGACACAATTTATGCCTCACTATTTCAACATTTATCGTAAACTTGATTTACGTGTTCCAAATTGCAGAACCTTAAAGGTTTAGCGGCGAATTCATGATCATAACATTACGTACATTTCATATGGACTAAGATTAGTCTACATTTCATTGACATCATTCGCATCATAAAATTCATTCATGACATTTCATTTCACTTTAAACGCGTAATTTTTATATTTAATAAACGTTATCGCGTGAGTTATTATTTTGTATATTTAATCCGTTACTTTCAAAAATGATCCCGATGTATTTTTAAACTTATATTTAGTTTATAAAACTATATTTTTAATTTTCCTAGTGTTTCAAATTTATTTGGTACATAAATCGTTAAAGTTAAAGTATTACGACGTTTTCTTAAAATTTTACGATAATTATTTTATCACTCAAATTTCACAAGGAATGTAATTTTACAATTTTATTATCTCATTACATTCTATTTTGATCTATTAAAACTTACTTGTACCAAAAATCTACCATTTACCTTACAAGTGATTACTACTTACACATTTTCTTACACCTTTAACAAAATATTACACAAGTACATATATATACACATTTAATAAAAAAAAAAATAATAATATCTTGACACAAGATCCACAAAATCCGCCATAGGGGTGAATCAATGATTTGGTAAGATTTTATATCTTATATATATATATACATACACAAAGTTCTTACACCACCTAAATTATTCAAAGTGTTAAGTAAAAAAAAAAAATAAAATTCTTCTCTTGTTTCATCTACACAAACCGCCATGGAAGGTTCACCAAGGATCATCATCAAAATTTTTCTCAAGTGTTTAATCAATCTAGTTAATACTTTTATAAGGTTTTGAAATAAAACCAAGAGTATTTAGGATTTACCTTGTTACTTGCACCTCATCATATTCATTTGTAAGCTTGTTTTTACTATTTTCATGTTTCCTTTTCATTTTCATATGTATCCTTTCAATTTTGGAGCAAGTATGCATGATATGTGATTTATACCATTTTTCATGATTTTAGAGTATATATACATATTTGGTCATCCTATAATTATTCCATGGTATTCTTGGTCTTGATGGTGATTAGGAACCCATGACACCCTAAGAAGGTGTATGGTAGGATTAGATTAGCTTTGGAGTTGATTTGAAGGGATTAGAATAGGTTTTGTCCGCGAAAAACTATTTTCGATATGTATATTTTTGTGTTCTGTCCTTAATTCAATTTCTGGAAAAACCTACTGTTGGTACGAAAGTTTGGCCTTGATATTTAGAAAATATACTTTAAAACGAACTGTGGCGCTTGAACGGATAAAACGGAGTTATAACGAAGAAGTTATGGATTTTAAAGTTTGACTACCTAAACGATAGTTTTCGAATTTTCAGCTTTGCTGTTTTTACTTGTTCGGTCAAAACTAGCCTTAAGCTTCACAAATTATTTCGACTTATCAAAATATATTAGTTTACTTCGATACGAAGCTAAGGACATACATTACGTGAAAACGGATTTAAAACGACAAAGATATGCACTTTTTCATAAACTTGCCGTAACTATTATTTTCGAAAAATTATATTATTTTGACGATTCAAGTATTTCATTAATCAGAACGTCCATGTTTGCGGTCGTTTTTAACCATGATGTGAAACTTTTGGAACAAAATGTCTTCTAGTAAAATCAAGTTCATCGGCCATATTTTCAAAACAAAAGTCGTTTGTCAAGCGGATTTATAGTGAATTAATTACGGATGTTCAAACTTGGCGAAACTTATTTTCTCACACAATTAACAAAATCACTATCTTTAGCCCTTGATATCTTTATGATCGAGACCTTTTGGACGAAAACTCCCGAACTGAAACTTTTAGATATCGATACAAACTTTCCAAACCGCCGAGTTCGTTTTCAACGATCGACGACAACCGCTTTACTGCTACTTTTCCGGAGCCATTTTTGTTAATTTCATGATTTTTCCGACGACATTGTTTTGCGACGAAAAGTAGTAATTTCACCAAAAATCATTATAAAACCATTGTAGGATGACATTTTGACATAAAAACTTGTAAAGACATTTTTGAAAGGTCAAGACGTCAAAAGAGTATTTTTCGACGACAAGTAATATTTTCAAAACCCGTAAATGGTATAAATAACATATGGAGTGCATGCATAACATTACATTGCAACTCATGACATATCATATCATTCATAATAGGTCCCGGTTGACGCAACACATTATACCTCAAGTACTCACTTTTGCCATTATTCCGGCTTTATCCAAGTGAGTTTTCATAGCCCTGCTTACATGCTTTCGATTATTTTCAAACCCACGGGAGAATACATTGCACTACATTTTTTTTGCACGATACCGTATGTTAAATTCATTACATTGCTTAAGTTACCGATTTGCCAATTTGAAAGTCCCCATTACCTCGAACATGAACCGTTAATCTTTGAAGCGAGGATGAGTGGATAGATCTGTCGAGGCGACGCCCATCCGGTTGGTGAATCCCAACCAGCAAACAGATGCATTTCATTTGATAACATTACGGAGTTGTCTCGCAAACACTCTGCAGGGCATACATTATTGAACAGCCTAGTTTCGGGGTCATGGGCTTAGAGCAATTGTAACATTATTTTTACGTGATCGGATTGTCATGCATGGTCTATACTTGTGTAGTCGTATAAAACATTTACATAAACCTATGATTTCTCACCAACATTATTGTCGACCTTTTAGCAATGTATTTTCGTGTAATCGAGGCTATCATCATGACATGGTTTAGGGACCTACATTTTGAGTCGCGCGTCGACTTACATTATGTACATTATGGCACTTTATTTCAAAACATCGCTTGGATTTGTAACATATTTGTATTTCCGCAAACGTTGTAAACCTTTTGGGACCGATGTTGTACTGATTGTTTTTATGAAATATCCAACGATGTGTTTTTAAACGACACTTTAGGTCGCTCAATATAACGTGATGTGGTGCTATGACGGTAATCCCTGTGAATTCCATTCGGCGCAAAACAGTAAATTGGGGTGTGACAGAACCATGTGAGGAACCATCCTAGTTAACTCGTGGAAACGGATCGTGTACTTGTCGACTTCTACTCCCACCATCAAGTGATTCCAAAATTCGCTTTTAGCTTGACTTCATCTTTTCTGCAGACTCATCGCTTAGTAGTTTCTTAAATGCTTCCCAAGATAACGATTTGCATCTCTTCCTCTAGTCTCGCAATTGGTTGTTCCACCAGTCAATGCTCGACCTTGTAGTAGACCAACAGAGAACTCAACTTGTTTCCTTCAAGACACTTCGTGATACTAAGTTTCGACTCAACATTCTCGAACCAGTTAACAAATTCAATGGCACCCTCGCACCATAAAATTCCATCGGCTTGCATGTCATGAAAGTTTTGTAGTCGCATCCTGACCGTTTGAAGTACCTTCTCCGCGTTGGTTCGCCTAGCATCGAGATGTGTTATAATTTGGGTGAGTAGATCCGCTATTCAAAGACGTTGTTGTTTGGATTGTCATTGTTGTTTGGGTTGCCGTTGTTGTTGCCTCCTCAAATGCGTGTGTTTCTTGCGCCCATGATCCTACAAAGGACCAAAACATCGGGTTGAGTAAACGACATTCGAACGAAGTCGATGAGGTGCGAGCGGTGGTAATGTGTGTTATAGTGATCGAAATATGACAGATCGTGGACATGCTATGCCTAATAATTCAAAGATAGAAAAGAAAAGGTATTGACAAGGTACGGTAACGTAGACGTGAATATAAAACATGCTATGCATACCCACCCAACCAATGCAGCTTTGGTGACCGCACTCTAAAGACTCGACTAAACATGATTTAAAACTACACTCTTATCATTGCATGGTTCTTCATAAATTAGACATAGTTGATCGTGCTATGTATACTTTATGATTAACGATGCAACGATAGGACTAGTTGACTTGGATGGTGTTCAATGTTTAATAAAATAAAAATTTATTCCTATTATAGTCGTGATTTTTATTTTTGAAAATCGCATTCTCTATAACCTTGGCTCGGTACCAATCATCACACCGCCGGAGGCGAAACACGAGGTGTAACGGAAGGAACATAAACACAAGATAATAGAACATACCAACGTTAATATTTAAAGAAAGAGTACACCATTATAATACTAGGTTTAGCCATCATCGGCAAATATATTACAAAGTTTAGATTCCAAAATATTTCGTTCTATTACATAACGATTTGTAGTGACAAGTGAAAACTTCATTATGCAAGACCTGGTAGAAAAAGCTTACTAATGATCACCTGAAATGCATGAGAGAAAAACGGGTCAACTATGAAAATAGTTGGTGAGTAAACATGTTTAGCAAAATAAGAAAACTCGTAAGAAATATTCAAAGCTTTCGGTCATCGAAAAATAGTTCACAAAGCAAAGGCATTGTAAATCCACTCATTTCCAAGTTCCGCCCATACAAAACTTGCAACCTGTGTGTTCACAACCCATTGCACAAAATATAGCGTATCAAGTAGTCAAGTATAAGCGGTCATAATAGTTCACAATATAGTACCACGAATATAATAATTCGGGGATGCTCCGATGAAACCAAATTATGTCAAGTGCCACTACCCAAAGTTATACTGGTGCCTCTTCCCAAAGATATATCTGGGTGCCTCTTCCCAAAGATATACTGGGTGCCTCTTCCCAAAGATATATTCAACACAGAGACTTTATAGTGATGCTCGAACACGGGAGACTTTATAGTGATGTTCGAACATGGGAGACTTTATAGTGATGCTCTAACATAGGAGACTTTAGGTCAAGGTCATAACATGTACGGTTCAATAAATTCCAACAAGTCATAAGTTCGTAATTAAGTTCAAGGATTTGATTCGAGTTCACAAGTTCTAGTCAAAAGAGTTCACAAAAGTAAGAATCAATTTAATTCAAGTATGGTTCATGCATTCAAATTTCAAAATATAGTAAAACGGTAAAAGGGGATGTGATTACTCACTGTTGTAATAGTTATGATGACAGAGTTGATGCACAGAAATGAGACTCAACACTCTAACCGCGACCTATTATGAATGATATGCTCTAATATAAGTCATGAAACAATGTCGTGCATGCAAACTCATATGATATCCATACCACTTGTACATTTTGGAAAAATAAAGTTTATCGTCGCAATATATGTTTATGACATACTGCCAAGTTACCAAGTACTTTACAAGTCATTACGTCGAAATGATATCCAACGATAATCATTTAGTGATTTATTATGAAAATATAACTTTTCGTCGTAAAATAATGTCGTTGAAATTTCCATGAAAGTGACTAAAACGGCCTCTAAAAGCTAGTCGTAAAATGGTGCACGTCGAGTGTTAGGAAGCAAACTCAACGGTTTTAGGAAGCTTGCATCATTATCTCAAAGTTTTAGCATTTAAGTTTTCATCCTAAAGGTCTCGAACATAAAGAAAAATAGAGGTTAAGTATGGTACTTGTGTGTTTAAGAGTGGTTTTCGGTAAACTTTGAGCGACTATATTTTATTCATTACAACTCCGCTTGACGAACGGTTGGATATTTTGGAAAATATGGTTGGCGAACTTGATTTTACTAGAAGACATCTTTTATAAAGAGTATCCTATCAATGTTAAAACGACCCTCAACATGGCCCCTAGTTGCCGTAGTATATGTTTAATAGAAAATATATTAATGTTGCTAATAGAATAAAGTTACGCAACTTGGTTTATCGCGTGTAATTTACTCGTTACAAGTCCGTTTTCACGCTTTTCTACATCCTTAGATTCGTGTCAAAGTATACTAATATATTTTTGAAAAGTCGACACAATTTATAAAGCTTAAGACTCATTTTTGACTCAGAAGAGTGACATTTTCATGCCGAAATTTCGAAATTAATAGTTTTCATCGTCAAACTTCAAAATTCATATCTTCTTCGTTATAGCTCCGTTTTAATCCGCTCAAGTGGCCACGTTGCTTTTAAAGTGTATTTTCTAAATATCTAGCCCAAAATATTATACCCACTGTCGGATTTTCCTGAATTAAAAATATGAATGACCCTATTTAAAACGTGTCGAAATGAGTTTTTCTCGCCAAACCTATTCTAACCCATTCAAAACAACTCCGGTTATTCTAATCCTACCATACACCTTCTTAGGGTGTCATGGGTCCCTAGACATCACCAAAATAATATATAACAAGGAGTAATTATAGGATGGATTATATATTTAACACTTAAAACATTAAAACCTTAAAAAGTGGTATAAACATCACATAACTTGCATGTTTCTCAAATAAAATGATATGACCATAATAATGAATATGAAATAAAAATATGAATATGAATGCTTACAAGAAATATGATGAGGTTTAAGGACAAAAGGGTTTTCCTAATCACTGAGGTTTGTATTACAAAACCTATGCAACAAATGATACTAGAGTTTAATAAATCTTGTCTTGAAAATTTGATGTTTCCTTCTCTTGGTCTTGGTCGTCAAGTGGAAGAGAAAAGAGAAAGAGAATGGTTTTGATCTTACTTGCACAATGAAGTGTATGTGTCAAGTTTATGTGTATAATACATTAACTTTGTAAGATATTGTGTAAAGTCCATACATGACTCACCTCCCTTGTCGACGCGGAGGTTTGTCATCCAATCATATGTATTTTTTTTTTTAATTTATGTACAAGAGTAGTTTAGTGTAAGTAAATTGAGGATATGTGGTGTTAAATACACATTTGAGTATTTAGGGTAGCGTTAGATAAAAATAACTTTTAACGGTCAAGATAAAATAAATTGAGGTCATAAAAATCATAAAATACATTTCTTACATGAGTTGAGTGAAATAATAATTATCGTGTCGAATTTAAGAAAATCGTCGTGATTATATAAATTTAACAATTTATATACAAAATAAATTTAAAACACTGGGTAACCTCATAATATTATTTTTATAACTTAATATGAGTATAAAATATATCGATAATTTTTGAAGTAACGGATCAATTGTTCAAAATAATTAGTTACGCGATAACGTTTATTTAATATGAAAATTATACGTTTAGTGTAAAATGCAAAACCATGCATGAACTAATATGATGACAATGATGTTAATGAAATGTAGACTAAACTTAGTCTATATGAAATGACCTCGATGATATGATCATGAATTCACAGCTAAACCATTACGGTTACGTGAATTTGATACTCGTAAACCTAGTTTACGATAAACGATGAAATAGTAAATGCGAGAAATGACCGGAAATTGAGAATTGTGACAGATAGTTTAGCGAGAAACTGGAGGTTTAAGTGGACTTTGCTCACCGATGTCATAGTTGATGAGGAGTTCTTTTATTATGTAACAAATAAGTTTTATGGTAGGCATGTTACTAGACTCTTACTTCAGCTTAAAGGTCCTATAAGAAGGTTTGTCTTCTCCATAGAGCCCAAAACACTGTTTGGACAAGATGACTTGAATTATGAAGAGATTCATGATTGGCTTTTATTTTTGGCTCGACAATGAATTAAGGAGCTCACAATTAGAAACTGGTATGATGAACCAGTTACGTTGCCAACCCAACTTTACTCTTGTATGAAGTTGAAACATCCGAACTTCATTATTATACTTTTCTACTTTGGTTTTTTTTTTTGTAGTTTTCCAAATCTATTGAGCTTGGAATTGTGTTTTGTCAATTTTCAGAGCGGTATAATTTGGGAGTTTATTGCTGGTTGTCCCTTACTTGAGTCTCTTAAAATGAATCGTGCTACTACAAACGAGATGAGACAATTGGATATTGCAAAACTTAGGAATATGAAGAAGTTATATTTGTCATTCGGTGTTTGGAACCATGTGACGACAATCACAACATCCAATATCTTTCACCTGAAAGGTCTTCCAAAACTCAAGACATTAACATTGGATTTTAAGGATTGCACGGTAAGACCAATTTGAGTTTTACACTTCAAATTATAGAAAGTTATAGTAATCTCTAACAGTAATGACATTTAATCTTTAAAACTTACGAAAAGTCGCCATGTTGTAGTTGATGCCAGAGGCTAATTCCAGGATGAATGCCCCTATGCCCTTTGTATCCTTCAAGAATCTTAAGCTAAGAGGAGTGGATTTTGGGAATATTGTTATGGTATCATTCATCATTGAAATCATTCGTGGATCTCCAAATTTGCAAATGCTAGAAACCATAGTAAGTGTAATACTGTAATGCATATGTATCAAATAAACATTCGTAAATTGCCATGTTTGTGTATCTCAATACTATTTCATTTTGCAGGCTGCATACACGCTTAGTGTTCTACCTTTGGAAAAAATATCATTAGATTTAGACAGAAGCACAATGAGGCATGGGCAGCTTGAGAGTGTGGTGTTTCGATCTTTTCCTAGATCAGAGAATGAATTAACTATAATAAAATTTATACTTGCGTGTTCCTCGTTGCTAAAGATAATCTATATCGGGGTTAGCGATGTGAGTGATGATGGGTATGAAAATATCAAGATGAATTGGGAGTTGGTTAGGAAGCTGTTGAAACTCCACTGAGCTTCCCTCACAGCCGTAGTAGACTTCTTTTTGTGGTTATAGTTTATGTATGGGTTGAATACCATATGACAATTAATCTTGTATAAAGTATTTTGGTATTTCTGTATATGGTTTGGTTAAATTTAGCTTCTACATATGTTGTTGGTTGTGGATATGTTGGTGATGCAAGTTTGACATTAGAAAGTCAAACTTCCATTTAGCATTTAAATTTGACTTTAAAAAGTAAAACTGCAATCCGTGAGTCAAAAAATTTAGCATTTCCATTTTACTTTAGCTAGTCAACCTTCAAAGTGGTAAATGTCATTTTCTATTTGCATTTTGACTCTCTAAAGTCAAAATTGCAAAACCATTAGTCAAATGTGCCCAAAAAAATCTACATATAAATAACTTAAAATACATATACAAATGAATTAGACAATATCTATTAGGGAGTTTTTGGATATGTTTTGCAGTTTGACTTTACAAAGTCAAACTTCCAATGATTTTGTGTTGTTTAATCATTAACTAAATAGTAAACATAAATTTTTCAAATTGAGGGACCAATTGTGAACAGTCAAGTAATTATTGGGCGGGAGTTTTAAGTATGACAACGGCAACCCAGACAAATTCAGGGACCAAGTGAGAGAAATAAAAGTTATTACTAGACCACTTGACCGTCTTTTCCCTGAGACGTTATGTACTTGTACGCGCGAACCAATAAACCCATCCACAACCTTTTCCTCACACATTTTTCAATGGAAGATTTCCCTATTTTGAATGAACTCATAGAGGTTGCTAGTTCATCCAACTTACATGATTGTATGGCAGTGTGGTTTGGGCAAGAGGCTACAGAAGAAGGGTTTTTTAAAAAGCTACTTCGTGACTGCATTGATCATCTCAAGAGGATGATCATCAAGCGTAGGAAGCTTATTCAGAGAACGAAGCTTTGGGACCACGTGGTGTGGCGCTGACATTTGGATGCGACGAGAAAAGCTGTGCCGTGCAATCCACCTACTTGTTCGATTGATAAAGATTTTTGGTGAAACCGATGATGGTATTCAGATGCGGAAGGTTATGTTGCAAAAATGGTCGAACATAATGACCGAATTTTAGGTATTTGATGGGGTAGGTAAATGGGGTCTTTGGGTGCTTGTTTTGGATTAATAGGTTGTTAACAAGGGTATGTAAAATGGTTCTTTTGTTCTGTTGTTGATCATGATTTGATCTAGTTATTGCTGTTCTTGTAATCGACTATAATTATGATGAAATATTATCTAAGTTTTAGTATTCAATCTCTTCTTGTATTGTGCTATTGGTGTATGTTTTGTATCTGCAAAACCAAACAACCCCTTGTATCAGCAAAACCAAACATCCCCTTATATCAGCAAAACCAAAGTCAATGGTTTATGATGTTTTATGTGTTGAAAATGCAAATGCTTTAGCACTAAGTCTTATTGTATTGACAATGGTGTATTTTTTAGGAAGAAAATGGTATGCTGTTAGTGTTGACAGTAGGACTGAACAACCTAAATGCCACAAATTGTAACATCTTGATTTTTGACTTCCCCAAGTTAAACCAATTTAGCAAATGCCACAAATTGTAACCCCTCGTTTTTTGACTTCGCTAAGTCAAACCTATTTACAAATGCACAACGAAATCTATCAGTTACAATTCCTAACACAATTTTATATTCAGAGTATGCCATTGTTTAAAACAAGAGCTGTTTTTTTTTTATCGATTTCACTTATAATGTCTTTGACTTCCCTAAGTCAAACACTATCACTTAAAATATGCCTGACTTCCCTAAGTCAAACATAATTACCAACGCACAACTAAACACTATTAGTTAAAATAACAACTCATATTTTTATTGCTCGATTTCATGTTGACAATCATTGCAAACTTTTCTATCTTCTAAACATACACTTAGCTAGACCCACAACTTTCTCTATCATCCTTTTCCTTCATTTCCTTCATTTCCTTAAGATATTTAAACAAAGCTTCCAGATTTTAATCCTTTTTTCCAAATCATTAACCTTTGATAACCCGATGTCAGTCTCTTCCTTCTCCTTCTTAACACCCAAACCCTTTTCATTTGAACAATCTTCTTTCCTCAACGCACTCACACTACTACAAAAAAGTCCATAAACACCCCCTAATAAAGATCGGTTATAAAAATACCAGTCTATATACCGTAAAGATAGCGGGGCATATATTCATTCACTAACTTCTAGATGAAGAAAACCAAAAAGAAGTTAACTGGAGTGGTATAAATTTCTGGGTTTTAAAATTTCTTGGTTGAAGATGAAGAAAACCCAAAAGGATTAACAATGGGGACAAAAGTATAAATGTGTATGGACTAAAATATCCTTGACTACATGACAAAAATCAGACATTGACTTTAGCATTAGTGGTCAAGGGACTAGTTTGGCATTAAAAACCCAAGTTTTGGACTCCCCACGAAGATAAATGCCAGCTTTGTCTCATCGCGAAGCGTATGACCAAGTTTAGGGATCAACGGTGTATTTTAGTCATAAATTAATTAAAGAGAGAGAAATGCTTTGTTATAGGAGAAAAAACATTAATTAATTTCGTAGCATTCCGTAACAGTTTGCAGTTAATTTGAAATATGTCGTTTTTCTTTTGTTTTTTAAGTTATAAAATGCAAAATCTTTCATTAGAATATATTATGTTATTTTGCGAAAATATAAATAAATAAATAAATAGGAATGAAAAATATGTTTATTGGTGTATTTTGTTTGATGAAAACTTTATAATTTAACATATATATGAGATAAACAGACGATGTTGTGTAATATACATAAAAAATAATATTTTCTACAGCAAAATATCACGAGTAATAATTCGCATTTAAAATGTGAACATCTCGTTATTTTATAAAAAAGTTATGAGTTTAATAATATAGTATAAAGTTGAGTTAAGTTAGAAATAAAAGTCATATTTATCACAGTTTTGCAAATTTTCTTATTTAATTGTATATAATAGATTATTCGAGTATGGTACTACGTAGTAAGATACCTTGTAAAGTAGAGGAAGTTATACCTCTTTCTAGATGACAACATCAAGATATCATATTCATTATTACTTAAAAAATTATGTTACCTGTAACGTGGGCACGTGGCCCTATAGATTGTTTGTTTCTTCGTTTGTTTTTTTGAAAGGAGAACTTCATTCAAAAAATCATAAGCGGTCCTCAAAGAGAGGACCCCGGGCCAAAAAACACACGACATTACATCAAGTCCAAAGGATAATTACACCAATCCTGCCACACTATATTTTTCCATCTAGATCTATTACGACACCAAAAACGACGAGACTTGACAATCTCAACTAGCTCGAGAGGTCCATGCTTCTTGTTTGTGAAAATCCGGGCATTACGCTGCGTCCATATGACCCACGGTATAAACAATACCCCTTAAGATATGTCGCTTATCCTTCGAGAAAGAAGAGTTCTCCGCCAAAAGAATCAAATCATGCACGTCAAAAAAGAAAGATGGAGGGAGCCGGCACCAGTTTTCCACCCTGTTCCACACCTCAGTAGAGAACAAACATCCTGTAAAGAGATGAGTGTTCGTTTCTGTTGTAGAGAGACAAAAAACACAATCCGATTGCTGCAAAATGACGCCTCTTTTAATAAGTTCAGCCGTAGTCGGTAAACGATTTCTACTAGCCCTCCACGTCATTATTTTACATTTAAGCGACACCAAAGATTTCAATTGATCTTCGTCTTGCATCTCTTTGGAACGTGATCGACAAGAGCTTTCTAGCCGAGGAAACCGAGAAAATACCATCGCATAGCCTTCCACTTCCACATCACTATCCCTTGTCTATTAACATCATAAATCTCACCAAGAAGACTAAATAGTTCTGTTAACTCGATAAGATGAAGGCTCTCGTTTCGGTTCCACATCAAAGTGTTAACATTGTATTCGAAATGAACTCTTCCGTAAATTTTGACCCATTTATCTCGATCAAGATTAAAAGGTTCGGATAACGAACCCAAGAGGAGTATCACCAAGCCATATCGTAGTCGTAGTTCTTTTAAGTTAAGTAGTAATTTAGTTAAGTAACACCGTGGAGGACGGACGGGTCTTTACCCACTGTATGCACGATCCATGACCCAAAGTGTGGCGAGTTATGTAAGACTATAAATACTCTCTACCTTGCAAGGTAGAGAGTTGAGCTCATAATAATATCTTTCACTTTCTCTCACTAAGTTCCTAAACCTCTAACTTTCTCTAGAATTCCATCTTATTCGCCACCTTGTGTTATGGTTTGATGTGTATGTGAAAAGTTATATCTTACAATTGGTATCGAGACAAAGTTAGATCATATCTTGCACATCTTTGGATTTATAGTGGTTTTAGGTGGTTTTGAGTTTGAAAAGTTTAGTGGTTTTGCATCATTTGGTTGATTTCTTGTGTTAAAGTTTGAATTTTGTTGGTACTTTTATGTTTAGAATCATCAAAAGTGTTTAGGTTTTCATTTGGTAAGCTTGAATCATCTTGGTTGGGTTGTTTTGGATTGAAAAGTGAAGGTTATTTGGTTTTCAAGTTAGCGAATTAGCTCTCGGACTTGTTTTTCTTGGTAGCGACTTACTTCACGCTTTTGTAGCGACTTACGCTTATAAAAGCTAGCGAGTTAGTGCTAGCGATTAAAGTACATGTAGTGGAATCTCCACTACGGTTAGCGACTTGTGGTAGCGAATTAGTCCATGGCGAGTTGCTCTTTAGCGACTTGCATATCTAGCGACTTGTGTAGCGAATCATCGCACAAATTGGCTAGCGACTTAGTCCATTTACTACTAGCGACTTGCATTTCTGGCGACTTGGGACTCTAGCGACTTAGGCGTGTAGCGAGTTAAGGGTTAGCGACTTAGCACTAATTTCTAGCGACTTAGTGCATTATTTGGTAGCGAGTTAGCACTTTATCATCTAGCAACTTGGTGATTGTTTACGGTTTCTCTTGATTTAGTAAAATCCGTGAAAGAATCTATTTCCGGTTTAATCATAGAGTTATAAAATCCCGTATAATCTGTTAACATGTCTACCAACATTCCCAATGTTCCCACCGTCATCTCCACTGCTGCCGAGGATGTTCAAGCGGTGGCTCGATACTCGTCCACCAATGCTTGACAGAGCCGACTACGATTCTTGGGCTCAACGAATCGATTGTATTGTCTTGAAAGGAAAATGGTGTAAACATTCTCAAATCCATTGATGAAGGACCATATCGAGTTGAAGCGACTAGAGACATACTTGATACTAATGATGATGGTACTCTGTCTCACGGAATGGACGGACCTAAGATGTACAATGAGCTTGATAATGAGGAGAAAAGAGATTCGATGCGGATATCGGGGCTTCAAACATTGTTCTTCAAGGTCTTCCTAAAGACATCTACAAGTCGATCAATCATAACACCGATGCAAAGGTCATTTGGGATAACGTTAAGATGCTTCTCTCGGGTTCGAATTAACTATGGAAGACAGGGAATCCCAACTCTATGATGAATTTGAGCACTTCAAGATGAAACCGGATGAGAGTGTCTATGAGTACTATGTGAGATTTCATAAGTTAGTGAATGACATGAGGAACATCAAGATGACTATGCCTAACATTCAGCTTGAACTCAAAGTTTGTGAACAACATGAATCCCGAATGGCACAAGTTTGTCACATCTGTGAAACTCACTAAAGTTGAAGCATACAAACTATGAGCAACTCTATGCCTTCCTCCTTGGAATGAGAGACATGCCATGTTTGAAAAGTTGATTCTCAATCGGTTCAAAACCAACCGAGGGTGAGACAAGTTCGTCTAATGACTCAACCGACTTTCTACTCAAACATTGGAATCACAACCAAAGCATCACAAGTCATTCCCTTGGGTAATGGTAATCACAAACTCATCCCCGATCCTCGGTTCAAACAAGTCGATCTTTGATGCACGCGTGGATAACATCGTTAATCAACTAGCTCTACTCATTAGTCAAAACATGAACTCTCTCCACAAACCAACAACAACCTCGTGAATCGCATCTAACCCACATAATCAAGCCACCGTTAAAGATGGAAGGATCGTGGTGCAACCAGATTCGGAAAGACAGTATGATCGGGGAGAGGTGGAGTCGGGAGAGGTTATGTTGGAAACCGAATCGAGGAAGAAATGGTAACCAAGGTCAAGCTAAGCCAATCAAATGCTTTAACTGTGGTGGTGAGGACACTTTGCAAGGAACTGCACATCTCCAAAGCGTCCACAAAATGCCGAATACTTGAGATAAGATGTTGCTGGCTCAAGCTCGGGACAATGGTGCTTATTTTGAATGAAGAGGAATGCTTGTTTCTTCTTTGAAGGCAATGCCAAGACTTATGATGCGAGATGTAGATGAGCGGCCCATTCGGAGATAGGTCACAATCATCAAATGCCTTTCAAGTCGGTGATTGCGATGCTTACGACTACGATGTGGATGATGGACCTCTCGCACACAATATTTATGGCTAGCATCTCTCCCATGGTGTCTCCCAAGGTCACTTCTTCACCACAAGGCGGCCCATCAAAGGACAAACTCATCTCGAGGTATTAAAGCTATATGATGATGTCGATGTGCAAGATGCATGACAAAGTACAACCAACCGAAACTTTTGAATCAAATATTGAAAATACGGGTAATGTCAATATTGTCCCATATGATCAATATGTGAAACAAAGTGAAAGTGAAGTTGTACCTTGTGATGCATCTTCTGCGATCAACAATGACTATGTTTTTGATGAATTCACCGCATGTGCTCCTGATGATTCCATTATCTCGAACTAAATGCCTATAAGGAACGTGTTGCCATTTATGAACAACGTGCAAAATTTGAGTTGACCACTCGTGAAGCAGAAATGGATGACCAAGTACGTCATAATTAGAAAAGTAATTTTAAAGAAGAAGTATTGAAACAAGAATTAAATTCTTTGCAAGAAAAACTTTCTAAAACAAATTAAGCAAAACAAGAACTTCAAGAAAACGTGAAAATGCTTAAGCAAGAATTTAATGCAAAAGAATCAAAGTTCTTGAGAGATTTTTCTAATCTGAAAATTTGAAAACAAACTTGAAAACAAGTTGTACATACAAGGAAACACCATTCGATCGCTCACATGGTCACCAAACATCGAGTCTTTAGCGATAAGCATAGCATTCCCTTGTTGAGGAACCAAATCCGGAGGTAATCAAAAGGCTAGAAATGCTCAAAAGGTGATTTATGATGGTAATGAAATTCTTAAGCCTAGGCAGAAACCTAGTTGCGTTGAGTGCACTGAGGAAGATAAGAAATCAGATGAAGTCACTAGGGAAAGGATGAACAAAAAACTAGATGACCCCAAATGCAAAGAGAAGAACATAAATATCACTCCTCATGATTATAAGAAAGAAAACTGGATTGCATTAAACAAGTTTAAGCCTCAGACTTTGTTGACTCCCGAACAAGTCTTCTGGAAAATGGATTTAGATAAGCAGAAAGCCGAAAATATTGTAGAAACAAATCCTCCCTTTGAAAATGCCTAAAGCTACTGTATCCTCCTAACACACCAATGCATCTTGTTCCTAGAACAATTGCCACTAAAAGCAATATCTTAATTAGCCAATACGTTATTTTTCAACTATTTGTTGATTTTGAGAAAACTTGCAAGAAAAGGATCACACCCATGGCATAATCAAGGAGAAAGGGGTTTTGAACAAATGAAAGAATGTTATTTAAGCGAGGTCATGCCTTTCTTTAAACTTTTAAAGGATCACTTTGAGAGTCTTAAAAGGGATAGAAATGATATTAAGGAATGGAAAAGGAATTTGATGCAATAATAGTTGAAATTAGTGATTATGAGCGTGCATTAAAATATAATGAGATCGAGAGGAAGAACTCGCATACATTGAATGAGAATCTTATTCTTGAATGTGTTGCTCAAGATGTCTTTTTCAACGCTCAAATTGCTCTATTAATGCTTCCAAATTTCATGAACTATCTCGTGGCCCCGAAAGTCTCCCATGATCGTGTCATTGAGCTTGAAAAAGCTAATTCTAAACTTAATGAGAAAATTGAACGGATGATCATGACAATTTGGTTAAACATTTTTCTAAACTAGAAGTTGAGTATTTTAATCTACAACTAAAATATCAACATCTCAAAGAAAATGTCAAAACTTCAAATTTCAAGACATCTTCGATGTTCCGAGTTTGATGCGTTTTCAAATAAACAAAAGAGATGAATGATTCATGCTCGATGCAACACGATCGAAAAGTTGAAAGTCCAAATCTCTCAATTAAAGGGTCAAACGAACAATATGACAGGTTCCCAAATGCCTCCTTCTTTAGATTCTCAGAATTCTCAAACGTTTCATCTTCAAAACCTAGTAAATGCTTTACAAAAGGAAAACGAAAGTTTCCTAGAAGAGAATGAAAAGGTTAAACGTCATTTCAATGAGTTGTTTGAATCAATTAAAGTCACTCGTAACAAAAACAACGAACAAATAACTTCATTGCAAAAGGAAATTGAGAATCAAGAGTCGGTAAAAGGAAAATGCCAATGATCAATGCGGAGAATGTTGTATCTAAGGTTCACTCTCGTAATACATACGCTTTATCTGTGACATATGTCCCCCTCACCTAAGGAACAACAAACTTGCCATTCAAACATATTTCTCATCCTCAAGGATTGCTTAGAATGCTGCGTGAGATTGTTGAAGAGGATAAGCTAGAAACCTCATGATAATGCAATTGGACATGCATGCTCATATGCCAAACGATCTCAAGAAATCTTAGAATGCTTGATCACCATATGCCCAAAGACATTAGGTGAGAGAGTTAACCCTTTGATTCCATGCTCAATGCCTAAGGCCAAATATGAGATGCACTCGATTCCCAATGTTTTGAAAGTAAGTTGTAGTGTACCCTTGAGTAGTTCAGATTCTAGATTTGTCAATGCTAGGAAAGTGAACTCTAATGTGCCTTCTAGGAGTACCAATCTCAGTACATCTAGCTTTATGAAAGTGAACCGTAGTGCACACGCATGTAGTTCAGATCCCAAAGCACATCTAAGCAGTGGTGCAAAGAGTAGTAAAACAAACTAATGTTCCCATTCCCTCTACAGAGTAATCGGTGACATTAAAGGGAGCAAGTCAAAGTCTCAAGACAATACAAGGAATGATAGGACCTCTCAAGCTAAGAATGTGCCTTTGGAAGAAAGTAGAAGAACAATCTAGGAACCTTAAGTTTGAATCGAATAAAACGAATCGTGTTGATTCTAGTATTAGCCATAAGCGTCTTGTAATTAATTCAATTCGATACTATTTGCAAACCTTGTATTGATGATTGCTTGAATTACTTTCTAATCATGGATGTGATGTCAATGCTTTGCCTAATGATGTTAATTGTCCAGATTAATATTGTTAATGCTAGAATTCATGCTAAAAAGGCTAAAAGGCAAAAGCGAAAGAAAGTTAGAAAACAATGGAAACCCATGGAAGAACATTCACAGAATAGGTTCTTATTGGATACCATTGGTCATAAGACCAATCGAGATAATGCCCACTAGAAAATGGATGCCTCTTGGTAGAACTATTCCTTAAGAAGTGGTCACACCTGAAGCAGACTAATACATACACTAGTATTGCATCTACACATAATGATTCCATTACCTCATTGTACGATATGAATGCTTCTATTTACGATGTGGTGTTCCAACTGTTGCTACTAACCAAATGGAACCCATTCTTGCATGGGGATCCCAATTATCCGATTATCCATTCTTGTCGTGTTCAACCGCAGATCGTTCAAATCGCTCGTGGTACCGGACTCAGTTGTTCCAAGCATATGATGGAGACGGTCACGCTCATGAACCGTGAGCAAATTCATCGGACTGATTAGATTTGGTAATGATCATTTCGATGCTATTATGGGTTATGGAGATTATGTTGTTGGTGATAGTGTCATCTCCGTGGTGTATTATGTGGAAGGTTTAGGACATAACTTGTCTCTTGGTCAATTCTCGTGACTCGATCTAGAAGTAGCCTTCGAAAACATACCGCTTGTTGTAATACACGGAACTTCTACAGTTCACAAAAGACCAAAATACCCTATGATCAAAAGTATGAAAAATTAATTTAAAAGAATACCAAATAAGATATGTAAATTCAAGAAAATTTTAAGAAATATCCCACATGATCTAAATAAATATTAAACACTTTGTAAAGGTAATTTTTATAGTTTATGATTTTATAAAAATTAGTTTTGTATTTTACATATTAGCCGAAAATATTTAAAATAGTTTATAAAAGAAATTAATTAGTAAAAGCCCAATATAAATTTATATTAGTAAGAGACCATTTAATTTAAGTCCAATACATTATAAAGCCCATAATAAAAATAATAAATCAAGTATATATATAAAATTCGGTTCCCATAAAATCCCTTATTGCCGATAACCCTAAAACCGACTTCAAAACCCTTCACAAATCGAATTCCAGTTTCCAGAGCTTGAGACCATTTTTCTTGGACGAGATTCAAGGTATAGAAGGTGGGAAAAATAGTGTTTGAGTTCCAGAGTTGCTGTGTTTTAGTCGTGGTGAGTTTTTGGATGAATTAGGGTTTCGGCAAATAGAGGTTTTGTGCTTCTTTTGTTCCAACGATTCAAGCTCATCAAGGGTATGTTCCTAATGTTGAATTCAGTCCTACAAGTCGTATATAACACATAAAAATTAGCCATGCATGATTTATAAGTCGTATGAAATTATTTGGAATCCAAAACCCTAAAATCGTATATTAATTAACGAATGAGCTTATAATATTTTTAGAGATCATGAATTGATTTTTCCAGAAGTTGATACATGTTATAAGACCTGAATAAAATACATGTTTATGAATTTGAAGCTTGTGTGAATTGTCTTGGGTTTTCTTGTTCGAAACATAAAAGGAAAGGTTTTAAAAGGCGATTAGGGTTTTCATGAACTAGGGTTTCCTTGTAATCCTTGAAGGTAATTAATGAAGTGGTAATGATGAGCTAATGATTGGTGTAACTTAGGTTTAGGGCTTACTTTTGAATTATGCCTAATCGGTTCTAAATAAAAGGTTTGGGTTGATCTTGTAAATATTGAAACTTAAAGGTTATTTTTGAAAACAAGAAAAGACATGTACTAAGCGTATAAAATAAGTGTGGGGTTAAGCGTGTGATTTTGGATATTTAGAGGGCTATTCAATTTTATTTAACTAAAAGGGTATGTTTTGTAAATTCTAAAACCTTTGGGCTAAAAGTGTAAAATATGAAAATAGAAGGTTAGATCGTATAATTAAAGATGTTAAAGGTGCAACATGTAATTTTGGGTAATTATGGGTCAACATGTGTAAATGAATTACGTAAGGACATGCATGAGTTTTGAGGTAACTTCGCTTGTTTCCATATCGTTCTAGGTCAAAGTGGAAGTCATTAAAAGGAGTAACATGTTAATTGAATGCGTAATAAGTAATATTGAAGGTATGGAAACCCTAGAACTAAAAATGGGAAGTTGATTAAGGGTTAAAAGTTAATTGTGTAATTTCGTTATTTCATGTGAGTTATAAATTATGTAAACTACTTTGAAAGAGAGTCTTAAAATCCGTCTTTGACATTTGTAAACCCTATGCTATGAATAATGATCATATAAGCTCTTAAATAAGATGATTATCATATTAAACCCATACGTTTGGCTAATTAATAATTGAAACCCTAAAGCGTTGGAATTCGTCATCACTAAAAATGGGAACAATCGACAACCCTAAAAGTATTAATGAGATTAATCCGTTATACTAATAAGTATTAAATAATCATAATCCGTGTAGATTCGTTGGAGGAGACGCGACGTTACATCTTCGTATTCGTTCATTCGTTTGCTTTTCTTCTCATTTGCTTTAAAGTGCAGATATTCGACCTTGTCGATAAAGGTTCCTTATGATGTTCTTTTCGTTCGCTTTCCTATTATGCTTATTAGGATTCCCAATGCCATTGCTATGAACCCTTTTCGAATGTTTGATCATTACTTATCCGAACTTATGTTCTAGTGAACTATGCAATATCGATATGAACTTATGTTAGGAAGATTTTGATATGCACATCTGTTGAGCTTTGCTATGGTTGATTATGAACTTCGAATATGAACTCACGCTTATGAATATATGATATGCCACTATGATATGAACTTATGATTTACGAATATCCGAATATGAACACGATGATATGGACTATCGATATGTTATCTGTGACCTTGGGTTTGGATTATGATCTGTGTTGTTTATGACAAATCGGTTTGACCTAAGTTAGTTTGACACCGAGCCAAATATTTAACTAGTCATGGGGTTCCATGTCCGTATCGATGATGCACCTCGATATGACTCTAGGGCGATAGAGTGATGTTACGCCACGTCTCGGATGGTGAAGCATATTTTTGAATATGTAGGAAGGGCGTATGGATGCATCCTAGATCATTATCATTATCGATATGTTTTACGGTGAATGATGTCGTGTGCAATCTGGCGTCTTCACAAATTCGGGAGCTAGCTACTCCATTGGTTACTTGAGGTCTCCCTCATATTATATATGGTATTCGAGGTCACCCTCCGAATAAAATGGTTACTTATGATATGTATGATCGATATGTTTACGGGCTCGTGGTGGATGACTAAACCTTATCATTAATTACATTTTATGAATTACATTTATGATTCCGTATTGCCAATATACATTGCATCTTGAGTTATTATATGTTTATTGAAGATGTTTATGCTTTTACATGTTTATGTGACTACCGCTTGCCATGCTAGGATATGATTAATGTGTTTTAAACATGATTCGGATATCTGATATTATGATTTGTTATTGTTACGTGAATTCGTTGATTTGTAAGAGGACTATACTAGTGTGTATTTGATTGTATGTAAGTTCATCCTGTAAAATCGGTTCAGTTAATATTGTGAAACTTAATTACCCGTTAATATACCTATCTGTATATGTCTGACCTGCCATGTTAAACTCTGCTAAGGTTAGGAATTGATCGAGAACTGGTTTAGCTATTATGTCTGCCATGACTTGTCTGATAATTCCGCTGCTACAATATTGCATTAAGTATATTATATGTTGATTACTTGATTTGTATGAATGCCATGTTTATTTGTTTAGAAGTGTTTTCCGTTAGTCTTTAGACATTCCGTTTGGCTTATATGTAATCTGTTACTTTGGTATGCAATGTGTTTGGTTGTTCTGATATGTTTGTGTTTGTGTCTTTGATGTGCTATCTGATGTCTAAACTGTTATGTGGTTGTTTGGATTTCTGTATATTTGTGCTTCCACAGAATCCTAAAGATCCTTCGTCATTATTTCATTTTGATTTCGTATTTGTATATTTACTCTGTTTTTAGCTTTTGTTTCGTTATATCTGTTCACTGGGCTTTGTAAGCTCAGCCGCACTTTTCTTTTCCTGCGGCAGGTTTTAAGCATTCAAGATGAGCTTATGGGATAGCTGATCTGGTTTGAGAGTAGAGCTGAGAGCAAGACTTGACCATAGAAATCTTAGATTTATTTTGAAAGTTTAGTTATTTATGTTTCTTTTGAATATTTTGTAAGACTTCCGCTTTTGTATAGTACTTAAAGTTCTGATATGAAACTGTATTTGTGATATCTTTACCCTTGTCGGGTTGGGGTGTTACAATTATGGTATCAGAGCTCTAGGTTTTAGGACCCTTAGAGCTTAGGCTATGACCTGTGAGAAGTGGGTAGACATTAGGTTTCCGTCTGTTCAGATATCTTTCGATTCCTTTTGATGGTCGTTCAGATTTGACTTCGATATCCTTTTGCCTTCACTGAATTGGCCCTCCTTTGTTCGCATCAAATTTTGTTATTTTGTTTTCGCTCGTCCGTTTGTCGATCGTTAGATGGAGACTAACCGTGGAGCCGAAGAAGATGGTGCCGACCCTGCGTTCTTCGCGACGGTTCTGTCTTTGGAGAGGTTCGTGAAGCGAAGCCACACTCGATTGCCGTGTTATTGGAGACATCGGGATCTTTGTTGGAGGAAGTTGGATGGACCAACCAAAGACGCAAGAGACGGAGACAAGATTCAACCGGTGGTGAGAAGATTCATCTACTTCATATGATTTGGGCGCGACTTATGTCACTCGATTCGTTTGTCATGTGTTT
Source organism: Chrysanthemum lavandulifolium (assembly GCA_022545495.1). Lineage (NCBI taxonomy): Eukaryota > Viridiplantae > Streptophyta > Magnoliopsida > Asterales > Asteraceae > Chrysanthemum > Chrysanthemum lavandulifolium. Next base: position 108,747,682 of record CM040245.1, on the reverse strand, counting down.
CAAGACGGTTTGATATTCGATAAGTGATTACGATCCGTATTGCTTTTCTCCGATTTGTTCGAACTCGGTGTGAATCGTGAAGTTTTATCGTTTAGCATTACGGTATATCCGGCTTTTCTTTACGGATCGTCGGTAATGAGTCATGAGGAAGAATACGAGGTGGACTCGATTTGGAGTCTCTGACTACTAGTAGGTTCAATCCGACACAAGAATAGGAATTTCGCTTCTGATTTGTTGTCCTTCCTATGAGAATTTCTGACAGTTGATTTTGAGTTAGGTTCTTTTGTTTTCATTTTGACGTTTGAATCTGGGATTTTTAAGTTTTGTTTTGGAAAGTTCATCTTTAGACGATTCTGCAAATTTTGTTTGATTAATGGAAATAAAACAAAATTTTGAAAGTATAGTTCCTGTCTGTTGTTTCTTTCTGATAGATTCGTTAAAGTTTCCGTTAGTCCTCATAAGTTTTGTCCGCTATTTATTTTTCTCCATGATGTTATTACCGCTTGAATGAAGTATGGCCATCATGATGGCATACTCATGTGTATCTGGTTTGTTATAGTAGGTTACTTGCTATCTGTGTATTATCTGTATGTGGTATGCTTTGTTCTGATATTAGTTATGTGTTTTGTCATGACCCGAGACCGAATATAGTGACAATAAGAACTTGTTATGTGATGCAAGTATTATGACGCCTGATCAACGTAATAATACCGAGATCATATAATCTGAACTTATTGGAGGTATCGACGTCCGGGAAATGCCTGTGATTGATGTGTGTATAGACTTTGACTTGTATCATTATTTGGTGCTTCTCATGTTCGTTTGAAATTCGTACCTAATTGTGAGATTTTAAATCGATATCTGCTTCGTATAAGTTTTGTACGTTTGGAATCCGAAGTTGTTATGATCATGCGAACCTATAGATTGCTATGACCACCTTAAGCTTATATGTCTCCACATATTTCTGCGACTATTAAGGCCGATAGGATTTATTCCGTCTATGCATATGATGTCCTCATCATTAGATATCTGAATAAGTCAGAATTTGTCGTTTGATTTTCTACGTCTCATCTGTTCTCCGCCATTACTTGATAAGTATATAATTATCTATTATAAGTATTTGACTATTGATTTAATTTCTGAATAAATATGAGTTCAAATATTCTGATAAGAAATTCATTTGTTCCGAGATAAGATTTATGTTCGTTATATTCCTAGAAATTCTGAAATCCGATTCGTTTTCTGTTCTATTCCGTCTTGTCCAATTTCGAGGACGAAATTTTCTTTTAGAGGGGAAGAATTGTAATACCTGGAACTTCTACAGTTCACAAAAAGACCAAAATACCCCTATGATCAAGAAGTATGAGAAATTAATTTAAAAGAATACCAAATAAGATATGTAAATTCAAGAAAATTTTAAGAAATATCCCACATGATCTAAATAAATATTAAACACTTTGTAAAGGTAATTTTATAGTTTATGATTTTATAAAATTAGTTTTGTATTTTACATATTAGCCGAAAATATTTAAAATAGTTTATAAAAGAAATTAATTAGTAAAAGCCCAATATAAATTTATATTAGTAAGAGACCATTTAATTTAAGTCCAATACATTATAAAGCCCATAATAAAATAATAAATCAAGTATATATATAAAATTCGGTTCCCATAAAATCCCTTATTGCCGATAACCCTAAAACCGACTTCAAAACCCTTCACAAATCGAATTCCAGTTTCCAGAGCTTGAGACCATTTTTCTTGGACGAGATTCAAGGTATAGAAGGTGGGAAAAATAGTGTTTGAGTTCCAGCTGCTGTGGTTTTAGTCGTGGTGAGTTTTGGATGAATTAGGGTTTCGACAAGTGAGGGTTTTGTGCTTCTTTTGTTCTAACGATCCAAGCTCATCAAGGGTATGTTCCTAATGTTGAATTCAGTCCTACAAGTCGTATATAACACATAAAAATTAGCCATGCATGATTTATAAGTCGTATGAAATTATTTGGAATCCAAAACCCTAAAATCGTATATTAATTAACGAATGAGCTTATAATATTTTTAGAGATCATGAATTGATTTTTCAGAAGTTGATACATGTTATAAGACCTGAGTAAAATACATGTTTATGAATTTGAAGCTTGTGTGAATTGTCTTGGGTTTTTCTTGTTCGAAACATATAAAAGGAAAGGTTTTTAAAAGGGCGATTAGGGTTTTCATGAACTAGGGTTTCCTTGTAATCCTTGAAGGTAATTAATGAAGTGGTAATGATGAGCTAATGATTGGTGTAACTTAGGTTTAGGGCTTACTTTTGAATTATGCCCTAATCGGTTCTAAATAAAAGGTTTGGGTTGATCTTGTAAATATTGAAACTTAAAGGTTATTTTTGAAAAATAGTAAAGACATGTACTAAGCGTATAAAATAAGTGTGGGGTTAAGCGTGTGATTTTGGATATTTAGAGGGCTATTCGAATTTTATTTAACTAAAAGGGTATGTTTTGTAAATTCTAAAACCTTTGGGCTAAAAGTGTAAAATATGAAAATAGAAGGTTAGATCGTATAATTAAAGATGTTAAAGGTGCAACATGTAATTTTGGGTAATTATGGGTCAACATGTGTAAATGAATTACGTAAGGACATGCATGAGTTTTGAGGTAACTTCGGTTTGTTTCCATATACGTTCTAGGTCAAAGTGGAAGTCATTAAAAGGAGTAACATGTTAATTGAATGCGTAATAAGTAATATTGAAGGTATGGAAACCCTAGAACTAAAAATGGGAAGTTGATTAAGGGTTAAAAGTTAATTGTGTAATTTCGTTATTTCATGTGAGTTATAAATTATGTAAACTACTTTGAAAGAGAGTCTTAAAATCCGTCTTTGACATTTGTAAACCCTATGCTATGAATAATGATCATATAAGCTCTTAAATAAGATGATTATCATATTAAACCCATACGTTTGGCTAATTAATAATTGAAACCCTAAAACGTTGGAATTCCGTCTGTCACTAAAAATGGGAACAATCTGACAACCCTAAAAGTATTAATGAGATTAATCCGTTATACTAATAAGTATTAAATAATCATAATCCGTGTAGATTCGTTGGAGGAGACGCGACGTTACATCTTCGTATTCGTTCATTCGTTTGCTTTTCTTCTCATTTGCTTTAAGGTACAGATATTCTGACCTTGTCAGTAAAGGTTCCTTATGATGTTCTTTTCGTTCGCTTTCCTATTATGCTTATTAGGATTCCCAATGCCATTGCTATGAACCCTTTTCTGAATGTTTGATCTGTTACTTATCTGAACTTATGTTCTAGTGAACTATGCAATATCTGATATGAACTTATGTTAGGAAGATTTTGATATGCACATCTGTTGAGCTTTGCTATGGTTGATTATGAACTTCTGAATATGAACTCCTGCTTATGAATATATGATATGCCACTATGATATGAACTTATGATTTCTGAATATCTGAATATGAACCTGATGATATGGACTATCTGATATGTTATCTGTGACCTTCGGGTTTGGATTATGATCTGTGTTGTTTATGACAAATCGGTTTGACCTAAGTTAGTTTGACACCCGAGCCAAATATTTAACTAGTCATGGGGTTCCATGTCCGTGTCGATGATGCACCTCGATATGACTCTAGGGCGATGAGTGATGTTCGCCACGTCTCGGATGGTGAAGCATATTTTTGAATATGTAGGAAGGGCGTATGGATGCATCCTAGATCATTATCTGTTATCGATATGTTTTACGGTGAATGATGTCGGTGTAATACGCGTCTTCACAAATTCAGGAGCTAGCTACTCCATTGGTTACTTGAGGTCTCCTCATATTATATATGGTATTCCGAGGTCACCCTCCGAATAAAATGGTTACTTATGATATGTATGATCGATATGTTTCGGGCTCGTGGTGGATGACTAAACCTTATCTCATTAATTACGTTTTATGAATTACATTTATGATTCCGTATTTGCCAATACTTACATTGCATCTTGAGTTATTATATGTTTATTGAAGATGTTTATGCTTTTACATGTTTATGTGACTACCGCTTGCCATGCTAGGATATGATTAATGTGTTTTAAACATGATTCGGATATCGATATTATGATTTGTTATTGTTATGTGAATTCGTTGATTTGTAAGAGGACTATACTAGTGTGTATTTGATTGTATGTAAGTTCATCCCAAAAATCGGTTCGATTAATATTGTGAAACTTAATTACCGTTAATATACCTATCTCGTATATGTCGACCGCCATGTTAAACTCGCTAAGGTTAGGAATTGATCGAGAACTGGTTTAGCTATTATATCCGCCATGACTTGTCGATAATTCATTGCTACAATATTGCATTAAGTATATTATATGTTGATTACTTGATTTGTATGAATGCCATGTTTATTTGTTTAGAAGTGTTTTCCGTTAGTCTTTAGACATTCCGTTTGGCTTATATGTAATCTGTTACTTTGGTATGCAATGTGTTTGGTTGTTCTGATATGTTTGTGTTTGTGTCTTTGATGTGCTATCGATGTCTAAACTGTTATGTGGTTGTTTGGATTTACGTATATTTGTGCTTCCACGAATCCTAAAGATCCTTCGTCATTATTTCATTTTGATTTCGTATTTGTATATTTACTCTGTTTTTAGCTTTTGTTTCGTTATATCATTCACTTTGGCTTTGTAAGCTCACCGACTTTTCTTTTCTGCGGCGGTTTTAAGCATTCAAGATGAGCTTATGGGATAGGCGATCCGGTTTGAGAGTAGAGTTGAGAGCAAGACTTGACCATAGAAATCTTAGATTTATTTTGAAAGTTTAGTTATTTATGTTTCTTTTGAATATTTTGTAAGACTTCCGCTTTTGTATAGTATTAAAGTTACTTAAAGTTCGATATGAAACTTCACCAATCTGCTTGTTATTTGTGATATCTTTACCCTTGTCGGGTTGGGGTGTTACTTCTCTGGTGAAGCAATTGCCACTGCATGCTACACACAAAATCGTTCCACGATTCACACCATTCATGGAAAAACTCCATATGAACTTGTCCACAATGAAAAACCTAATCTATCTTTCCTTCGTGTGTTTGGTGCCTTGTGCTATCCAACTAATGAGGGTCAAGACTTGGGCAAACTTAGGGCTAAAGTCGACATTGGAGTTTTTGTAGGATATGCATCAAACAAAAGGGATATCGAATCTACAACAAAAGAACCCGAAATATCATGGAAACAATTCACGTTACGTTTGATGAGTGACGGTCAAATGGCTCTGGACACTCCATTCGGGACCCGCACTTCATAACAGATCCTATTGGTTCATCCCTTGTTCCAAACTCCTCTCAAGAAACACCATATGTACCTCCATCGAAGATGATGTAAAGAAATTGTTTGATCCAATGTTTGATGAACTGTATGAGTCTACTACTAATGAGGTGTTGATTCCTACAACGAGAGGATGCTCAGATTCCGATGAATGAAGTCAATCCATCGGTTTCAATATCTGTAAGTCAAGAAGCACTGCTTCATTGATCCTTGATCTCATCAACAAATCATCATTCTTCAAATGTGCATCATGGAAATGTTTCGGCATCAATGATGAAGTTAATCCCTTTGCAACTCCTCAAGATGCTCCATTTGAAAACATATTTGCTACTCTGAATCATCATCGAACCATCTTCTTCAGAGACATCGACTCGGCTACCTCGGTTCCTCAACAAATGCCACATGAACACCTCGAAAATGGACTCACGATCATCCATTAGACAACATCATTGGTAATCCTCCCGTCTCAGTATCAACCCGGAAGCAACTTGCAACCGATGCCTTATGGTGCTTCTTCAACTCCGTATTATCTAAGATCGAACCAAAAGATGTTAAAGCGCTATGAATGAAGATAGTTGGTTCAATGCTATGCAAGATGAAATTCATGAGTTTGATCGACTTGATGTATGGGAGTTAGTACCGCTCCAGAATGTGCTATGATTATAGCTCTAAAATGGATCTTCAAAGTAAAACTTGATGAGCATGGTGATGTGTTGAAGAACAAGGCTAGATTAGTTGCTAAAGGATATCGTCAAGAGGAGGTATAGACTTTGAAGAATCTTTTGCTCCGGTTGCTCGAATCGAGGCCATCGAATCTTCTCGGCTAATGCGCTAGCAAGAACATGATGGTTTATCGGATGGATGTAAAGACGGCATTTCTAGCGGAGATCTTAAAGAAGTCGCTCTCGTCGCCCAACTGAAGGATTTGTGAATCAAGAGCATCCTACTCACGTTTACCGTTTGAAGAAGGCTCTTTACGGTTTAAAGCAAGCTCCAGGGCATGGTATGATACCTTTGTCTAAGTTTCTTCTATCAACCGGATTCATCAAAGGAGCGATTGATCCTACATTGTTCACCGTGAAGTCGTGCAAACATTTGATTCATGTTCAAATTTATGTTGATGATATTATCTTTGCCTCGACCGACCCAATGGAATGTGATCGTTTTCAAATGAAATGAGTTCAAAGTTTCAAATGTCAATGATGGGACAAATGTCATTTTTCTTGGGATTACAAATTTCTCAAAGTCCGGAGGCATTTTCATAAATCAATCTAAATATGCAATGAGATTTTAAAGAAATTTGGATTTGATTCAAGTGACCTGTTGACACCCCATGATTGACCGAACCAAACTAGATGAGGACCTCTAAGGGATCATGATTGACCAAACGAAATATAGGAGTATGATTGGATCCCGATGTATCTCAACGCTAGTAGACGGACATTTTGTTCTCGTGTGCATGTGTGCTAGATACCGTGCTAAGCCTACTAAAAAGCACCTTGAAGCGATTAAGCGGGTCTTCGGTATCTCCAAGGAACCATCAATATGGGACTATGGTACCCGAAGGACACCGGTATGTCACTAACGGCCTATCACGGATCTTGATCATGCGAGTTGTCAAGATACTCGTCAAGTACGTCGGGAGGTGCTCGCTTTTGGGTGATAAGCTTGTGAGCTGGTCTTCAAAGAAGCAAATGAGTACTTCTATTTCCTCTCTGAGTGAATACATAGCCATGTCATCTTGTTGTGCTCAAATCTTATGGATGAGATCTCAATTATCGACTATGGCTTTGAATTCAACAAAATCCTCTGACTTGTGATAATAAAAGTGCTATTGCTCTCTCATGCAACAACGTTCAACACTCAAGAGCTAAGCATATCGACATTCGACATCATTTCATCGAGGAACATGTGGAAAAAGGTGTGGTGGAACTATATTTTGTGAGGTCTCGAATATCGGTTAGCGGACATCTTCACCAAAGCTCTTCCAAGAGAACGTTTTGAGTTTATTCTTCCACGACTTGGTTTGAAAAGCCTTCAACGAAACTCTCAAACGTCTTCGGGAGGAAGACGAGGAGTAAAGGTCTTTCTTCATCTATCTCTTGTAAATAGTTATTCGAAAATCAAAATACAAAATTATAAAACCCTAAAAAATCAAATAGAAAAATATAAAACCTTCAAAATCCATAAAAATTTGAAAAATTGAAAAATCTTCAAAAATATTGTCAATTTGTCATGTTTTTTTCCGGTTCGATAATATCTACGGTCTTTGTCTTTGTCATTCAAAGAATGACACGGGTCTTTAGATGTTGTTCAATTCTTTAAAAAAAAAAAAAAAAAAAAAAAATAATAATTTTTGGGAGAAAGAGAAATGGTTTATTGTCATTTTCAGGCAATAACCCGCTTTTAAAGAAAGAACGAGCCATGTTTTACCATGTTTTCAAATCCTATGCTCGATTCTATAAACTCCTATCTCTTGAAACTAAATGCTTTGAAAAATAACTCAATCTCTATTTTTGATAATCATCGGGACTTATTTGTCAAAATCTCTATCTCTCAATCAACAACCTATGTCATTAATTGAGGGGAGAATGATTTCAATTAAATAAAAAGTTATTTGGCATTAAATTGTTTTCAAAAGATATACATGCATGTTTTATAAATGGAGTTTAAAGTCTTAAAATCGATCCATATCGGTTAAAACACTTTCACAATCAAGTCACAATTCTCCTTAAAGCTTTCAAAATCAATTTAAATCTATACGAGATCACAAATCTCAAATGATTTGATAATTGTGATCGGGGAGAATGTGTGATTTAAATTGGATTTAAAGCGATAATCGGTAAATGGTTATAAAAGAATGTACATCTTTGTCCTTCTCACATGTGACAAACGATTTCAATTTTCAATGCACATGTTGAGGGGAGCATCTATCTTAAACCTTTGATTTAAAACGTGATCATTCATCCTAATGCGGGTTCCCTCTAGTATGTGCAAAACTCTTTTCAAACCTCGAGGCACATATTGAGGGGAGCAAATTATGGAAACCTCATCCTTCCGGAATTGCTATATCTACTTGATTTGTTGAGGAAGTGATGTTGATATCTTTAGAAAATGGTAATCAAAAGTTAATTCTTTCTCCGCCTCCGTGTGCAAAACATTTTCAACACTTGATGCACATGTTGAGGGGGAGTTCTCGTTCTAAAAATATCAAAAACAATTCGGTACAAAAAGCTTTGATAATATATCACAAGTATCCGAATTGATTTTCAAATGGTTTTCAATTGGATCCAATGGCGGATGAACAATACCAAATTGACCGACCAACTTTAATTTATGTACGGTGATATAAGGATGATAAGGTTAGGTATTGGTTCCCATGATCCGCCGAGAACCGGAGGATCTACCGAGGACAATCCACTAGTTAGTGTAGAAGTCCTTAGGTATGATGATAAAAGGAGAAAAATGAGATAAGGGAAGAGTGCGGACTAAGATGAGCTAGTCTTGGAATAAACCCAACAAGGTTCTAGCCATGAAGTCTCGGTAAGCAGAAGGGTTGAAGAATTAAAAGAATTGAATGAGAAAAGGGTGAAAACAAATAGCCCTCCATTTATTCAACCTTAGGCGAAACCGGGTTCAATTCATATGCTCTTGATGGTAACATCGGTATTGAAGACAAGACGTCATGGACCCGGTGGCGCACTGCACTTCAACTTTCCAAACCACTCAAGTTCCTCTTAAAAGGACTTGTTTCATTCTCACGGGAACCGACATTATCTATCGACTTTCTCTTAGAGATGGTTGATATTGAGTAGGAGACCTCTCCCAGTCTCCCACACGGGATCCAAATATGCACAAATTGAGTCTAGAGCCACGAGATCATCAATAAATCTCATTAGGACACTTTTCAATGAAGACTCTCTTTTCACACAATGTGGAAAGAGATTATATCTTGAGTCCTACGCATTATCCTTGTGGTATTGCGGAACATCCGAGTGATGTGTTTACATATTCACAATGAAGATGGAAAGCCTTGAGCCAACATCAAACAAGCTCTCGGTAGGTGGCATGTGAGATCTATTATAGATCAACCATGTGACAACCGAGCAGAAACAATGGGGCGATTCAATCTCTTGAATCAATCTGGTTCGAGTTATGGATTGACGGATACCTTTGAAAAACCGGTCATTGTGCTTAAAACTCTTTTCTTTAGCACATCGACCGTGTACTAATTTTTCAAACCAAAGGTATTTTATGATTGATAATTGATTTTCAATAAAACCTTGATGTATTGCAAAAACAATTTCTATTGAGCAATACACGATTGCTTTTCAAATCTCTTTTCATCAATCGGTGGACTTAAAATTATTGGTTCACTCAATCCGTGTTGTCTTCTTTGAGATGTTCCGGTTTGAGAACAAATAGAAACATTGCGAAACCTGTCAAGGAGATTCTTAGGAATCCTACGATCACAGGCGACTTGTCTTGATCAGCGGGGAACCGTGGGCCGTGTACCTCAATTCAACGAAGTGATCAAAGACACTTTCGTGCGATTTGTTAACTATTTGTATGCGAGTACGCCCGACGTTTGCGTTGATCGAATGAAGCGGTCAATCCATAGCCGCATGCTCACTTAACACATTCATCTCAAAAGAAATCATGATTAGTGCATCAATGACTCGATATTTTCACTCCATGCTTCGCTGGCGCCCAATATCATGAATCAACTAAAGCTTCCGCTACTCGATGAGAAGAAATCATGATCCAAAATGTGAGCATGTCGGTCCCAAAGTCACAACACCACTATGGATGTCTCGAGATTTTGATGGTGATGATCTCCAAAGATGGCTCAAACTTATCATCACGTGGATCGATAAAGACCTCCACTTGGAATAACCAAACATGCATTGTGAAGAATCAATGACTACGAGCTTAGAGCAAAGGACTACATCAAGAATGCAAGATCAATTGTTAAATGTCATATCTATTTGTATTCAATGTAATTTTGGTACATTATTGAGGTGACCTCCTTAGGGAGATTGTTAGGAATTAGAAATTCCGGTATTAAAGAGTCGGTCACCTCAAGTATATGTAATCGTTAAAGCTCGTAGTCGTAGTTCTTTTAAGTTAAGTAGTAATTTAGTTAAGTAACACCGTGGAGGACGGACGGGTCTTTACCCATCTGTATGCACGATCCACGCCCCAAAGTGTGGCGAGTTATGTAAGACTATAAATACTCTACCTTGCAAGGTAGAGAGTTGGAGCTCATAATAATATCTTTCACTTTCTCTCACTAAGTTCCCTAAACCTCTAACTTTCTCTCTAGAATTCCATCTTATTCGCCACCTTGTGTTATGGTTTGATGTGTATGTGAAAGTTATATCTTACACCATAAATCTCCCAAAAACACAAGGAGGAGCCGTCACCAAGGAAGCAACAAAATAAGAGTTCAAAAGCTCACTGTTGGGAAGTTTTTGTTCTCCAACTTTGACAATTTGTTTCCAACAACCACTCGCCGAGGCGCTACATGGAAGCATCGCCCAAGGTCTACTCGATCCGTGACAACTCACAATAAAGTTTTTCCACAAGCTATTACCTTCTTTTTTGAATCTCCACGACCACTTTAGAAGAAGCGCTTCATTCATTTCTTTTAATTTGGTCAAACCCAAACCGCCTTTCTCCTTTGGTTTAGAAATAATATCCCAAGCCACCCAAGGTATTTTTTTCTCATCACTAGAACCCGCCCACAAAAACCGCCTCATGATAGCTTCCATGTTATCTAAAACCGACTTTGGAGCTCTATAAAGCGAAAGGTAATAAATCGGTAAGCTAGAAAGAACCGATTTAATGAGAATTAACCGGCCGCCAATCGAGAGATTTCTCGCCTTCCATGAGGCAAGACGATTTCTAATAACATCCACCACCGGGTTCCAATTACTAACACGAGACATCTTGGCACCAACTTGAATACCAAGGTAGACAAATGGCGTAGTACCCCTCTTGCACCCCAAAACTTCCATCATGTCATCAATTTCAGCGTCATCAACTCCAATCCCGAATAAATTCGACTTATGAAGGTTGATTCTGAGGCCGAACACGGTGAAAATCCGCAACACTGGCTATACTTTGAATGTTCTCCATGACCATTCACCCAAAATAAGAGCGTCATCCGCGTAGAAGAGATGAAATAATAATATTAGACTCGACATATTAATACCTTTGAAAACCCCAATGTCTTTAGCTTTCTCCAATAGCCACGAAAGCTTCCATAACCAAGAGGAAAAGAAAAGTGAGATAGGGTCACCTTGGCGGAGACCTTTTCACACTTAAATCGAACGTGGGGAGCCGTTGACGAAAGCATCATGGACTTTAGACGACTCGAGGAGCCCTTTAATCCAAACACACCACAACGACGGAAAACCCATTTGAGACATAATAGATAGTAAGAAGTTCCAGTTAACATTGTCGTAGGCCTTCTCAAAATCTATTTTTAACATAAAAGCTTTCCTTCTTCTACGTTTCAACCATTCCAACACTTCACTAACCACAAGCGGACCATCAAGAATATAGCGGTCTGAAAGAAACACCGATTGTGAATCGGAGATAACTTGACCCATAACTTTTTTGAGACGATTAGTAAGAACTTTAAAGACAACTTTACTAATCATCCCGATAAGAGTAATAGGCCGATAATCCTTGAGACCAAAGGAGTTTTAACTTTGGGAATCGGGGTGATGAAAGACGACCCACAACCATTGTTAATGACACCGACACGTGGAAATCAAACAAAATATTATAAAAATCCTCCTCGAGTAAGTTCCAAAACCTCTTGACAAATTTAAAATTAAAACCATCGGGCCAGGGAGCTTTATTCGAACCACACCCAAACACCGCGTCTTTGATCTCTTGCTTAGAAAAGGAGAAATCAAGAACTCCTATCATTAATATCAACCTGCTTCAAACCTGCGCACTCCATATTTAGCCGGGACTGGAGCGATTCTTTGAAATGATTCCTAAAAAATTTCATAATCTCCCTTTTAATCAAATTAGGTTTATCAATCCACGCACCATCGACCATAATGCCCGGAATAAAGTTTCTAGCTTTCCTCCCGTTGACCATATTATGAAAAAACGAAGAATTTTCGTCTCCAAGCGAGGCCCATTTGACCCGGGATTTTTGTCTAATATCCCGAGCCTTATGAAGCTCAATCTCTTCTAAAGCTTTCTTGCACTCTATCCAAACCCATGATCGATTCTTCCAAATCGAAGACTCCATTTGAACCTCCAAATCATCTTTTCTTTATGGAGACGTGAAACCTCTTCCACTTCTTTCACACTATATCTTTTGAACCAATCCTTAAAACTCCACGAAGCCTTTTCAATTTATTCGAGATTAATGTCATAGGGGCCATTATTAACCCATCCTTGAAGAATCGAATGAACAACCTCAACACATCCGGGCGGTCTAACCAAGAATCAAAGAATCTAAAAGGTTTTGGTCCAAATTAGTGTCAACTATCGATAAAACGATCGGGAGTGATCCGATAAATTTCTATTAAGAGTCCTAACACAAACATTCACCACTTATTGAAAACGTTATCACAAACCAAAACTACGTCGATTCCGCTCCACTTGCAAAACCTCTTCTATTAACCATATACGTATATTTCATACCTTTCAAACCATATTCTCTTAACCCGACTTCATCAATGAAATCATTAAAATCCGAGCACTCCCGGGTCAAAAGATGAATTTTTCTTTCCTCCCTATCCCCGACAGAGTTGAAATCTCCAAAATAATCCACCACCCGTGGCTTTGATCAATAGTATGAATAATTCTACTCCATGATTACGCTTCTCGACATTATTTTGAGGAGCATAAACATTGATGATATTCAACCGGATAGAACCGTCTAAAATCAAACCCGACACAAGGAGAAAATTGTTGTCTTTAAACACCGAATCCTTAGAAAAACCTTGGATCCCAAATGTTAACCAAACCACCCGAATTTCCTCGGCATCAACACTTTCAAAATCGAAACCCAAACCTCTCCAATAGTTTGAAACCGTACTAGCTTGTATATCCTTAACCATAGTTTCTAATCCCCAAGAAAAAATACCAAATTGTTTTAAGACTCTTAATCCAACCCGATTTACCACAAACCCTATGCCACGAATGTTAATAGAAGGCAATTCATCGCTCACCCCTTTGTAATCCTTCATGGTTAATCGACTCTAGGATGATATTGTTGCAATTTGATAAATCGGTGCCCAACTTCTTACCCAAGACAATAGTAGCAAGGACCTCCTCGACTTGAACTCGAAACTCGGCTAACAGTAGGTTGTGATTCCTCTTCAGATTCTATCGTAACACCCCCTTCAACTAGACCAGGCTGTCTGTTGAGGTCCAATGAACCACTATCCACTGAATTAGAAACCTGGGCAACTGAATTAAGAATGGAATACTTATTGTTAAGGCCCAACATCTCATCCAAACCAAACGGATCATCATTTTGGGCTTCTTTCCATTTTCAAACTCTCACGGTCGTCACATAACCATAATTGGGCGCCCACTTCCCCTTTTAAATTTTTTCTTTTGTTCACTTTCGAGTCAATAAACGGCACCTCACCTTCGTGGACTATCCTCAAAAGGAAAGTCAACTCCCGCATAAATGTGTCTTCAATATTCTCCTCGTTTTCATCCCCTCATCATTGTGCATTGATTGTATATCCTTAATAACCTCATTAACTCAATGTCGATTACTAAAATAGGTGGTCTTCCACATCGTTGACTTCTCCTACCACCGACCGTTATCGCCTTGGTACATCTTCCGGTGATGATCCTCCAATGATTCACGAATCCGATTCCACAGTTTAGTCCACTTTTTATTATCAACCTCGACAAAATCTGGAATCCATTCGCCGAATTCCTCTGCTACCCATACTCGGAATTTTTGACCATTCCAATTAAGAACAACCTCTTCATCGATACGCTTTCCGTCCCCTATTAAAACGCCAATGATTTCATACGATAGATCTTGATCGGATTCCACTTTATTCGCATTGTGAACCACCTTCCCGAATAACTTACCCACATCATCAACGACGTCGTTTGTGAGTAAGTGTAACGGGATCCCCTTAACCTTTAACCAAGCGATTCTCTCAAAGCCTAGCGATTGTCCGGACCACATAGTCACGACGCGAATTTATCCACAGACAACTTAGCGGTCTCAAGAACCGCCTCTGCCACCTCCGAGTCTTCAAATGACAAGAGCACATCCAAGCCTCCCAAGTAGTGTACATTACGGGTCCACGGACCTAAGTCACTAAGAACTACTTTAATATTCTTAAGCCGCTTGTAAGTCAACCATCTTAGCAACCAATGCTCTACCATGCAGCGATGAAAAAGCATGAACTCGAATATCCACGTCTATTTTCTTCCCCACCGAGAATCTTTAAACGACCTTTCTTGAAAGAACAAACGGTAAATCCTTGGATCCGTTCGACATCCTTCCGTCCGTGATGTTTACATCGAAGACTTATGATTGTGCATTGTCTCTTGGCGAGTATTTATCTCCCGTCTTCAAGAACAAACTTCGCAATCTTGAACCATAACTTGTATTCGCCCATTCGAATATTACGTAAGCTTTTGAGTAGATCTCCTTTGTCTTTCACATCGAGCATGGAAATGAAACCAAACCTATTTCCTCCTTTGTCCCTCTTTCTAGCGATATACAAACCGAAAATCTTGCCAAACGGACAAACTTGTTCAGCCAAAACAGACCCGCTACATCCCTCTGGGAGATTTGTGACAAACAATTTCGTAATCCGACGTTGTATGGTCACCGGAATAGGGTTCCAGTGACGCCTCTCCTCTGCCACCTGCTTCGTAGTTGGTTGATGATCCTCCATTTTATGAAAAGGAGTTACCCAGCTAATAATTTATAACATGGATTATGATTAGCCAAATCTTTTAGTACTAAATTCTTGGGTTTTTTCTTCATTTGTTAATTATCTAAATATACATTAAGTGAAGTTAAAAGTGTTTAACAAAAGATAGGTTGTTGATTTGTTGTTTTGTTTCAAGTGGCAATGCTTAAGTTCATGTCTTCTATACAACACAACAACAAACTCAATCCCGTAGAAGCGAGTATGGGGAGGTAAAATGTAGACAGATAATACCCCTGGCACTGAGGTGGCCGTGGGTAGAGAGACTACATATATGCTTTGAGCTTAATTTTTTTATTTTAAATTTTTCTGGATCTTTTATTCTTTATTAGAATGAAAATATTACATACACAAATCAAACTCAGTACATATTTTTGTTACCTTTTTAATTGATAAAACGGAAAAATTCGATAACATAATCTTCGAAAAAGTTATAAATTGAAATCCGCTGCGAAGTGTGAATGATTAATAACTCGTTTGTTGGACATTAATTGTGGTGAAGTGTCTCATTCATTAGATAATGACATATAGTTATTTAACTTGAAATAGGAGTAAATCTTTGTGCATATGAGTGTGCATAATTGAGGTGTGTTTCAGGAAATTAGATTCTTCTTTATCAACTTAATTTACGATTATTGTAGCTAACATTCGACCAGAAAATATATTATACGTGAATAAAACGTTCATAAAGCACAAATGGGCATTCACTCGAATAATTGATCTACTTAAGAAGATGAATTTCTAGACTCGATTGTTAGTCCGATCAATCACTTAATTTCATTGATGGATACGAATACAGTTTCTTGTTTATGGACGAGAGCTAGATATATATATATTTTTTAAAGAAATACAACATTTTTTGAGGACCAAGAAACAAGATTACAAAGAAAAGGCACCCAACTCTTGTTATAGCTAGATATATTATACGAAGCACGGTTGATAGCTTGATAGCTTAGTTTATATCTTGATATTAAAATAAATTGTTTGTTTGACTCGTGACATTGATTTAGATGAATAAAAAGGAATGCAATGAGCTAATTAAATAAAAAAATAATATGTAATTAAAGTAATTTATACAAGAAAACCTTATAAATTAATACTCGATAAATTAATAAACTAAATAAAATTAATAATTTGTCCGGTCCCAACTTGGAATGAGTCTAAACCCCAACGTCGATAAAATAATAAGATAATAATTTTTTTGAAACCCCAAGTATATATATTAGTCGAAACTATAAATTAATAATCACTAAAAATTCCATAATATATATATTATATATGTGTGATACACTTCAAAATTCTAAGATTTTTAGAAAAAATGAATCTACATCATTTGTTTTTGTTGAACTTCAAATTTATATTGATTTCATCTTTAAATCTCCTATTGTCTTTCAAGAGTTGGGCGTTGTCTTCTCGTATTAGCAACAAAAGTGGTGAAGAGTTGTTGCCGCTTGTAATGCTTCTCTTAGAGTGACCTGGATCCAAAGTGATTGAATCATCCTCAACTTCATCATTGACGGATTTTGAATGGTATCCATACAATTTCTTCAATTCCTTTAAATTAATAATTTATTAAATTATCGATAAAATAATATCTCGCTAAATTAATAAAATATGTCAAATCCCAACACCATTAATTTATAGAGTTTTCTTGTAAATTGAAATAATGTGTAGTAAATGCATTGTTAAAGAAAACTCATTTGACAAACTCTTCCATGAATTTAATTTAAGAGTATGTATTATTAGGAACTTGAAGATTAAGCAAAAGTCAATACTTAAGGTAATTTATTGGAAAAACCCACCACCATTACCACACTACCACCCCGACGACCTCCAGCCTACACCACCCATCTCAAAAAACTCCCCACACTCTCCTCTTTCCGATACTCTACTTCACGCCTAAAAACTTTCCCCACCTCGTCGTTTTCACCTCGCACCGCCACCCGTGCCACCACAAGCACCACCACCGAATCGGTTTTTTTTTTTGTAATCATGGGCGTTCGAAGATGGCAATCTAAAGAAGATCAAACTCGAAAATTTCAAATTCCATTTATGTTACTATATTTCACGAAACTGTTGTGCACAAGATCTTTGGAAAGTGTGTAGCGACTATGGTACAGGTTGATGTTTTCATTCCATTCAAGAAATCGAAGGCGTAAACGTTTCGCTTTTGTTCGTTTCATTAAGGTTAAAGACTTGGATCGATTGGTGAAGAACCTTTGTACCATATGGATTGGGCGTTTTCATATTTTTGCGAATGTTGCGCGTTTTCAAAGACCTTTAAAATCAAACTCTCCTACCCATGGGAGCATAATCAAGACCACAAAAGCTCCGTTGTTTCGTGCTTAAAGGAGATTCTACACCACCTTTAAGGAGTCCTTCAATCCAAGACTGCTCTTGTTCTTGATGATTCTTGTCTTAAGGATCATGACTTGACTTATCTCATTATGGGTAAGGTTAAAGCATTCTTGCCATACCCAACTTGCCAATTATCCTTTCAAATGAAGGTTTTCACAACATAAAGATCACGTATCTTGGAGGATGTGGGTTCTTTTGTATTGGACAATCTTGAATCCAAAGATAAGCTTCTCAATCACACCGGTGTTAATTCTGGTTTCTAACCATTAAAGAAGCTTACAACTCTTTTGTCCGTGATGAAAGGATTTCTTGGGTTTCGATTGATGGTCTTCCTATAAAGGCTTGGACACCTAATTCTTTTCGTAAGATTGCCTCTTTATGGGGAGATAGTGGAATGGGAGGATTCGAGACTCTATTGCCTTATCCAATAAACCTTTTTGTTTAAAAATGAAAATGATGATTATATCAATGAGAGGCGTAAAGTCATTATTTTCTTCTTCTCACGATGAATCGAAAGATATTATAAGCGAAAATTTTGTTGGCAATAATGAAAAAAATGATTCAAGCGATATTGATAGGGTTTCGGAATCCAGTTTCTTGCAAGATACCGATCATGTTCATGTTACCTCAAGTTCCTAACAAAAAGGTAACAGGTGATGCGAACCACATTCAAGACCCTTCAATCTCTATGGCATTCTTAATAAACAACACAATAAGGTGAGCAATTCTAGTCTTGTTGATCCGAATACCCCCGTGATTTACTCCGGTTAATACTAATGGAGATCATATTGGCGTTAGCGAACAGGTACAATCTATTTCTAGCAAGCTTAAGGAGAGGAATTTAAATGGTGGGGTTTCTTCCCATCAAAGTATGAACACTTGTCCTTCAAAAGACAAAGCAGGTGGTTCCATTTTAGAAATTATGGATGAAATTGTAAAAGTTGGGCAAACTATGGGCTATAACATGGAAGGCTGTGCGAAAAATATCGAGGCTATTATCGGCTTTCAAGGAGATTTTGACGTTTTAAGATGAATTTTTTGTCTTTAAATGTCCAAGGTCTTGGTAACAAGACTAAAAAGGGTTGGATAAAGGAGTTATGTCATCATCACAGTATTAATTTTGTTGGTATTCAAGAAACTAAGATAGAATCCATTAATTTATTCTCGATAAAGTCTTTATGGGGAAATCTGAACTTTGATCATGCGGTTAGTTCTTCAGTTGGTTTCTCAGGAGGAATTCTTTGTGTTTGGGACACGCGTGTTTTTACCAAACACCATGTCTCCAAATCTGATTACTTCGTTGCAATTATGGGCACTTGGATTCCTACTTCTACCAAACTTCTTGTTATTTCTGTTTACGCTCCTCAAGAGATAACAGAAAAACGGGATTTATGGTATTATCTTCATTCTCTTATTGAAAGGTGGGATGGTGAAATCATGATTATGGGAGATTTTAATGAAGTTCGTTACGAGCATGAAAGGTTCGGTACCACTTTCAATAGTCAAGGGGCAAATGCTTTTAACAACTTCATTTCTTTGGCAGGATTGATTGACCTTCCTCTTGAAGGCTACACTTATACCTGGGCTCATAAATCGGCCTCTAAAATGAGTAAACTTGATAGGTTTCTTATCTCGGATGGTTTACTTATGTCTTTCCCACATCTATCTGCTATTTGTTTAGATATGCACTTATCTGATCATCGCCCTATTCTTTTGAAGGAAAACTCATTTGATTTTGGTCCTACTCCTTTTCGCATCTTTCATTCTTGGTTTTCTATGGAAGGATTTGAACCTTTTGTGGAAACTACTTGGAAATCTATGAATGTCTTGGATTCGAATGGTCTGGTTAAAATGAAGAAGAAACTTCAACTTCTTAAAAATGCTATTAAGGTTTGGATTAAAGAGGCAAGAGGTCGTTCAAACAAGATGAAGATCAATATTCATCTAAATCTCTCAGAGGTAGACAAAATTATAGATCAAGGATTGGGTAATGACGAGGTTATTCTTAAACGAACCAATCTCTTAAAAGATCTTCAGGAGCTTAATTCTTTTGATGCCAAAGATATCTCTCAAAAAGCTAAGATTCGTTGGACCATTGAAGGTGATGAAAATACAAAATACTTTCATGGTTGTCTTAACAAAAAGAGATCCCAACTAGCTATTCGTGGTACTCTAGTCAATGGTGAATGGATTTCGATCCGGTAGGGTCAAACATGAGTTTTTTCTCACTTCAAAACTCAATTTCGCATCCAAGTACTCACGTTTCACTTTGATTATGATTTTCCTAATCGATTGTCTTCCGATCAAGTCGAAGATTTAGAATGCATGGTTACGCTTGATGAGGTAAAAAGCCGTTTAGGATTGTGGCGCCAACAAATCACCGGGGCCGACGGATTCGTCGAATTCTTTCGTAAATTCTGGAGGATCATTGATACGAGATGTTTTCATGCGCTTTAGAGTTTTTGAGAATGGTCACATCCTCGTGGGTGCAATGCTTCTTTATAGCTCTTATTCCTAAAGTTCATGACGCCAAAATTGTTAAAGACTTTCGCCTATAAGTCCGATTGGAGTATTTACAAAATTATAGCTAAGATATTGGCTAATAGACTTAGCAATGTTCACCTTGTATTATTAATGAAGTTGATCATTTCGTTTCTAATAGTAACATTCTAGATGGGTTGTTCATGATCGATGAGTTGTTATCGTGGTGTAAGCATAAAAGGAAAAGCGCTATGATTTTAAGGTAGACTTTGAAAAAGCTTTTGATTCGGTGAAATGGGAATATATTCTTGATACTCTTAAGGCTTTTGGTTTTGGTAAAAATGGTGCAAATGGATTAATGGTTGCTTTGCTCTACCGCTACGGGATCGGTTCTCGTTAATGGTAGTCCTACCTCAAATTTCAATTTCAAAAGGTGCGAAACAAGGTGATCCTATCTCCCATTTCTTTTTATTCGATCATGGAAACCCTCCACCTCTCTTTTAATAGAGTTATTGAAGCTAATCTCTTCAAAGGTATTTCAATTAATACTTCATTTTCGATATCTCACCTTTTTATCTCGATGACGTAGTTTTAGGTGGGTGTGTGTGGTTCAAATATTAAAACCATTGTTAAAGTTTTATAATGCTTCTACTTAGCCTCGGTTTAAAGATCAATTGTCAAAAGCAAATTGATGGGCGTAGGTGTCAAACAGGAAGATGTCGAAGTGGCAGCTAATTTGGTTGGTTGTTCTACTTTTACATCTCCTTTCAAATATTTGGGCATCAAAGTGGAGGATCAATTCGTGGGATGAGGTTCTCTCTAAAGTTTCTAACCGCCTTTCCAACTGGAAACTTAAAACTCTTTCGGTAGGCGGTCGACTTACTCTTATAAAGTCGGTTCTTTCTTCGATTCCGCTTTATCATATGTCCATCTTCAAGGCTCCCATGGGTGTGTTAAAAAATTAGAATATATTCGCAGAAACTTCTTCATTGGAACTGACGGTATAGATAAAAAAATTTCGTGGATTAGCTGGGACAAGATCCTAGCTTCTAAGAAACACGGAGGTCTTGGAGTTTCTAGTCTTTATGCTACGAATCGCGCACTTCTTTTCAAATGGATTTGGCGTTTCTTCTCTCAAGATTCTTCATTGTGGTCTCGTTTTATTAAAGCTTTGCATGGTAATCATGGGGCTCTTTCTTCTCACGTTTCTTCTTCAAGACGATCGCCTTGGCTAGATATTATTCGGGACACTCACTCTCTCACTCTAATGGAATTGATCTTATGCGGTTTACGAAGAAAAAAATAGGTAATGGTGAGAACACTTCTTTTGGGATGACAAATGGTTGGACGATCGGGCCTTAAAGTCCTTATTTCCTAGGTTATGCGCTTTAGAGTCATGCAAATCTATTAGCGTTGCAGTTAAATTGGGTCATCCTTCTTTGGCTCATTCGTTTCGTAGGTCTCCAAGAGGAGGGATAGAAGAGGAACAACTTGCTTTGCTTAGCCCTCGCATAACAGATATCTCTCTCCCTAATATGTGTGACCGTTGGACCTTGTCTTTGGAATCCTTTGGTTTTTTTTCAGTAAGATCTACTCGTATTTACATTGATGAAAACATCTTGCCAAACGTTGAAGTTCCTACTAGATGGATAAAGGTAATTCCTATCAAGGTGAATATTCACGCTTGGAAGATTTGTTTGGATAAGCTTCCTACAAGACTCAACCTCTCACTTCGTGGTTTGGATATTCCTACGATCTTATGCCCTCTTTGTAATTTGGCTGTGGAATCTACCTCCCATACTTTTTTCTCTTGTCACTTGGCTCGTCAAATCTGGAACAAAATTACTCGTTGGTGGGATATGGATGCTACAGCTTTTGCTTGCTATGATGATTGGCTTATTTGGCTTGGTAACATTCGCTTTCCTAAGCATTTGAAGAATCTCCTTGAAGGCGTTTGCTATATTATGTGGTGGCTTATTTGGCGTTTTAGAAACCAACTCTTATTCGGATCCAAGCATCCTAGGCGAGACCTCTTATTTGATGACGTTGTTCAATTGTCTTATTTGTGGATCTCTAATCGTTGTAAGCTTAAAATCAATTGGGTTAATTGGTTGAAGAACCCCGATTGTATTTATTTGTAATTTCCCTAGCTTCTTGCTAGTTTTCTAATAAAATTTGCCGTTCAAAAAAAAAAGGTAATTTATTAGATATTTAGGCAATTTATAATGGATATATGTTAGACATAAAAGTAATACTTCAATTTGTACTCCATTAAATATTACATGATTTATTTCCTATTGTAATTTGTTTATCCTTCTTTCTTTTCTGCTTTTGCTGTCTGCTTCTCGCAGACGACTGATTTTGGCCTCTTACAATACAAAATTCTATTTTTTTAGAAATTAAACCATCTTAACTTGTAACACACGTTCTTATTTTAAAACAAGATAGGGCATAATAAAATGACACAAGTTGTTATAATCGTACATGTTGTCGAATATAGAAGATCTATACAAAACTGCATCACAAATATATATAATTCGCAATTGCATGAGAATAAGTCTCTAACTAAAACAATACGAATCGGGAAAAAAATCATTAAAAGAGAAGAACTTAACATTTGGTAAACGTTACCAAGTCAACGGATTTAAGCTTGCATTATCAAATTCTTTAATTTATAAATACCATATGCTTATATTTCAAATAATGAACACTTATTTGTCGACATTTACTTTTCTGATGAATGGTCTATTCCTTCCTAAATAGTGGTTACAAGTCTCCTTCCGTATTGCAAGTGTGTATGAGAGAGACTGAAATTTGGAATTAAACTATTTGCACATGAGACTAAATAATTGAGGTTTGATCAAGCACATGAACTGTAAACTAATACTATAATATATATGCCGATAGTCAATGTATATTATACAATTCAAGTATCAAGCATGTTACGTATGAGGAATTTGTAGGTGTTTACTGGTGTATACTGGTGTATAATATAAAATTTGTGAATAATAGTATTAAATACTTACAAAAAGCTTATAACATACATATCATTATTGAAGTATATTGAGTAAAGCTTATCGATTCATCATTCATGTCGATGTCAATTTATTTACTGTAAAAAGAAGACAACGACGTAGACAAGATTGAATGATTGATTTTCAATGTTTATTTCAAAATGACTCAGCCTATTCTTTTTGTAGTAACGTTTTCAGAAAAGAAGAAAAAGGGTTTCGATGTTTGGTTTTTTATACTCCCTAGTATTTTGCAAACACTTAAAAATAATTTGGATTTTTAACGTGTTCATAAGTTGTACTTTGTAACATCTCTTTAATTCCTAATTTATATATGTATGTATTTGTATTCCAGTGTTGAATTCTCTTTGTGTCCGGTTTTCGTTGGACTCTCTAATTTCATTACTTTATACGAACGCAAAAGAGAAACAAAAGAAATTCAGATAATGAAACAAATGGAGAGTATTGTGATGATCATTGATGATCAGGTTTATATGATGATATCATATCCTTTGTAAATACAAGTATCAAGAATACGAGTATTGATCGAGCCTCATTCTTGGTACTTAAAAGATGTATTAGCACTGCAGCTTGAATACCTGTCTATAATTTAGAAACACAAGTAAACCGATGCAGACAACAATTAACAAATCTAAACCGATCAATGAAAATCCTCTCAACGGTCAAGGACCAACTCGAGGATTTGATAAGTGATATCGATTCGACAATATTCCTATTATATTCCTACTGATGATATAATAAGTGCCAGCATGACCGCGTGAACCAACATATAGTACATCATATATGCATGCATACACACATCGAGCATATTATGTTCTAGTCGAGTAAATCCATATCTATGCTACTTTATAAAGTCTTTGGACTCACTTCTTATAAAAGGAAGTTTTAATACTTTAAGCCAATACACTTTATAGTTGTGGAATTGTCTTAAATAAAAAGCTATAGAATTGCAACCACCTAAAGAATTAAGTGTGTTACTGTTACTAGAAGCCATAAAAACAAAAAACATTAATGTAACATATGCATATAGTCATATACTATAATTTTATTGCTTGAAGTATGGTTATCAATGCTTTTAATGTCAATATATTTTTTGATACATGTGCTAAATGTATGGCTTATATTTGGCCTGTCAACTTTACTACTAGATAGAAGTGCTAGAGCCCACGGGGTGTTCACTTTTGAAGTGAGTGAAACTTTCATTTTCTATCAATAAACCCACGTTAACCATACTGGCCTATTGCGTTAAGGGGCTGCATTAAGGGTTGCGTTAAAGCCTTAACACAGCGTTAAGGTAGAAAGATTAAAAGAACAAAAAATCATTTTACCCCTTTTATAACCGTTGGTTTTCAACAAAAAAAAAATCATTTTACCTCCCTAACGTTTATAAACGGCTAGTTTAAATAAACAATTATATATATTTTTTGAAAACATTTTTTCCACCACTATAAATAATAAATTAACACACAACTTTTTCATACTTTTACAACTCAAACTCAAATTTATATACTTCATCTCTTTAAAAAAAAAACAAAAAAAAAAACTTGTTCATTTACATAAAGTGACGAAGAACTTAAGAATTGGTCATATGTAGATGACGAAGAATCGAGACGATGAATAAGTGTTTGTAATTAGTATGTTTATACATTTCATATGTTTCGTATTTTTTGTTCGTTGTAATTCTTTTATAGTTTATTTATATTTTGTATTGTAATATTTAAGATTTAATGTTATGTGGTTTATTAAATGAAGTATTAGTTTTAGTTTAGATGTTGAATTTGAAAATAGTTGAGTTAAAGTTGAATTAAGGTTGAGTTATGATAAGAGATGTTTTCTTATAGTTAAAATGAAAAGTTTAAAGCTGACGTGGCATTGACTGAAATTTTAACCTTGTGTTAACACACCTTATTCTCTTATATAAAAATAGTAAAAAATACATGTATCATCAAACTATACCTGCATCTCATACGGTGTCTCTTGCTCATTTTATTTAAAAAAAATATATACAACCAAACAACATTTGCTCATCAAAAATATAATCACATGTACCTCCACAATCGCATCAAGCAGTACCGCCATAATGAAAAAGAATAAACTTGTATGTTAAATCACGGTTACAAAACCTGTACATGCCATAGCTATTGCATGCTTGAACAAAAACATATACACCACCAATCACATAAATGATATCTTAAACTGAATTGATAGCACATAAATGGCCAATCTAATGCAAACGGGTGAGAGAATCTCTCTTTTACCAAAAACTATGTATATCATTAAAATATTAATAAACATTGAATAGTGATCAACTATAGAAATAAACTCAAGAGTTTTAATTGATTATTTTACTTATTTTTTCTATGGTTTTGCTAAGAGCTCAAGATATAATAACTTTAGATTAAGGTTTAACATTTGTCGTGTCGGTATTAATCGAACTTTTAACATTTCAATTTAATTTAACAAAAAAATGGTGTGTTATTTGGGTATTTATCTTGGTAAAAATGGTTTTGATTTTTTTTAAACACACTAGCCGCTTGAAACCGGGGATTTTTTAACCTAACGCCTATAATAGCCGTTTGGAAGGTGTTTGTAATTTTTTTTTTTTTTTTTTTTTTTTTAATTCTTTTATGACTTAACGCAACGTTAAGCCATTAACATGGGCTCGTTAACGCAGCAATAACGCCTTTTCCGATGTGGATAACGCCCCATAACACTGGATCATTAAGAGTTAACGTGCTTTTGCTTAACACCATACAGTGTGCTCTAAGAGTAAAAATTTTGGGATTGCTAACAAAAACAATGTGAGTTTTATTTAAGCTTACTTTATCTAAAGCCATTTTTTAACTTTTAGCCTAATTATTTTCTAACTCCAAGATGATGACACCTATTTTGATTGATGGTGTGGATGAAGAGTGAAAATGAATGAATTTTACATGTTAAAAGTGTGATTTGAAGGATAAGTAGGAGGATAAATTAGTAATCTATAGCAATGCTTTATTCATATATATCTAACTAAACTCATTTTTCATACGTGTCTAAATCATGTATTCATGGGAATGATTGTTTTTATTTTAGAAACATTGTTCCATAAAAGGTGTAGATGCCGGAAACATCCTGATTCCAAATACCTTTTAAAATCAGTCATTGTTCACTCTAAGGAATAGCTCCTACAACTCTCCTAGCTCAGAGGAACACCACCTGAAGTGAAATGAGCCGAGACTCAACCCCCAATCTCTTATTCCACAAAGTCTCTCCAGTGTGTCTATAAGTTTTGCAAAACCAGATACCTATCTAAAAGCAAATGTCAAAAATAGGACTCGAACTCGAGTCTACTGATTTAGAAACATTGTTAATTAAGTGATAGCTTAAACAAAACCATAATATTGTTGTTAACAAACCCCTAACAATATATACCTAATTGGGCCAAGCCATAATATATCTATGCCCAAGTAAGCTGTTATATTGTTTAATCTTCATAGGCCCGTTTGTTTAATCTTCGTTTCCTGTATTCTTTCCGTTAAAAGGGTCTGATATACATACATGCATGAAATTTAAATTTAAATTTTTACAACCACCCATAACATGCATCCATGCAACTTTTATTACATTTTAACACCGCATGAATACTATATAATTCTTACTATTTTGGCATACGTATAATCTTAAATCACAACCTTTTATATATACAATATTAGGGTATAATATCCGAATAAACCGAAAATCGGAACCGAACTTTTGTCAAAACCGCAAACCGAAATAAAAGTTCCACCTTCAATGCCACCTCAATTTGACACCTCAATGCCACCTCAATGCCATCAATGCACAATACATAATCATTTTAATGCCACCTAGACATTTTATGTCCACCTAAGCAATTTAATAATCCAATTATTAATATAACTAATAATTTCGGTTTAAATATATAATTTTTATTAATTTTATTAATTTTTTTGAAAATTCATTTTATAAAAATGTCATTAGTAAGATTTGAACTTGGGTTGTTTTGAAGAGTAGCATTAATAACTTTTGTGTTTACCAATTAGGCTACAAGTTATTTTGATTATTATGTTACATTCTATAATATATAATCACCTCTATAAATTTGGATTTAATAAAATATTTAGGAATATGTATTGTTTTAGGATTGTGTTTGTGTTTTGATATTTACTTAAAATAATATTATGATAAGTTTGGTATGAAATCATTGTTATCTTAAGTTTTTTTTTTTTTTTTTAACCTAATTTGACATTATATATAGACCATTATTTACATTGGTTTACACTATTACATATTCTATATTCTTAAATCTTAAATGTCGAATATGGAGTCCAAGAGGTTCTCAAAGAGGCTTTCAACCGCCAAGCACAATATCAATTCAAAAATCCGAAGAAGGTAAGTGAATGATTGTTGAACATTCGAGTTATTTATTAGTTAGAAATTTGATTTTTAAAAACATAATATGATTGTTTTGTTTATATATTATGTATTTGCGAGGAATGAATGCTCCCGGATTAAAAAACGTGTTGGTAAGAAAGTGACTACAAAAACTTCATTAGGTAACATTTTGAGTTTCTTATAATTTGTAACATGTTCTTTAATTTAAAACCTTTATCAACTACAAGTATTATATGATTTATTCTTCTCTTCATGTTTTTATTTTGGTTTTTTATTTGCCTTATGGTTTAATAGGAACAAGTACTTCTGATTTTAACAAAAAGAAACAAATCAATGTTGTTAGAATTGATGCACAAGATGCAGGTAATATATAAGTTACTATGATATTATTTGTTGCATGTTGCATGAATGGTAGATTTCATGTTTTTGTTTTTTTTTTTTTAATTAATGAATTTACAGGAACAAATTGTTTGGATCTTAACAAGAAAACAGGAAGTAAAAACATTAATGTTGCTCCACAAGCTGCAGGTATTAAAGAAGTTATTATGTTTGATGTTTTTGCATTATCCATATTTACTTAGTGCATACATGTTTATAAGGTTTACATAGTTAGGTATAATTGAAGCTTTTGTGTTTTTCTGCATACATTAATGTTGCTCCATAAGCTGCAGGTATTAAAGAAGTTGATGTTTTTTCATTATCCATGTTTACATAGTGCATACATGTTTATAAGGTTTATATAGTTAGGTATATTTGAAGCTTTTGTGTTTTTCTGCATACATGTTTATAGGGTTTTATTAGTGTTGCACGTTTATGTGTTTGATGTTTTGCATACATGTTTATAACCTTTATTCGAAATAACACGATAAGATTAACGATACAAATGAGACAAGCACAATTAGAGATCCTTCTATGGTAGTTAATATTAATATTTTATAGTGTATATATTTTTGTTGTTCTTACAATTGAATTGAAAACCAAACACAATTTTCGTACCTTTGTTGAAATTTTGTTACGTTTGTTGAACAGATTCTTTGCACCATTAGGTGATAAGAGTGTTTGTGATATGTCGTTATTTGAAAGTGACACACCGGAAAAGATCCGAACTCATGTGCGCATCTGTTTCAATGGCATCAAAGGGTAAACCGATTTGAGTTTTATATTGTGCATTGTTTTCAAAATTTGATATTATAAGTGTTTGATTTTGAGTTATTTGTCTTAGTTAAACCTGCAATTGGCAAAAATTTTGGAAAGCAACTGCCATGTTTAAAGTCTCAGACATCTTATGATATCTCAGAAAGTGACACACCTGCTAATAAGGATATATCTAACATTGTTGATTGTGTAAGATCAGAAAAAGGTACAATATTTTTTTAAATACAAACATATAGTATATTATGAATGAGTTGGTACTTATATATTGTATATATGTATCAGTTGGTAAAAAAGGGTCAGTTGATTACAATACTGTGAACTTTAAAAGGATGGAATACATTAGGAATCAGCAAAAAGATCCTAGAAGTGCTGCTTATTTGAAGTCAAGAAATTCCAAATTTGGTTATCAAGAAGTCTACTCAGAGACAACTAAGTCTGGATTCAATAATAGTTTGTCAGGCAGACATCAAACAAAAGAAGATTATAGTGTACATTCTACGTCGTTTGGAAATTCGTCTTATGGTTTGTGTTTTACTGTTTTTGAAATATAAGTTATTTTGTAATTGCATTTTATATATAACAATGTTTTGCAACAGGTAAATCTCATTCTAAAAAAACCAATGGAATGCATAGTTTCTCCAATGGAAGTTCTTCACGGTATATCGTTATATTTTAGTTTATACGAACAAGTAATGATTATTTTAACAAGAATAAATAAATGAATCGACTTTAAAGGATGCATAAGCTACAGTAGTAAAGAAGTGTTTATGATATTATTGTTTAAAAACAGTAAATCTTATTCTAAAAGGGTAATGGAATGCATACTTCCTCCATTGGAAGTGGTTCATCGTGTATATTCTTATATTTTAGTATAATTTACATTGTTGTTTAAATTTTGTTTGCTATATTTTTAATCTTTAGAAATATATAGATGAAAGACTGAAGGATCGAATCATAACTCCGATAAGAAACGTTAATCCTATGGCTACAAATATGGCAATCAAAGGAAGATGTATTTCTATTTGGCATTCTCACAAATTAAATGAAGAACATGATCCATATAGTTTGGACTGTGTTTTCCAAGATGTAGAGGTAAGTCTTTTATTTTTGGTTATTTGTATATTTAATTAAATTAATATAAATGACGACTAATTTTTAACAATGTATATCCAGGACAACCGAATCCAGATTTACATCAAAAAGGAATTAATGTTTAAATTTGAGCCTCTGCTTCAAGAAGGGCAATGCTATATATTATCTAACTTTGGTGTTGCGGAAAATGGTGGAAGGTTACCGTTGTTACCAAACAGATGGAAAATATCTTTTTTCAAAGGGACTAATGTTACACGTGTTGAGCAAATAAATGATAATGTCATTGGTTTTATATATGAGCCATTTTCCCGGATATTAGATCCTGTGAATGAGTATCATGATCATGATTGTGTTGGTATGTATTTCATTGACACCTACTTATAATAGATATTTGTATTTAGTATTGTAAATACCAAAACATTAACCTTTGTTATTGAACATATGTGATTGGAACAGTGGTTGCTATTGGCAAAATCGTAGGTGTGAACAACCATGGTGGTCCAAAAATCCGCAGAACAATTGTTATTGAAGATGCTGAGTAAATGAAAACTTTAATATGATAGTTATATTGTATACAATTTTACAATGTAAATGTATTTATTTATATCATATTTTGCAGATCCTACAGGCTTGAGTGCACTTTTTGGGATAATTGGGCGTTAATGTGGAATGATTATGAAAACAGGTTGGAAGAAATTGGTCATATAGACATTCTTTTGATGCTTGGGAAGGTCAAATATTGGGACGAGAAGTTTTTTGAATTTATTTATAAATATTTAGCAAGACAAGAAAAATAGTATGCTTTTGTTAATATAATATTTTTGTGTTTGTTTATTTGTTTTGTGTTGTTTGTACAAAATCGATAAACCAAATTGCATAATGCGTTATTTGGAAGTAGGATTTTATTAACGAAAGATTCCGCCGTTATTGTTATTCGGAAAAGGTTTTGACAATAACTATACTTTTTATGTTGTCATATAAATATGAATTTATCTTTAAGTGTGTATGTAATATATTTTGAAACATAAAAGGTACGAATCACAAGAAGGATATAATGCAAATGAATTCAAGATCCAGTTGCACAATCAAGAGAAAGTTGTTGTTACACCATCGAATTTATGCATGGTTGTTTAAAGAGTTTTGTTGGTATGATCCGAAGTATTGAACCGGTAAGACAATAGTATTTTATGTCATTTATTTAATTATGAAAAAGCATAAAACATCTGTCATAATATTGTGTATTGTATTGTATATGCAGGATACATGTTGTGTTGTTTTTGCTACTGTGCATAGCATCCAATATGAAAATGGTTGGACGTATACAGCGTGTAAAGAATGTAACACAAGAGTAACAGCAGTTTCTTCAAAAGGTGGAATGAATAATCGAAACAAGAAGCAATTGTGGTTCTGTAAGAAACACGGTGAAACCTATGCTGTTGCATCGAGGTATTAATAACATTGTGTTTTAATTATTATTTGAATATATAAAATTATTATGATTAATTATTGAAATACTAAAACATTATGATTTGTT
This sequence comes from Chrysanthemum lavandulifolium, assembly GCA_022545495.1. NCBI lineage: Eukaryota > Viridiplantae > Streptophyta > Magnoliopsida > Asterales > Asteraceae > Chrysanthemum > Chrysanthemum lavandulifolium. The sequence goes on along the minus strand of CM040245.1, from coordinate 108,716,355 downwards.
TGTTTTAGGTTCAAGATCATTGTGCGTATTGTTGATGATAGTGGAACTGCACAGGTTGTTTTATTTGATAACAATGTACACAAGATGATTAATTTGTCTGCGTGGCAAATTATGGACAAGCATGGAATGGACTCTGAAGAATACTTCCCAGATGAAATTAACCAGATTATTGGCAAACAATATCTATTTAAAATAAAGTATTCTGAATTTAACCACAGCAACAACAGTCATATCTATCGAACTGAAAAGGTGACTGATGATGTTGATACGATCATGTATTTCAAAAACGGTTTCCTAGATGAAGAGGTATGTATATTAGTATTTTAAATTAGTTGATGATTTTCCGGTCTTTATTATAAAGTTAAATTGTATATAATAGTTTTAAATATAAATTGGAATTGTAACACATGACAGATGTAGAAGATGAGGAATACAATATGAAAGAATTTTCGACAATGCAAATGATGTGTTACACAATAATGATGGTGATTTAGATGATAATGTAGATGAGTTTGTCAATGGTGAAGACGATTCGACAATGATGAAGTCGATTACGAAAAGAAGATTATTGTTTGAATTCGACAATGTCTCGTATGATAATGAACATGATATTGAAGAATCTTTTATTGGTGAAGAAGATTTGGATACTCCTCATGTTGATATTGAAGATGGTTCATATGATTTAAGTGATTTAGAAGGCATTGGAAAGAATGCAAAAAATCATTTAAAAAATGTTGAGAATTTGAATACAAAATCAACAACTGATATTGAGGAGGTAGTATACATTATTAATTAAATACACTTTTCAATTGTTTTTTTCATAGCAAAAAAATTCAAACTGACTTAGTAATTGTTCTACATTGCAGAATGTTGAAATAAACACTCCTAAATCTGCAAAGAATGCAAGCAGTGTTGTAGGTGAAGAAGTTGTTGTTAGTATGATTGATCCAGTTGGTGTTTTGAAAAAAAGAAATCGTGTAATAGAAGAGTTAACAGACAATGATTGTGTTGATGAGGAAGATGTTCAAACAAAGAAAAAGATGCAAACATATGATATAGAAGACAATGATGCATAGAGCATGCAATGCATCTTATTTATCCTATCTATTTTATTGTTATTGATAAACAATCTATTGATTTATTTTTTGTTTTTTGCAAACATATTATTATTTAGGTTATTATTGGATAATTTTGAATTTGGTTTTTAGTTACATATTTGAGTTTGTTTTAATTTATTATTTGACAAGTTTTAAGTATTTTTTAATATGTTTATGGTTCTTATAAATTTTTAATATATATGCAACCTTGCAATTATGTGGGTCCAATGAAGTCCACAATGCTTTTAAGTTTCTGTTTTTACAGGATCAAGGTGAAAATGAGGGGTTCATCATGATGTTTGGTGAGAAATGCAATGATGTTTGCCTTCGACTTGAGAAGAGGATTGAGTTGTTGCAGGAGGGAGGCTGGTTGAGTGGCCACAATGATGCTGCGAATGACGTTGTTGAATGTCTGCAGGAGACGCAGGACAGGGACCATCAGATTCTTGCTGCACTGATTCAGGTTCTTGATCTGTCCAGGGAATTGCGCATTGAGAAAAGATGTCATGTGTTTACAATGGAATTGTATGATTAGGATAGCATCCTATGTGTGTCTTTGATGGTTTGTTTCATCGCTTTGTATGTTTAATGGTATGGTGTTATGTGCTACATTAAGAGGGTGTTGTTAATCTTTGGTGGTATGTTTGTAACTTATGTCGAAAAGCAATTACATGTCTGACTCAGTTATGTTTTAGTTGGAAAAGCTGTGTTTGTTTACTGTTTAATAATTTTGTTGATACATATGTAATGGAGAAAAGCAATGATATAGTTGGGTCACATGTCTTTTATTCGGACAATGTGTGGATGGTTTACTGATTGGACTTAACATGAACACGTATCATCAATTAACAAAATAATTCTTAAACTGTGCATGCGTATCATATTTGACTACTAAAATTATCAAATATTATTTAAAAATCGAAAATGGTTAACCGCTTAAATAAAGTTCGAGCGTAAAACAAATCATGGCAAAATTTGATGGTTGCTACATAAAATATATATTATCTTACATATAATATTTTACAAGTTAAACCATAATCTTACTTAAGAATACATATGACCAAAGTAGAAGATTAAACACTTGCTTGAATGTACCAAATTACAAAAGAGTAAAAGCATTTGTTTTGCCCAAAAGATAACCAAAGTATTCCTGCAAATTGTTTTCTAACATACATGAAACACAGGGAACACACCTGTGTCAGGATCATTCAACTCCTCCAGATTTAACATGTACTTGAACCTTAGCATTTTGTGCTTCTTGAATTTGCAAACTTGAGCAAACTTCTTCCATTCCCCAAAGATGTTTACATGGTTTATTCGGTCAGGATTTTCTAAGTGAAGTACCATTTTTATACGCATCTTATAATCTATGTCTTTGTGTCTTATGAAACACTTTTTATAAGTATGCATTGGATGTTTCTCAAGGAAATAAGTTGGTATGCACTGTAATTAAGTGTAAATATTAGAATAATATGTTATTAAGTTTGACATCATAATAAATTAAAAATCAGGTATAAGTACTTACAAGTCGTTGTCTGTCTATGGTATCTTCATAAGGCACATAAAAAAAATGTGTTTTCTCACCAAAGTGGGCCATGTGTTTATCCCAAAAACATTGATGCCTCATTCTATCATCAGCTGTAATGACACACAACAATAAACAAATTTAAACATATATGATATATCATTACATTTAGTCTTTTAAGTATTAGAAGGTTTAACATGTCATAACCCAACGTCAATATGTTGGGTTGAACCCTTAATTTATCAACGTTTCGGTAAGACCGTTTTTCCTAATTGTTGCAATAAGCTTAAAGCAAAAAATAAAAATTACATTAGTAAATGTTGCATTAGTAAATGGGAAAAAACCCAACGTCAATATGTTGGGTTGAACCCTTAATTTATCAACGTTTTGGTAAGTTTGTTTTTCCTAATTGTTGCAAAATTGTTTTGGTGTAAAAAATTTTAACAATTACACATATTACATGATTATAATGATGTTACATGTATGGTCATTGTTGATTATTGTATACACAAATGATAACAACAACAAAAAGTAAGTTTTATTAAAGGGATAAAAATACAACAGAGTTGCGACATATAACAAGGAGAATAACAATAACAACATTCAATTGAACAACAAATACAATAATTACGACATCCAAAAAATACACATAAAGAAAAATTAGAAAGAGCGAAGATTGTTGATATACCCAACAAGATCACGTTAGTGCAACATGGCGTTCACATAACAAACACGCGTTTCAATTTCTAAAGAACCACCACGCAACATGCTTTCCCATTCACGTACAACTAGAACCTCCATTTGAAAGAACCAAACAATTTGATATTGCAAAACCTGCTTTGCCATGTTTTTAAAATTCTGTTAGGAACAAATAAAAGACACATACATTCACAAATACTAAAGCATTAATTTATAGATTAAACAAATGAAACAAAGTTTTCCATTATCAACAGCACTTGCACTTACAAAAACAATGTAATCGACTAAGCAAAGCGTGCAACCACGAATGTCAAATTTGAATCAAAACACTACGGATATAACTCTTGCAAATAAGTATAGAATAAAAAAAAATATTATATATATATTTAAATAATATTAATAAAAGCGAAAATAATATACAAAAAATATATATATTTCTTTATATATGTATATAATGTTTATCTTCATACCTAATATATACACGAAATATTATGATAATCTTTAATTTTACAAAGAACTATATTAGCAAACAAATTGGTTACTAAGTATAGTTTATCTTAACAACCTATAAATAAAGCCTAAAATTACACTTGAAAACCTAAATATTGAATAGTCGAGCTCGAAAAACATACAATGGCAAGTGTAAATTCAACACATAACCCCGCAACATCTTCCCACAATAACAACGTAACATCTCACATATTGTCATCTCGGATGATGAGGAGGTAACGTTTATAATTTAAATTTGTATCTTTTAAAACATAATAATGAAAACAAAATTTACGTATCTTTTAAAATATCACGGTAGAGGTTACATGTTTCCATGTTCAAGACAACAACAACTCGTAATACTTATATCGATGATGATGAGGTATCATTAACAAATTTTAGATGTATCTTCGAATACCTTAAACAATAATCTCGAAAAATTTTAAACAATTGCAGTGCACTCTCGATTTATCCAAGTCGGATGAAACACAATTGTTTTATCAGATGATGAAGATGTAGAAAGAGTATGCTCTGTAAGTTATTCACCAAATTTTATAATTACACAAAACTTTAATTTGCTACATGTTTTCAGCCTTCTCTAGCGTTAGAATAAAAACCAAGAAAAAGAAGCAATCAGAATAATGGCAACAAGGTTAATAATGCCATGAAATTTGCTGATAATGACATCAACACACATAAAAAAAAAACAACTTTTTTAGCACAACAAAATTTGCTGACACAATGGTATTTTATAATACTGATAAAATTTTAAACAATTGCAGCCTGCAGCTATTGATTTATCCAATCTGGACAGAAACACAATTGTTTTATCAGATGATGAAGATGTAGAAAGAGTATGCTCTGTAAGTTATTCACCAAATTTTTTAATTACACATAACTTTAATTTGCGACATGTTTGCAACCTACTCCAAATATAGGAAAAGACCAAGAAAACCAAAGAATCGTAATAATGGCGACAAGGTTAATAATGCCATGAAATTTGTGATAATGACATCAACACACATAAAAACAAACAACTTTTTAGCACTACAAAATTTCACGACACAATGGTATTTTTATCACAAACATATTTAAGTTTTTAATATACAAAAGACATATATTTGATCAATAATCATGTATGAATTTTTTTTTTAAACTAGGAATCGATGATGAACAACCAATCAAGTTTAAGCGCATAAAAGAAGTGAAGGCTATAATGTTCGAAACAACCGCAAGTATATGCTATGTGATGAAGACACGATGACGAATACGTTACCAACAAAAGCGATAAAGAAGATGGTGTTTGGGTTAACATCAATGATCTTGATGAGCCTTTCTATGATTTAGATAACAACAAACCCAAATATACTATCCTAGATGAAGATATCAAAGAAGATTCTTTGACAGGTTTCATTTAATTTAATAAGTAATGAACAATTGTAACTTAAACAGGAACTATATAACGTATAATCATGCTGATGTTTTATGATATGTTTAATTTACAGGTGACTCAAAATACACAGCGATAGATGAACGCAACAATGAATCCCTTGAATGTAATGAAAACATTAACAAAGACCTGTGGGGTGATATGGTTGATGTTGATGGAATGGTTAATGGTGAACATGCCTATAAAAGCTATTTTGATGATGAAACTTGGGAAGTTGATTCGGATGCATACACTAAATCATCAGCATCCAGTAGAGACTATGATGACAGCTTCATAAACGACGCATTTATGGATTATGAAACAACTGATGACTCCAACAACGATGACGATTTTTAAGATTACATACCAACATTCTACAAGTTTTATTTTCCTTTAGGATTTTTGTTTTAGAATAATTAAAGTTGAATCTTTTGATAAAAGGATCAACTGACAGAAATAATGTTTGTTTAATAATAAAAATTCACTTTTCTAATCATGTTTTACATTCTTTATATTATGAAGAATTACATAGTTTAAATTCTAAATACCATTCTGCAAATGTATGTGTTTTTGTTGTTTTTTTAATAACCAATACCAACAAAAATATTCACTATATTTTATTTCAGTAAGGCTGCATTGAACGAATTATTTGCAAACGTATAATATTTTTGTTTCTGAATAAAGGATTTCAAAATTACTGAAAGTAACACAAAAACAAAAAGGAATTTAAAAACCACTATATTATACAATATTACTTTTGATTAAGTAGCTTTGTTAATAAACTTGATATTCTAAAACACAATGTGTTTAATGTTTTTACTTATTTCAAAACCTACACAAGAAGAAATTTATGTTGTTGGTTTTTCCCATCACAAACGCTAATTCAAATTTTTTATTTACTCATATAAAGTAGGAATAATTATTATATATCCAATTTTGATAATAAATAGATTTAATATTATAATTATCTATTATAAGTAATTATTTTGTTACTTTATATTCTTATATTATTCAGATTTTTTAAAAAAAACAAATTTAACATAAGATTATCATACAAAATTAATATCACTTATCCATTAAATATAAACAGCCACACAAATAAAATTCTCTACAGCATATAAGCTACATTTAAAACTAAAAGAATGGAGGAATATGAACCTGCAGGTATGTCTCTGGAACAAGTAGCAATAACAAAAGATACAGCGATATCACCAAAACCGCAACGATGGCGTCAACCGTATCCACAAGAACCAGGTACACTGATATTTAAGAAAAAAATAAATAAATAAGTTTTGTTAACTGTCAAAAACAAAATAAGTAATTGTTTACTTATAACATTTGTGTTTAATTATCAAAAAATTCGAAGATCATGTACAAAGACTAACAAACATACCTCATATTGTTATTGTTTATCTGAAGCCACAAATGTCTCTGAGCATCTACCAACAGAAAGAAAACAAACATCTACCGCAACACAATCAACAGCAACATCTCCACAGAATCAAACCAAACAAGGTACGCGTGTATTGTAAACAAAATACATCCTCTTATGTAACTGCAGAAAACAAAGCAACTAATTTTAAACATATAACAGGACGCAGTAATGATATAACAATTCAAAGACCAGGTAGAAAGTCAACCAAACATACATCATCTTTTACTTCATCTTCATTAGCGGCAAGTGTCTCAGTGAATCCAAACAAAGAAGGTACGCTTATATTGTATATTAAAAATATCCACTTGCATAACTGCACAAAACACCTCAACTAATTTTAAACATATAACAGGACGCAGTAATGATATAAGAATTCAAACACCGGTGAAAGACAAACAAACATATATCATCTTCTACTTCATCATCGATACACCGCAAGTGTCTCGAAAATCCAAATGACAAGGTACGGTTATACTACAAACTAAATATATCCACTTACGAATCGCAAAAAACAGGGTATCTAATTTTAAACATATAACAGGACACAGTAATGATATAACAATTCAAAGACCAGGTAGAAAGTCTAACAAAGATGCACCATCTTCTACTTCATTATCGTTACCTGAAAGTGCCTCTCAGAATCCAAATGCTATAACAATTAAAAGACGAGGTAGAAAGACAAAGAAACATACATCATCTTCTACTTCATCATCGTTACCTGAAAGTGAATCTGAGGAACAATTACTCAAATTTAAACGTACAACAAACGGACCAGTTTCAACGCCACAACCATCATTTTATCCAAACCAACCAGGTACACTGATATTGCAAAATAAATATGTGTGTTTACAAAATGCACAAATTACGTAAACTAAATGCTCAAATATAACAATTGACAATAATGATCCGCTAATTCAAAGACACGGGAGAAAGCTTAACAAATGACATCGTACTCTGTTCCTTCAAGTAAGTAAACACACATAAATAAATTTACAATTTCATTATTCCATGTATTTACACAAAAAATATATGTTAAAAAATTAATTCATTGTACTTATGTCAGGTAACAACGATGAGATACTTCCTGGTAATATTGACAACCCTCCAACGAAAAAAACAAAAGCATGTAAGTAAATTTCTTTTTTTATAGGCATCCAAAAAGTTAAACAATATTGTATATTGTTAATAATATTCGTCAACAAATTCAGGTACAACAAACGAACAAGTGACTACAACACGTCGACCAAGGGGACGGCCACCAAAAAACAAAACCCACACAGGTGAATATTATGTAATAGTTTCCGCAAGAATTATAAAAATTTTAAACAAAAAACAAAAATTTTAAAAAAATTCAATCCGCAGCAACAATTCAAACATCAACGTATGCAGAAGATGATCAACCGGTAAGATATTCGTCAAAGCGAAAGTCACAAAGATTAAAAGACAAAACAAAAGTTGTAAGACAAAAAACATTTCATCAACAAGTGTTGGGTGACACAAACAAAAATACTGAACGTGACATACAGAGAGATTCATTCGCTGGAATTTCAAACGGTACTAACACTCTATTTTTAATTTCAACAAACATACTAACATTCTTTAAACATATACAATACTAATAAAATTTTTTAAAATATCTCTTATTTTCAGATTACATAGATCACGGAGATGCAATTTTCCGATGTGCATCATGTAGCGCACTATTATGGCATGCTGAGTGTATGATTGGCAACACACATTCAACATCCGATTCCTATTCATTTGTGTTGTAGCGGAGGAAAATAACATTAGGAGAGGAAGTCCGACACCACCAAAACTGTTGATGGATCTTCTTAACGGTGACCATCCAAAAGCGCAACATTCATTGAGAATATTCGGTATAACGCAATGTTCTCATTCACCTCAATGGGCGCCAAACAAGACATGTCAGTCACTGATGGTCGAGGACCATATTGCTATAGGATACAAGGGCAAAATTACCATCAAATAGGTACTTTGTTACCTAAGCAAGGAAAGCCGCCAACGTTTGCCCAACAATATATTTATGATCCAGAAAATGAGATACAAAATAGAATTAACAGTGTCAGGTATGTAGGAATCAGTTAACATGTTTTTCTATCCAATTATTTGATACATATTAATAAAAAAAATTAATTTAACGATAAAATAAAATGTTATTATATAATGGTTAATTTAAATGTGCATTACAGCAAATACGAAGAAAACAACTCCACCAACCATATGCTCGACCACCAACTAACAGTTGATTTACGAGACATGCTAGATGGAATTAACCCATTAGTCCGTAATTTCCGCATGGCTGGAGAACGTTTTCAAAAAGCAAATGAAAAAAATAACTTTAAATTACGACTTATTGGCACTAGAGAGCGTGACGGAAGAAATTACAACCTTCCAACATCTACGGAGGTGGCGGCACTAATTGTAGGAGACTTTGACTCTTCAACAAATCAAAGAGACATCATCTTGCACATGAAAGAAGGTGGACTAAAACGAATAAGTGAGCTACATCCATCATATCTTGCACTGCAATACCCATTATTGTTTCCGTCTGTCAAGATGGTTATCGAACGATATTTACCACTTTGGTATCACCGATGAACACCAACAAATAAAAAACAAGAGTTACAATGAAGGAATATTTTGCATACCGATTGCAAGAAAGACCGGTACTTTCTCAATGGTTTTGAATGCACGGAGGCTATGTCAGCAGTTTATAGTAGACGCTACACGATGGTCGAATCGAAAGGATGTCATACATCAAAACCAAAGAAAAGATCTAAGGTGCGAAACATACTCCAAATTAGCAAAATTATCCAAGATGAAAACTTTGGAGTTAAGTTGAGGGGAAAAAGTTGTGTTGCCATCATCTTTCACAGAAGCCCAAGATATATGATGCGAAATTTCCTAGACGCAATGACAATTTGCAAGGTTTATGGATATCCGGATTTGTTCATAACATTCACATGCAACCCAAATTGGCGAGAGATTGAGCGCTTTCTTCTTTGAAAAAGTTGAAATCGGAAGACGACGGATGTGATAACACGTGTTTTAAGCAAAAGCTAGACACCATGATGAGACAATTCAAAGACAAACATTACTTGATCGGTGAAAGGTGTTTTAATATTTAAAAATTTATGTTAAAAAAAAAAATGTAATTAATGCTACATTATCGCCTTTCTTCAACAATCAATTTCAAAACAATCAACGACATTACATTATTCACGCAATTTGTGTACACCATTGAATTTCAAAGAGAGGACTCCTCATGCTCACATCTTGCTATTTCGGAAGAAGAATACAAAATAAAATATCCAGCACAAATAGATCGGTTTATTTCATCTGAAATTCCGGACAAAAATGAAGATCCAGAACTTTATAAAATTGTTACAGAACACATGATCCACGGTCCATGTGGTCCAGATAGACCAACCTGTCCGTGCACGGTAAAGAACAAATGCACCAAAAAATTCCCAAAGGAGTTTAATGATAAAACATTTATTGATGAGTCTGGATATGCAATTTATAAAAGGAGAAATGACAGTACAACAATAAAAAAGAGCGGAATCGATTTGCATAACGGATATGTTGTACCGCACAATCCAAAGCTTCTCGAGGTTTTCAATCACATATAAACGTAGAGTGGTGCAACCAAGTTGGTTCCATAAAATATCTATTCAAATATATTAACAAGGGACCGACAGAGCCACAATGGCACTTGAAGATGAAGATGTCGATGAAATCAAAGATTATTACGATCCGAGATATCTGTCGGCGTGCGAAGCAGCTTGGAGGATCTATGGGTTTGACATACACTACAGGTTCCCACCTGTAGAAAGATTACCGTTTCACTTAGAAGGAGAGCAATCTGTTATATTTGAAGCAACAGAAAGCATTGATTTTGCATTGGAAAAGGCTTCTGTCAATGAAACAAAGTTTGTTGCATGGATGGAACGAAACAAAACCGACACAAAAGCTCAGAAACTTCTTTACCATGAGTTTCCTGAACATTATGTATGGAAGCAAGAAGAAAGGATCTGGCTTCCAAGGCAAAAAGGCACATGTATTGGACGCGTACATCATGTGCCACCTTCTTTTGGAGAAATGTTCTACTTAAGAGTATTGCTAAACAAGGTTCGAGGAGCAACAGATTGGAAGGACTTTAAGGAGTACGATGGTGTGGTTTACCCAACATATAAAGAGGCCTGTCAAGCACGTGGTCTGTTGGAAGATGACAAAGAATATATAGATGGTTTGATGGAAGCCAGCAATTGGGGAACAGGAAACTACTTGCGGTCTTTTTATGTGATGCTACTTATGACGGACAGCATGTCTAGGCCAGAGATTGTTTATGAAAAAACATGGGAAAAAATGGCAGAAGACGTTATATATATCGAGCGTAAAAAAAGAAATGACCCAGGTATGTCTACAACAAGTATCTTATACTTACAAAAAATCAAAAAAAAACACATATTAAACTTAACAATCACCACCCACATCACTGAAAAGGTACTTACGTCTTTTACCGACAAAAACTATAAATGGATAACATATACAAATGTAAATAAACCATATAGCAAACACTAAACTACTAATTAAAAAAAATATATTAAAAAAAAAAAAAAAAAAAAAAAAAAACTTACACAAAATGCAACCACATCCACGGATAATACTTCCGGACATCGAAGAACAAACTAAACAGACGGCCTTTAGCTCCAATTCCCACGACGCAAACAATAAAAGTCAAAATTGAATTTAAAAATACACAATCTTGACACAAAAACTAAAATATACCACCGAAAGAAAACAAACACGAAACTCCAAAATCAAGATGGTATTCGCTAAAACAAACTCTGCATCAAAACAAAACGATGCACAACTCAAGTGACACATACATAATACAACAACCAATAAACAAACGACTTTTGAATAACAAAATACAATAAAACCTCATAAACCAAACAAAATAATAAAAAATATAATGTCATTACACATTCAAATATACAACAAAACATATGATGCTCTCATCATTTTAAAACACACCGTCTGGGTATAATAATGTGTAAAATACATTTAAAACATAAAATAAAGGGAACAAACACAAAATAGAATAACACGTCATAATTATATAACATTACAATATCTTACACAACCAGAAACATAGTCTACCTAATTAACATCCATACTTACATATTACGCTACCAAGAAACAGCAACATACATCCAAACACACTATTTAAACATAAATACATAAGGAAATATTGAAACACATAACTACAGCTTTCTGAAATAAACTGCACACACTTAAACAACTAAACCATACGACATCATCTTTGAACCAACAACCAAAACGCAAAACACAATGTGCATCTTCCACCCTTAACAGCAACAACAAATACTCTGTTTTTCAGCAGATATGGAATATTGGATATTCAGGGTTTTCACCTTCTGGAGCATCCACCGTATAACCATTTCCAACATACTTAAACCTGATCAACTTTGAGTATGGGAACCGACATGACTCCGCTAACAGCTTCCACCTCCCAAACACATTTACATGGTTAGTCCTGGTAGGATTTTCTGGGTGAAACTCCATACGTACTCGGAATTCGTCCCTGTATTCTTGGTGTATGATCAAACTTCGGTTGTAAATGTGCATAGGGTTGTTCACTTGGAATGACGCAGGAATGGCCTGGACAAAATTACAGTTAAAACAAATACGAATGCCACATATTTTAAAACATACACATTCTATCAAAAAGTAAACACCACACATACCAATCTGCTTTTAGCTTGAATATGCGCGTAACTCTTATAAAAGCTCCTGTGACCTTCTCCAAAGTGATCCATGTGGAACGGCCAGTAGCAAACATGTTTCATCCTATCATCAACTACAAAAACTAATTTATAAACACTAAATCCTAAAAGAATTAAGCAAACAACTCAGTAAAAACAATATGAATAAAATATATAACCAACTCAACTTACGCCTTTCATCAAACGTCAATCAAGTGCGCCTTCTTAACGTTCTTGCTCCTTTGAAAACAGGTCGATAATAATACTCCCATCGCCATCGAAAGCATCAAACCGTAATCTCCGTCCCTGTTTTGGTCACACATAATGTTCCGGTTCAAGTCCTATTGCTTCAATCATAGCGTTAAATGAATCGAAGAACCAATTGATAGTCATTAGTTACGGTTTCACGTCTCACATTACACCCAAAAGAAACACCATTTACAGAAACTCTTATTTCATCTTCCTCTCCTAATCCAAACATTAGCTCAGCCGGAATTGTCTGAAAACCACCAACAAAACAAACGTTAATCTAAATCCTACAATTTTAACACATAACAACATACAAAATATTATGTTTTAAAAATTAAAACAAACAAATATCATTAAACTACGAACACAAGCACGTCCGGATACGGCATCACAGTCATCTTAAACCTATTAAACGAAGCAAACGGCCCTTCATAACCATAAGCTTCTTTGCCGTTGCTATAGTAGCCAGTCACGTAAAAGCAATCGTTTCCTTCCTCCACAAAGTGTAAAACTTGAACCTCCTCATCAAGGTATCGGTTGCAATACTCCCTCCATCTTTCCCCACACAGGTACCATTGTCCATAACGTGGTTTCTTCAACATCACTTTGAAACGATAACCATCAGAGCTGACAATATAAACGTGGTCACTACCATTATAAGCCTCCAAATTATAAACAAACGGAAGGACCTACAAAAAAAATTAGCGTATATTAATCAAATTAATAAACATAAAAAAGCATACCATAATAAACCAATGAATACCTGACAATCAGGAAAAGTAAAAACATCCAGCATTGTAACAAACTCAATAGCCATTTCCCTATCAATTGGAAACAATACAAGTTAAACAAACATAACAAAACGCAATACACACAAAATTACAAGACGTAAAAATTAGTTTACGAGAACTAAATATTTACAAATAATCATAAACAATCAAATTAAAAAAAAAAACCGTATCTTCAATTTAACACCACTTTTAACGTTAACTTTATACACAGCATTTAACATATAACTTATTAAAATGTGTGTTGTCACCATTATGATTACCTAAATACAACAACATATACCTCATAAACGTAATTACCTAACGACAACTCATCAAAAGTATAAAACTAAAATGACTATTCCATTTCATATACCATATTACATAAAAAAAAAAAAAAAAAGTCAAATAACAAGTCAAACTAAAATTAAACATGTAGAACAACAAACTACTTAAGCTTCTAAAGTATGTTTAACAAACAATGATCACATCATGTACACAAAACAAGTGAAAACACAAACCTACACAACCTCAAACTTCCAAATAACAAACCAGATGCAAATAAAACAATACTTCAACAAACAACAATTAAATTACAAACACAAACCACATAGAACAACATCAAAACAAAACAACCAATTTGTATTCAATACATTATTATATAAAACACTTTCCACCCAATAAAACCAAAACATAAACATCAACAGCAAACACATCTACAGTTTTAATCATTACAAAAGTTAGGCGTTTTTTAAATATAAAACCAAACAACAATCAAACATAAAAATCAAATAACAAACAATTTGTAAACATAATACCCCACTTATTATATTTTTTTAAAAAAAAAATATTAACTAACAATCACTATTCAAACCGGAAAAATAAAACAACAACTCAATGGCGACATTAAAGCATAATTATAAACCAACAACATTACAAGTCTATAAACCCAGAAAAATAATTTACACTAACGGCCTACGAAAAAAAAAACCCAAAATACCTTAGATTGATAGGCGGAGAATCGGTGGAGGAAGAAGTTAGGTGGAAGATTAATAATTTATAAGAAAAATAAAACAAAAACAATGTCTTAATTATAAGTAAATATAATGTGGAGAAAAAATAGGTGAAATGATTGCCTATCTTCTAAGTTCAATGCAACTTGATATCTTGTGTAACATGCGAAATACATTTAATACAAAAATAAAATTATAAAAAATTTACATAACTTATCCATTTGTTTCAATTTGTAGACTTGGAGCTTCACAGACATTGAGAGGAAGAATATATGTCTAACATATATTGAGCACATGCTACTTTGTAACAACAAAAGCTTAAAAAATATACCAAACATGCCATACCCTAACGAGATGTTAACAATGGGCAACTACAACAGATTGGTGTATGATGAGCTTAAATACAACAAAGAAGAATTGAGAATACAGCACGGAACGCTTTTCAAGACATTAACACACGAACAAAAAGACATATACCGAACAGTAATGGACGCTGTTAACAATGAAAAAGGAGGAATGTACTTTGTATACGGATATGGTGGGACCGGTAAAACATACCTATATAAAACATTATCCGCCGCATTAAGATCAAAAGGCGAAATAGTCATTAACGTAGCATCAAGTGGCATCGCATCACTTTTGTTAGAAGGCGGAAGGACCGCACATTCTCGATTCGCAATCCCTATAAACGTTGTGGAAGATTCAGTATGTCATATTCCAGCGGACAGTGACCTAGCCGAATTGCTAAGAATGTAAACCGATAATATGGGATGAGGCTCCTATGACACACAAACACTGTTATGAGGCATTCGATAGGACCTTAAGAGACATATGTCGGACATCCACATTCGAACAATCCGAACAAGTATTTGGAGGTAAAGTGGTTCTCTTTGGCGGAGACTTCCGACAAATATTGCCAGTCGTTACAAACGGCAGCCGATATGATGTCGTTCATGCTTCAATCAACGCTTCATATCTGTGGCAACATTGCAAAGTCATGCGGCTAACTATAAACATCAGGCTTGGAACAGGATCAACTAACTCTGAGAGAAAAGAAATACAAGACTTTGCGGATTGGATATTAAGCATAGGAAGCAGTGCGATCGGTGGAAAGAACGACGGAGAAGCGACGGTCGAATTCCGGATGATATGTTGATACCGATTGAGACGACCATATCGCAAAAATCATCGAAGAAACATACCCAGTTGGTCCAAAACCTCTGGCACCAAAATTCTTCCAAGAAAAGCAATCCTCGCACCGACTCATGAGCTTGTGGATATGATCAACGATCGAATGCTACAAAACTACCAGAGAATCTAACACATACAACACTACGACTCAGTTGGTATTATCGATATGGATGCGAACTTTAACGAATCACTTTACACAACTGAGTTCCTAAATAGCATTCGCATTCCTGGCCTTCCACACCATTCCATAACATTTAAAATAGGAGCTCCAATTATGTGTATGAGAAACATAGATCAAATGGCGGGATTATGCAACGGAACAAGGCTTCAAGTGCTCAGGATGGGAATAAACATAATAGAAGCCAAAATTATATCAGGTGGTAATGTGGGTACAATTTGCGCAATCCCAAGGATGGTGTTAAGTCCTTCTGATAATAAAATCCCATTTAAATTCAATCGTAGACAATTTCCGGTTGCATTGTGTTTTGCAATGACCATAAACAAAAGTCAAGGACAAACTTTAACACAAGTTGGATTGTTTCTACAACGGCCAGTTTTTTCACACGGACAATTGTACGTAGCAGTTTCAAGGGTCAAAAGCGAAAAGGATTGAAGATTTTATCTTTGTGACGAAGAAGGGAAGTACGCAAAATCAACTACTAATGTTGTTTACAAAGAAGCTTTGTTCAGAATTTAAGTTCATCGTTATATGACATTAATACATTTTCATTATCTAACCTTCACAAAAAACATTCGATTCATTAACATAAACAAAATTATATACAACGTCATGCTAACAATCCATCACTTTACATAAACAAGGGTTAAATTTCAATTTTGCTTTCATATCAACGACGCTTTGCACAAAGCAAAAAAAAAACTAAGAAGGAAAACTCCAAAACAGGTTTACAGTTATTATACAAACTAAACACCTTCATTATTTAAACAAATGTAATGATAGGGTCAAACAAATATTTGACACACAAACTAAAAAAACTGCATTCACTTCAATCCATTCACTACTCAATGTTAATATATTAATCTTTAAATCTCAATATGCAATATACTCATGTTTCAGTGTCTCAGTTGTGAAGTTACCAATACATGCTTCACCATCTATACCAATTTCAATCCTACCAACACAGACAAATAACTTGGATCTGAAACATCCAAATACATAAAGCGATGTCTCGTGGCAATTTAAAACAATACTTTAAAGTTTAATCGACATACATAACACAAAGTTTGACTTATAACCACCATATCGGTAGCATTGTTCAACAAAACTATCATGCCATACAAAACCAAACAGAAATTAAACATACACCAGCAAATAAACAAAAACATAAAATATGTTCAAATCCAACATACTAAAGGTTTCGTCTGATACGGTACCAAAATATATTATACCATCCAAACCATCTTCTTCTAACACATATGAAACAACGGAATCATCACCGGCATACGTACATTCACAGTTTGCTTTTCATCCTTTACCATCCTAATCAATTTGAACCTCACAGTTTTGTCTTTGTCCCACTCGCACCTCTTCTCAACATCCTTCCAATTAGTCTTGATAGTCACATGATTTTTACTGTCAGGCCTATCTTTATGTTTTTCCCAATCGACATTCACATAGAAAGTTTCATCATCGTGAATCAGCACTGCATTGTGGTACTTATACATTTCATAAGGCCCAGCAAAATCCCATGGTATAGTCTGCATTCAACAAATTATTTTGGAATACAAAACATAAGAAAATGCACAATCAAAAAGTAACACAAAATCGTATGTTGCATACGTAAAACATTTTCGCAATAAATATAACAAACACTTACCGACCGACCTCTGCAGATTCGTAAGCCACAACATCTTGATAAAAGCAATCAACTTCATCATCATGATCGAGTGATTAAACCAAATACATTTATGTTTCATACGAGGATCTACATTTTGTACATTCCAATGATATTAAAAGATGCAACTATATTATTATGAATCTCAAAATAACATCAAAACACATGTTATTGAGAATTACAATTTAAAAACATACCTTTGTCAATGCAGCTTTTTTTAAACGGTTTTTCGTCATTCAAAATCACACGTGGTATGTTCTCCAAACGCATTCCTAAACCATCATCAGCAAATGAAATCATAGACACCGTTCCTTCTCCAATCTCAGTGAACACCATACGCGATCCAACCTTCAATCCTTCTAAAAAAACCAACAAATCCCATCCAACTCCACTAAAAACATATCCATGTGTGTTACCAGGAAGATCAATGCGATTCTGTGTGACGGTCGCAGCCAACCGACCACTCACCATAACTCTTACTCTCTTAATTTGAGGCATAAATTGCTGAGGAATCAGCTGCATAACAAAGAAAATATGTGATAAACATAGCATATACAATATCAATTAAACTATGACCGTCAATAAATTAAGGCAAAATAACTTACATCTGACTGATCAAGACTTCCCAACATACCAAAACACCGCCTTTTACGAGTTCCAACATCAGCATTCTTATATCCACCAACTTCAGCACCTGCATTATCATACGCAGCTTACATAATACATGTCTTCTCCTTGACGATGAAATGTAGCATTGCCACGTTCCTATAACGACTCTCATCAACAAAGCGCTTCCATTCGTCCGAAAACAGTGCATAAAGGTTACCAGGAACTTTCTTAATAAACACTTTGTGCATTGTACATTTGTTGTGAATTAAATAAAGCCATCGACTGCCTGTGTACATCTCATACGTAAAGACACTTGGTAAAATCTGCATTCAATAACACACTACGTCAATTAATTTCAACTTTCTTTATATCCATATTGCAAAATTTAGTAACATATATATACTATAAGTAACAACGACTAAAAATTACCTGTAGTGTTCTAAAGTTACGTGTGTTTGCCGGAACGATAAATTGAGTCGTCATTCTATTTAATCATAAAACAAACGTATATTAGAACAAAAACACAAGTTTTCAAAAACTAAAAAGTTATAATACAATCATGCTTCAATTTTCCTTCATATACAACAATGTTATTAACAAACATCTCCCTGTAATTCAAAATAATATATTACGTAATAATTTATGTTAAAAACATTCAAACACAACTACTAATCACCTAAACCTAACAACCAATAACCGTTCACTTTTACTGGATTTTAACCATATCAAACATCTACCATCATTAACATAATCATTAACTAATACAACATGTTTAATCATCTGATGTTACTAATAACAAATTAAATCTCGCAACTAACTGATCTTCATTAAAAACAACTAAAACCTCAACTAAAATCATATACTAAAATCACAAAGTTGATAAAAACAACTCATAATCTAAAAAAAAATTCAACAGTCATATTACAAATTACAATATACATCTTCTTTAAAACAAATATCATAACTCAAAAATTGATAATCACTATTATTACCAAAAAACAATGTTTCTTCATGACTAACAACGAATATGATAACAAACACCTTAAATTTTATGCTAAACCACGCATGCATTCAAGATCGGAACATATATCGCATATTAAAAATCATCTTATTCTTCCTTCTAACAATGCTATAATCATACAACGATTGATAGATCAAGTAAAACAACAACATAAAAAACAACAAAAAAAAAAAAAGACGAACACATATGATAGAAATCAACCCAAACTAACCGGTGTTTGATGGTGTATTCGAGAAGAAAGAGTAGGTTACTTGGAAAGACTAAACATACCAATGATAACAAAAGTCAATATATAACAAAAAATCATACTCTAATCTATGTAAAACTAATATCAACTTCTTCTAGCAATGATGATATGCATTGATAGCAGTAATATATTTTCTTTTGTGTATTATGTAGACTTATTTAAAAACATACACACACAAAACAAATACAACTTTTCAAATTGATAGGTATTTTATAACTTACCAAATGATAGGTAACATACAAATTTAATAAAATTCCATCTACTCATTAGTAAAATACCACAAAAGTCAATTTTATAAGAATGTGTTTATGTTATACTTTTACATGTCGTATTTTGTAAAGACAGGTATTTGTCATTCATATCTCAATAAATCCTTTTAAGTTTCCGAACAATACGTTTTTCAACAACATACAAAATACTTTTACATGATAAATTATACTATAACTTTTTTTATTTTAAATGTTATTCAACATAACTAAAATAAAACACTTATGTTACATGATAACAATTTACATATACAACAAAATACAAAAATACACTAACTATAATTATATCATTACGTTTCTATAATTTACATACACACCACAAATAACATTTTTATAAATATTAAGAAAACAAAATTTAAAAACAATTAAATAAAACAAAATAATTTTTAGTTTTTTAAAACAATTATAAGTATGGAATATATTAGCTACAATCCTTCATAAAAATACACTAACAATAATTCAGAAACCCATAAAAATAATTAGGACCCACAAAAAATAATGGATAATTTTAGTACAAAATTGTAGTCAATAAGCTTTTAAATTAACAATAAATAACAAACAAATAATTATACTACTAAAAATTACATATAAAACAAAATACAAATATACACTAATTATAATTATTTATTACATTTCTAAAATTTAAATACACACCACAAATAACAATTTTATAAATATTAAATAAACAAAATTTTAAAAACAATTAAATCAAAACAAAACAATTTTAAGCTTATAAACAAAATACTAAAACTATTATATCATATATAAACAAAATACAAAAATATACACTAATTATAATCAAAACAAAATAATTTATTACAAACATTTCTAAAATTTAAATACACACCACAAATAATATATTTATATATAAATATATATATATAATATAATAATTTTAAAATACAATTAATATATAAATATATAAACAATGTTTAAGCTTATAAATAAAAAATAGATACAAACATACACTAACTAAAATTATATCATTACGTTTCTATAATTTACATACACACCACAAATAACATTTTTATAAATATTAACAAAACAAAATTTTAAAACATAGAATTAGCAATAACTCTCAATCATCATATCATACGTTACACTCAAAATTAGCACTAACTGATACATATAAAGAATTAAATCAAAACAAAATAATTTTTAGCTTTTTACAAACAATTATAAATATAGCTTTTAAATTAACAATGAATAACAAACAATAAAATTATAAGTCATGGCTAGAAATTGCCTGTAAGTTTTTTTTACGGATATAGGAATTGTGGTAACGGTTAAATTGTATATATATATATATATATATATATATATATATATATATATATATATATATAGTTATATATATATATTAATACTTATTTTCAATATATATTAAGCATAATTTGACGAATGATTTGTGAAATGTTTGTAGTTAATTATAAGTTTCGGATAGGGTTTGGTAATTAACGGGTAGGTGAGCATGTGTATTAGTTATATATGGATGTTTTTGTAATAAGTTTTTTTGGTGGTCACGTGTATGAGTTTAATGCTGAATGCGTCGTGGTCTGTACTTAGGTACTTATAAGTTTCATATAGGTATTCAAAAATAAGCTGTTATATTAGTATTTATACTATATAAATACCTTACACACCGTTATCAGATAACTCATACACATGCCTTTTCATATACGTACAACATGTATTATAGTTGTTGAAGGTTTGGAACTAAAAATTATAGTCGAGATTGTGTACAACATGAGTTTTATTTTTATTTATCCGATTCATATTAATATGTAATGTTTATTTGTTATAAGGTGAGCCTTCAACTCCACGATCAACTAATAACGTGCAAGACAATGATGTGGATGCTGAAAGTGTTACACACGTTGGGACTTACCAACCAACCCCGCCAGGTAGTATGTTTTGGATTCCCGAAGCTAAGAATAAACCCGTGGAGGGAACTCAATTTGATACTATTGAACAAGCTTTAAAGTTTTATAAAGAGTATGCGAGGGAAGGTGGTTTCGAAGTTAGGAGGGTGGGCGCTAATAGGAAAAAAAAACAAAATCCAGATTTGAAATACTTTTGTTGTTCTAGAGAAGGCGTGAAACCATCGCCGAAGGATGATATTTCAAAGAAAGATAAGTCAAAGATGGACACCCCATCATCTGATATTGCAGAAGTAGTAAAGGTGATTAAAAGAAGGAAACGAGCATCCCAACGTTGTGGATGCAAAGCTCTACTTCGTCTTAGGCAGACCCCTGAAAATAAGTATGTTGTGTACACCTTTTTTGAGAAACATAACCACAGTTTGGTTCATGAAAATGATTACAAGTATCTTCGGGCTGCGAGGAAACTTACTTTTTCTAAACAGAATTTGTTGCGTCAGCTTTCCAATGCTAATATTGGTCCAACAAGAGCTTGGAAAGTGATGTTAGAAATGTATGGCGGGTTTGAAAACATCGGTGTTACAGATGTTGAGTGCAGGAACTATAGGCGGGATTTGGATAAGTTCATTGGTAATCGGGATGCGCAGATGGTTGTCGATAAGCTGTTGAGCAGACAGGAGTTTTTCTCCGACTTTTCTGTTGAATACAAGCAACACAAGAAGGAAAAAACCTTGATAGGGTTGTTTTGGGCGATTCACAAGCAAAGCTTAACTACGCTTTTGGTGATGTGGTCTCATTTGACGCAACGCTTAGGTCAAACAGTATATTGTTACATCTACACATACTATGTATTCTACAATGTTAATTTATTAAATGATTTCCTTTTTCCTAAATGTTAGCTTACATTTCTACTAGAAGTGATAGTGTAGTGCAATGTAGTCAAAATGTGTTTCTATGGTAGCCCCATTTGGACCCGGTCTCATTGTGAACACCCGTCTGCTTGTGTACAGTGTCTGCTTTGTGAATACCAGGGTATGTTGTGATCATATCCACATCCTTATGTTAGCCCCCATTTGACCCGTATTAGGATGTTTGTATTAGGAACATAATTGTGGTCCGAAACCAATTGTCCAATCAGTTTCAAAGGGGGAAATGTATGTTTGGTATCCATTTGTCCAATCAGTGGGTACTGTATCAGTATTTCAAAGGGGGAATGGGGAAACGTACTAGTATGGAATGTGAACAAAGGGTAAAATGGGGAAATAACTAATGTGTACTGGTATTGCTTTTGAACACCTTTCTGTTATGTACCGTGTCTGGGAAGGATGAACCAGTGTTTCCAAAGGGGTAACTGGGAAATAACTAATGTGTACTAGTAGAGTTTAACTTCTGTAGGGGCGTAAAGTGGTTGCAGATCAAATGTAAAATATAGGGCTAAGGGTTATGTTGCTTTTGTTGAAGCCGATGGCGCCATTGCAATCTGGTCCTATTAGGAGTGACAATTTTGATTTGTTGAAGTTGTATTGAGTATTGACTTTATAGTTTTTCAGTGGACCCAAATGATCTTTTGACCAAGTGGTAATAGGAGTGGCAAGACTGAACTAGTACATAATACTAAACAAGTACGTATCTCTCCTTCCTTATCGAGACCAAATGGTAATAAGAGTTGCAAGACCAAATGGTTTTTATGTACAAGCTTACGCAGGTGTATGCATGAATGAATGTGTCTTTGTTGCATCAAGATGTATCTCGCACAAATATCGAGAACTCGTTAATTGCATCGGTAAATTTTCACACGATTGAATATTGGATCAGTAATGTGTCTGCACAAGGTTTACATCCATCTGATGTGGCACAATGGATCAGTATAGTGATTCAAACATTCTTGCACTGTCACGGTCATTTACATGTAAAACAATTTTTTTGTGTACAAGCTTACACTGTATAAGCATGCTTTACTGACTTGAACATAACTGATTTGAACATCACTGATTTGAACAGTAAGGTTTTATGTACAAGCTTACACTGTATAAGCATACTTTACTGACTTTTGCGGGCATATAGGTACAAAATGGTGTTGGTTCCTTTTACGGGAATAGACAACCACAATAGATGCATTCTCTTTGGTGCTGCATTACTAGCAAGCGAAGCAGCCAAGCGGTATACTTGGCTATTGAAAAGGTTTAAGAAAATATTTGGTAGTGCGCCAAAGGTAGTCGTAACCGACCAAGACCCCTCGATGAAGATTGCCATAGAAAAAATATTTCCTGACTCAAGGCATCGCCTATGCATGTGGCACATAATGCAAAAACTCGGTGGAAAGGTATTATTTTTCCTTCAATATATTATTATATATCAGTTAACGTATTTTCTGATAAACTTCAGATCACTTATTTATTTTCACTTGTGGTAGGTTGGACCAGCTTTATGTAGCAACACCGATTTCAAACGACGCTTATGTGACATTGTTTGGACAGACAAAATCGACTCCGATGTGTTTGAGACTGAATGGGTATCTATCATGAACGACTTCAATTTAAATGACAACAAATGGTTGAACGATATGTTTGCCATGCGGACTAAATGGATCCCCGCATACTTCCGTCATGAACCCATGTCCGGCCTTATGCGCACAACATCTAGGTCCGAGAGTGAAAACCACTTTCTTGGGCAAATTACTAACCCGAACTTGAGTTTGATTGAATTTCTTAGCCATTATGATACTGCAATTGATTCACAAAGGTTCATAAATGGCAAGAATACACATGATTCAAACTACAAGACTCCTGCTTTTAAGACTCATTTGCAAATTGAAAGGGAAGCCGCTGAATTCTACACACATACAATTTTTTATGATGTTCAGGATGAGATTTTCTCATCATTGATGCATTGTTGCTCACTTAGTGTACATGAATCTGATTCGTGTTCTACTTTTGTGATTCGTGACACAGAAGCCGATTACAGAATCAATGATTCATTCGTGGAAGCCAAGTATGAGGTAACAATAAACATTCAACAAGTCCATATCTTTCACTTTACGCACATATGAATAACTGAATATTCATCTAATTGTGTAAATGTTATTATCAATCCTTTTATCCAGGTTAGGTACGTACCTGATCAATGCTCTGCTCAGTGCACTTGTTTAAGGTACGAATGTTATGGATTATTGTGTCGTCACATCTTTTACGTGCTTCGTATGTCCAAGGTCTTCCACTTCCCAAAACAATACATGGATAACAGATGGTCAAAACAAGCTATCAGTCACAAATCTGTTGAGTCTAGGAATGCCTATACAGCAACAACGAATTCAGATTATGTGGTTGATGCTACATTAAGAGATATTTACAACAATGTTGAAGAATCTATCAACCATTTGGTTGGTGACATTCAAAAGCTTCACATATATAGGGACGACCAATTAGCATTGATGGAAAAAGCCAAACTAGATGTTCCTAACCCTCCTAAACTGAACACGAATGAAGCTTATGCCAGAGCACTTGGCGTAACTGAACCTGCAGAATTGAATATTCTTACCCCTACAGATATTAATAATAAGGGTCAAGTGATTCGTACAAGGCGCAAATCAAAGCTTGAAATTGCAACGGACCTAGCCGACAAGCCAAAGAGAAAGTGCAAAAGTTGTGGCAAGATGGCTAGGCATGATTCTAGGAACTGTCCCAAGAAGAGGAAGGGCCTTCAAGACGAGGACGTGGACGAGGACGTGGACCAGTACATGGATGATAGTGACTAGTTTCTGTAATCGTTCCTACCGATTTTCCACTCAGTCTGAACTATTTAAGACCTTTTTGTTATGTTAGACTCATCAATAAGTAATTTTTTTTACGATTATCTCGGTTATCAAAAACTTACTTTGTTCAATAAGTACTGAGACGCAGAGTTGCTGTGTTTTATTCCATCTTCATTATGTTTTACGTATTCGGTTGATTCAGGTTTTCACCATACTGTATTACTTGCTTTTTAGCTTACTTTCATTCCTTTTTCAACTTAATGTGCATATGCTATTGAATTTTCCACATTCGATGTCTTTTCCATCTTCTTAAAGGTTGATACATGTTTTCAGTGTGTTGTATTAGTTTTGTTTATCATTTGTAAAATTATAGAAATTATAGAAATTGTGTTCTTGAATTGTGTTCTTAAAAATTGGGTTAGTATGACGCATTACTTGCTTTTTAACTTGCTTTACTCCTTTCTAACTTAATGTGCAGATTCTACTGAATTTTTCACATTGTCAACCATTATTCACTTTTAATATTGTATCACTCTTTTTTTAATTCCTTTATGTACTCACATCAAATCCCATTATAATAACTAGTATCCTTATATAACCACAAATTTTAATTACAAATACCCTACATAAGTTAGTGATCACCACACAAATTTCAAACTAAGCAACAATGCATTCACCCCATAACCTTCACCTTCATACCAGCGAACATATTACAACCAGTAATGATTGCGTCCAAGGTAACCTTTTTGTATTTTCTGTGTACCGTCTGCAATATGTTCCTAGTTGTATATCCTCATGACTTTTTTTCGACCATGTGTTCATTTTCTTGTCCCTGTATGTGTGTCACAGCTTTTGAATATGAAACTTTTCATGTCCATGTGCCTAAATCAAACACCATGAAAGTGTGGTTATTGTGGCAATTACGCATATCATGCTGCAAGGAATTGCCCATTCAGGACCAACGACCATAACTAACTGCGGGAGTTGTATGCTTCTGTGCTTCATGTCTTTTATGTTTCAGTAGCATCTGGAATTTATGTTTCAGAATGGTTGCCTCTATATTGAGTGGTTCTGTTTATGTTTCAGAATTGATCCTAATATATGGAACGATGTATCATGATTCTCTGTGATACATTCTCCTTACTAATCTTATTTGTTGTCATACTAATACTAGCTGCATCTTAACACATACCCAAACTGTTATGGCAACTTAATGCGCAAACCATTTAAACACAATACATCATAACACAAACATTCTCCTTTTTTGAAACATATCTGGAAACACAAACTCATAAAAGAAACTGCAGTCTTAGTCCTACTTAATAAATGTTGCACATCCGATCTAAATATGACGATAAATGCGACCATACACTATCTTGAATAACACACAACAAACACCATCTGAAAGTAAATTGCTTGGCTAGTTTATGTACTAAGCAACACAAAACATAAGAGACCCCAACTGTTATAAGCCAAATGCACAATCTGATTTAAACAAATACCCAAAACTTGTATACTAATAAAGGATAATTCCAAGTCTTAAACTTAAACACACGATTACTATATTAAAAGTTACTCGGTAAGCATACACGAGTTTTTTTTTACGACAATAAACTTAAACCACCCAAACATAATAAACTTGCATTCTTTTGTGCTACTTATTAAATCCAAACTAGAACAAAACCCTTCACTTCACTTCAAACTTGGTAGCGACACGCAACTTGATGGTTTCAAACGCAGCGTTGTGTAATCGCTTCCTTTCTTCAACTGGTAATTTGCTGAATCCATGCACTTCCTTATCAAACTCACTCTTCACCAAGTTGCAATCGGACGTAAGTATCTTCGCAAAGATACTTGATACGCAGCTCCCCGGCTCTTTCACTTGTTTCTTCCTTCTTTGCTCAAGCAACAAAGGTCGACACCATCACCTTTGTAGGTTTCCATGTGGCGCATTGTAAATACACCACGCCTACAAAGTTGCCGTTGTCCCGCATCCCAATTGCAGCACCTTTCTTGTCGCATGAGTCATTCTTTCATAGTTCGGATTATTCTTGTGCAATAGATAATCCTCAAACACAGAGATCTGATATTCAAAAAAAAAAAAGGAACGTTACATGTATAATTTCAGTATAAACAAACATATGCACCAACCACATAAGTGGCAAATTTTTACATCAGTTTACACCTACGAAACCGTAAAACATTAATTGCATTTACCAACGAAACAAATTGCAAAAGTTGTATACTACCAATCAATTTACAGACTCCTAAACCTCTTTTTGCAAAATTCCAAAATAGCCTTTAAATGCAGCGAACACCTCCTTACTAATACACACGCGTGTATTAGTAACTACAACAACAGTATTCAGATAACAAATACACACGCGTCTGTTTTTCCAAGAGCTTGTTTTCTTAGCTGGCAACTGATTTACTAAGAGGGTGCAGTTTGAAATTTGTTCTCATGTGCACTATTTTTGCCCATTGACAATGTGAAATGCTAGTGGTGTGAAAAACTTGTCGCGTCAGGTTAATGTGCCCCTATGTTTTTTATGCATCTCACTTCATTATTTTCTCGTTTAAGAAACTAGTCTCTAATTATTCTGTATTTTTCCAACGTGTGTATTTGATTGGTAAACAAATACACACGTTCTAGACTACCAAACATGAATGCACCACCTCTATTAAACTACCACTCTTTAGTATTCTACCATAGTAGTTGATTACACAATAACGTACCAGATTAATGATAAACCAAGTGAATCTTTCATCATCCTTTGTATCTGGCAAAAGGAGGTTATCCAAAATCTGGACTTCAGCATCCTTCATGTTCATGCATACTACAAAGAAATGACGTCCTTGAATAATCGGGAAAAAAACCTGCCAAACATTTAAACAACAAACTATAAATACCTGCATAACTTTTTGAAATCATGCTGGGTTTTAGACTGGTAAATTTGATACATACCAATTGAACACCATCGAGGGTTTTATACTCGCTTCTATTCACTACAGTATCCATGTTTTCGACAAACTTGTCCAATACCTTTTCGTACTCCCAGCCTACCATGTCACTAGTCTGCAATCACATGAGATTGTGCTTGTAAGCTGTACTCCTAAGATTTATTTGATCACATATATTAAACTGATATGTATTAAACTTACCAACATAGCTGTGTGGCAAAAAAGCCTCGTCACCGTCAGCTTGCTTCTGTGCTTCTCTGCATTGTTAAGTACATGCGTGAACAGGTCAATCGCTCCACTGGCTATATCTATGCCCGGAAACAGACTTTCCAACACGACCCGTTCTCCATCCACATATCGTGTCTTGAACACAATATCCCTGTCATAATACACATTAGTTAATCACTACATAATACACATGTAATTACTTACTATTAACTTTTTTATGATACATCTTGACTTACGTTTCTTGAAGTCTAGCACTGAAGAAGCAGTCAGCAACTTTGTGTTCGTGTTTTGAGATGACATGTAATAGTGACACTTCCCTAGTCATATAGGGTGACCTTAGCACTTCAGGTAGGAGTCTATGACGTTTCGCCCTATCAAGTTCAAACGTAGGTGCCACTACATTTAAAGGCACATGATCTTCATATACAGGCACGATCCCCTTGCTTTTATTTGCCATGCTCTCTCTACCAAACCTAGATAACCTGTTTGATGTACTGCTCCCATGAACACACACTGGTATTTGATGATCAGGCGTCTTAAAACCACCACCATCCGCTGGTTCCTGTGATACATAATCTATTAGACTATCCAACAACACTTGGTCTGCTTCCATGTCGTCTACAACTTCTTTTCCTTGAGTTGCTGGCGGCTGTGTAAGATTCAAATCGAACTCTGCATCATCTTCAAAATCAAGCCGCGTGGGAATTTGGTTATGGGTTCTCTCCCATTCTCTGCAAACTTCATCTGATACGGCAATTAGTTCGGTAGGCGTCCCATATACCTGCGTAAATGGGAATACATACTCATCTTTTGCGCCACTCTCCTTTTTATTCTCACCCCTTTCTGGTGTAGACCATTTCTCATATGCTTCCTCAGTTGGATCTTCATTGTATTCTTGTTTACCAGCGTTTTTGCGCGATCCAAACAACTGATCCCTAAGTTCTTTCAACTCCATAAGTCCACAATCGTCTGGGTTATCCTGAATTCCTTTATCTATCACTTCGTCTGCCATATCAATCGCCTCTCTAGCCCTTTTGATATAGGATGCCGCCTTCTTTTCATCGCCTATTATAAATAAATAGGTAAGGTATCAAACTCTTTGTTTTAACATCACAAATTAATGAAACAAACAATATAACATTATTTTAATTCATATGCATATACCTCCGCATCTCTTGGTACACCCTCACCGCCATCGCCTTCAAACACATCATCTTCCAACCCTATATCTTTATCAAAGCCCGCATAAACATACAACTTTAATTTGCAACTCACATACAAGTTACCGACTAGTATACTTACTATTAAATGAATTAAATTAATAAACAAATACCTTCATCATCTATTTCTTCAACGACATCTCTATCATCCACGGTCGCATCACCAACAAATTGCCTTTGGGAACATGTTCGCTTCTAGTTTATGCAACAAATCAAGACCAAGTGTTTGATAGGTGTATCTAAAGCGGCATACACAACTCGTGATTCAAATTAATAATTAATTACCAAAAATACAACTTTTATGCATTTACTAACAATAAAATACACACTGACTTCATAACGAGCAACATACCAGTAGTAATATTATAGGACCATTGAAATGTGCATTCCGATTCCATGCTTTCTTTGTTCGGACCAAACACTCTATTATATACGTGCACCAGTCCAGCTTCGGTATATCATCTTCGGTGTTGATACACGGTAGGAACCGTAGATTGACGGTATTGCTCAAATTCAACTCACCGATTGTTGAAAAAAACAACACCAAGAAATTTAACTTAAACAACCACCCACCTCGCTTTGTTTTCAGGATTTCATCCGCCACACGAGTATTATAAAACTTTTTAACATCCTTCCCAAATTGTCCCTTCCACTGCTTTGTTAGCGGGTTCCTATAGTCTGAATTATCCCGGGCCTGTATGTGCACATCCCCCATTGGTACACCTAACATACTTTTTACTAAGTCTGGTGTAATGCTTATTCTCCTACCATTCACATCTAACGTGCATGTGTCTGCATCAAACCTGTCTAACAGCCAGTACGCTAGTCGGGTTGGTATATCCTTTATCTTAAACTCAAGCATCTCACCAAAACCCATACTTCTCACATCATTTTTTTGTGTATCTGATAGCTGTGTTATCACACGAAACAAATTCCCAGGCGGATTTCTTGTATGTACTCTGCTCACAATTCTACCGACACTAGCACCCCCTATATCTTTCCCTCTTTTTTTGTCTAATCCTACTTTACGTTTCAGTTCAAATCTTTTTGGAGTAAAGGTTTTTTTCGTACTCACAGTAAGTTTTGGTATCTTTGTTTTTTGCTGAGAAACAAAATCATCGTCCGTGGAATGTCCATCTTTAGTCGCAGATTCTTATCTCCCCGACACACCAAATACAATGCGACATTTAGATAACTACATACAAACACATACACACTTATCATTTGTTGCATTCACTAAAACAAGAAACTAATCCAACTACCTATAAAATCACCAGTTTCACCGTTATCAGATACTATCTTCCTTTTCCCTCCTTCTGGATCCATTTTCCGTTTACCCGCTCCACGTTTCTCTGCCAATACAAAAACTGTTCATAACTTATACAACTCAATAATAAATAAACTACAAAACAAGTTTGATGTATATCTTAGCTATAAATTACCTTTACCAGCTCCTTGGATTTCAGCCTCCATTCTTTTCGTACCCTTGTCCCTTATCAACTCCTTTTTCTTATGTACCTCGGCTTTATTCAAACTATCAGCTGGTTCACTTGCCTCCATTTCTTCCTTTCCAACGGGATTCATCACACCATTATCCACATTTTCTCCTTCAAGTTGCACACCATTATCTGATTGATCCCATACAACAATAAAAAATCAGCTACGAACCATACAATCTAATACAAGTAAGTTATCCAGTAATACACATTATTTATATTAACTACTACACACAAGTTTATATTAACCGACACAAATGAATGCTTTGCACATAATACACATTGATGCATCTAATACACATGAATCATTACACACCTATGCGCCAATCACATCTGGTACATTCTCATGTGAATGCACCTAATAACCAATACACAATGGATTACTAATAACCAATACACAATGTTTTACTATAATTACATCGGTACATAGTACACACACCTACTAACCAATACACAATGGATTACTAATAACTAATACACACTGGATTACTGTAATTGACGCATCCGGTACATAGTACACACACCTGATAACCAATACACATACTCAAACAAAACAGCTTATACCACTAGCACACATGCCGAGATACAAGCTTGTTTCCACAACAAATCTGCAACTTATAATTATCTAATCTCATTCCACAACGCACTCAAATAATATTAGTCCCAAACCTTCAACAACTATATCACATGCTCAACTCATACATGGGTACATTCCAACAACATCCATATAGATATAGTGTAAATACTAATATAACAGCTTATTTTTTGAATACCTATATGAAACTTATAATTACCTAAGTACAGACCACGACGCATTCAGCATTCAACTCATACACGTGCCTTGTAAATACGCTTATTTCAATACCTATATTAAACTTATACGTATAACATCTAAATTTTCAAGACCTATACTAAACTTATACATATCTCAGTACATTGCACGACTCATTAAGCATTCAAGTCATACACATGCCTTGCACATATGCTACATATAACAGCTTATTTTTTAATAACTATATGCAACTTATAAGTACCTATCTACAGACCACGACGCATTAACCATTCAACCCATACACACGCCTTTTAAATACAGTACACATGCTCACATAACAGCTTATTTCAATACCTGTATTAAACTTATACGTATATAACTACCGTGCACGTGTACATATAGCATTCAACTCATACACATACATTATACATGTTTTGCACAATCTCAACTCTAATTTTATTTTACACAAACTCATACACATACTCTAATTTTGTGTTCCGCATACTCATACACATACATTATACATGTTTTACACAAACTCATACACATACATTATACCGTGCACGTGTACATATACCATTCAACTCATACGCATACTCTAATTTTGTGTTCCAAACCTTCAACAACTATATCACATGCTCAACTCATAGATATAGTATAAATACTAATATAACAACTTATATTTTATAATACCTATATGAAACTTAAAAGTACCTGAGTACAGACCACGACGCATTGAGCATTCAACTCATACACGTGACCACCAAAAAAACTTATTACAAAAACATCCATATATAACTACTACACATGCTCACCTACCTGTTAATTACCAAACCCCTATCTGAAACTATAATTAACTACGAACCTTTCACAAATAATTCAACTCATACACATCAGTTGGGTTTTGAGCTTACACAACAAGTTCAATTAACTTATAACAATCTAACACAACCAATCCAAGTACCTTTGTCGTCTTCACTATCTCCATCAAGAGTTAGATCAATAGTTTCATACACCTCATTATTGTGGTGTGGTCGCCTCTTATTATTGTAGATCCTTCCACTTCTTCTGACTGAAACCAAAAAACCATCCAATAAATTAACCAAAAACTACAGGTAAATTAATAAAATAAAAAAAAGAATGTATCATTTACCATAAACTATTTCGTCTTCATTCCTATTGTCGCCCATTTGAGGTTCAAAAAGCACCATTGTTGTTTTTTTGGTTACACACACCTTTGTTACCTGTATTTAAAGATACTGGAAGGAACGAATATGTGGGGATTTTTGATTGATTGCTCTGATTTGGGGATTATGGTTTTCATTTTCGATTGCATGATCTCCGGTTATGATTTGTTGGGGAAGGGCGGATTTTGGTAGCTAATTTTTTTTGTAACTGAAGTAGCAATAAAACATATAATCCTCATATAAAAAGTGGGTACACATATGCCATTGATCTTTAACTAAATTACAAATGTGCCACTCATCTATTTAGTATCTCATCTCATATAACAAGTTTGATCCAACGGTCCACATGTGTACTTATTTTATCTATTTTAAGCTTGTACACCACATATATATATATATATATATATATATATATATATATATATATATATATATATATATATATATATATATATATATATATATATATATATATATATATATTGTTCATCAATCATTAAAAAAAATTGTACTACAGTAGCTTAGGCTTATGAACTAGAAACTGTTGATCAAGATCAAGTAGTAACCATTGTTACTTCATAAAGTACTAAAGATCGAACTAGAGACAACTATAAGATTAGTTGTTTAACTATCAACTATTTGGGTTTTTCAAGCCTCAAACCGATTAACCCGAAGACTAATTTGGGTTGTTTGGATTAGTTTGGGCAACTTCGGGCCGTTTAGATTGGTGTGGTCAACTTTGGGTCCGATTTTATCTTTGAAACCAAACTAACCAAACCGATTAGCCTCGTTAAACCAAAACCTGACCGTTTGAACACCCCTAGATACTGCAAAGAAGTGTAGATAATTCATTATTCAAACTCACAACCAAATTTACAACATACATACATGTAACTTTTATTACAATTTTGACTCCATATATGTAAATGTTATCGGTATGATCGGAGTTACTTGTTGGATGACTTTCGTGGTCGCACTATTAGAACCGGACATTTAGCATGATGCACACAATAGTCACTAACACTCCCCAAAAGCGCCCTGCAAAACAAAAACCAAATTCCATCAACATGATGCAAAGCATCCCATTTCGAGTTTTTCGTATTTTCTTATTAATTACCTCTTGATTTGTCCAAGACCTCTACTTCCAACAACGAGAAGATCTGCATTCATTTGGTCTACGGCTTCAACTATCATCTCTTTCGGGTTTCCTCTAATCACCATTGTCTCAGCTTTAATCTATTGTATGATAGTGTAATACATGCATTAAGTTTTAATTATCTAAAATGCAATTTAACTACTATAACATAAATCATTGTATTAGTGTGCTCACCATGTATTGTTGGCATAGTTTTGAGACACGAGATAGGACTTCAGAGGCACTTTGTTCTTGTGCCTTTTTTACGGAATCCATTACCGCGGGTGTCGCGAATAGAACTGTCACAATATATATTATAGTAAATGATGCTTATTTATTGCCATATATTATAGTCACAATGCAACATAACAAGTTGGTCATTATGGTGACACAAGTAACTTAGTAAGGACCAAACATGAGGGCTAAAACTAATACCAATATCTAGGGTTGAGCAAAATCATTCGAAAAGTTACCGACAAACCGACCGAAACCTGACCGACATGTATGGCAAATTTATAATAGTAACTGGTCAACATAACCAAAGTACTTTGAATATATTATTTTCTAACTTTTTAAGTAATGATATGATGTGCATGACTTTTTATATTTAATGACACGTGGCAAAATTATATTAGAAACATAAATGAACTCAAACCTGGACCAACAGGGATGGCAGTGTAGGGCTGTTGGAAAGGTGGTTGGACATGAACCACCGTGATCATGGGTGGCGGCTCCTCATTCGACGGAGTTACGGTGGTCCCTTGGTGGAGGAATATGTTTTCTATAGTCCATTGAAGAGCATACAAACTACCTTCACTTTCATCGATAGCTACCATTACCTTCATTATTGTTTCTTTGTTTCGTACTTAGATATCTAGCTTAACTTTATTTTTGTTCAAGTATATATCTAGCAGCCGTGTTAGTTTTTCAAAAGTTATGTTATTTTATCATACGTGGCATGGTGGCATTATACAAACCGACACGTTGTTTTATTGTGTTTCCACGTTGCATGTTACATGTTATTTGTAGTTTAAGTCGAAATCGTTTCTTCGGTCTAGGTGACGTAAATTGTTTAAGGCTTATCTGAAGTACTAAAATAAAAGAACAAGCAAATAACAGTAACACCGGTACGATATAATATGAAAAAAGGTTGAAACAAGAATCAAATTCACGTGAACAACCAACATTAGTAATTTAGTCATTCATAAAGTGAATTTGCAACATAGGAGACGTGACTTACTGGCTGGTAAAATATCCCCTGTAAGAAATACCATGTTTTTATAGGGTGTGTTTAGGGAGGGCTTATGATTTGAGACTTACAAAATAAAGTCGAACATAAAATAAGTCTTGTTTCAAAGCGTCTTGTAAATCATGTTCTCAAAGCAGCTTAAAACTTTAGTAAACCATAAAAAGGTTAAAACTTTAGTTCGGAGCTTATGAACCATAAATTACATATTTACCCACAAAATAACTAATATATACCATAAAACTCATTTAATTATACTACGTAATTTTTAGTAATTTTGTAATAATAAAATTTAAATTTTTGCTTAAACAAGTCTACAAAATCTAATTTCAACTTCGACTTATAATAAAAGCCCTAGCCCCAAATTTCAAATTTCTTCAAATTCATTGTAAACATACCCATAATATGGCAATGACGGATTGGTGTTTATCAAAAACTAGTAAGACGTTTTTTACATTGGAGGAATTTCATATATATCCAAGGAAACTTCAAAAATTACATATTTTTTCAAAACATAAGTTTTCAATGCATGATGTACAATGCTATTAAAGCATGATTTGGGAAAATATGTAATTATTGAAATTTCGTTAAGGATATATGTAAATGCCCCTTTTATATTTGATATCTTGTTTAAGGTATAGTCAATAAACTAAGAGCATCTCCAATACATAGTGTAATACAAGGTTCAATACATCTCCACATCATCGTCACTTCATCATATCAACTTGCGTATAAAACCTTCACAATGCATTAAACTCAACATAGTTTAATAGATTACCAAAAATCATTAAACTTTTTATTAAAAACTAAATTTTGATAAGCTAGTAAAATCTTTAAAAATATATTTAACACTTGCTTTGCATAAGAGCATACGACATTAGATGTTTACTGGAAAAAACAAAACTAACAAAATAGCAATTCGGTATATATATGATTAGTAGCAACAAAGACATGCATATATATATTTGAAGGGACTAAGATCCTCTCATGTTTCATTTGAACATGAGAGGTTATGTTGGGATTTATGTAAGTGAAAAGAAAAACATAAATTAATCACTGTGGGACATTTATTTTATAAATTAATCGTTATGGAGAAAAAAAACTAACTAACATGACCTCACATGTTCAAATGGAACATGAGAGGATCTCAAACAATGCAGTTAATGGGTTTTCAAACAAAACAAAATGGCCATGGTCTCACTTTTACCATATAATAAACGTTTGTACAGAAACACACGACTCTTAAATGTATGATGATCTGTCAACAGCTACAATGGATTATACCGTGTAAATGAGTATTATACGTTTGCCATGTCATCCGATTGTGAATGCCCTAATGTACTGTACTATATAGTTGCATAAGTTCACTTGTTTACTTGGTAAACGAATCAATATCTCATTCTATCAAACTATATTATCGAAATGTCAAAAGTCCTAAACAAACGTGGATAGACGTATAACAAACCCATAGTATTTTACTTACACATTAAAGTTCCAAACATACATCACTGAGGAGTTTGGTTTGTGCTTATTGTTAATACAAATATTTTCATTAAACGTTATTTATATTTTATGATCTTTACCTAAGTTTTGTTAACGATAAAAGTAAATTTAATTTTTGTAAAACATAAAGTTTGTCAAGATTAATAGATATTAAAACAAGCTTTTCCTTAAATAATATCTTCATCACTCAAGCATTTACATTTTGATTAGTCATATATCAATTAACTTTGATATTCATCTAAACCATAATGTATGTTAACATTTTTAGATCAAGCATGTTTTAGTTTCTTAAAACAAAACATTACATATGTATTTACATTAAAACATATTTCTAAAAATAGATAACAACATATGACATCATGTAGTGCATCATTGAAATCTCTAGAGGATTTCATAAGATATCTTGTGTGGATTTGGACTCTACATATCTTACATGATCTAGGTTGGATTTGGTAAGATTTTGGTAATCTTGCTGTCAGACCCCGGCGGCACCAAAAGTTTACACGGGTGGAACCATTTTTATGGTTTCGTGGTCCGTGGTGACAGCAGGCTAGTTTGGCTATAAATAGCAAACCAACCCAAGTTGTTTTCTCATCCCTTTCTAGCATAATCACATACATTTCTTCTCTCTAACATTTCTAACTCAGTTTCATATCATTATAGTGATCCTCTTTTGTAGCAAAGAAGATCAAGGCATATTCAAGCTTCAACAAATAGTTGGAAGTCTTGTTTGTTTTGTTGTTGTATGATCTAGTCTTGTTCATACATCATTGTTGTACCAAACAATCATAAACTTGTGAGTGTGAGTGGTTAGTATTTTAGTCCTTAAAATACATTGTGTGTGGGAATGGTTGTACCCTTGGAAAAGAATTCGACATCTAGCTTAGTGTCGGAAATAGTGTGTTTAAGTGTAAAGGTTTCTCCGCGGTGAAAGGAGCTTGTTGACTAGTGAAGTTAAACTCTCGAGTTGGAGACTCGGGGGTGGAGTAGGGCAAGTAAAAGAGTCCTTGTAGACCGAACCACTATAAACAACTTGTCGCGGTTTGATTGTTTCTTTCTATTTACTCTTTATATATTGCTTGCATATTGTTTGATATCTTTGATCAATATCAATTGATCATTACAATAAGTTTCAAAACAAAGATTTTTATCGATAAACTATTCAACCCCCTTCTAGTTTTCCACACTTA
Organism: Chrysanthemum lavandulifolium; assembly: GCA_022545495.1. Classification (NCBI taxonomy): domain Eukaryota; kingdom Viridiplantae; phylum Streptophyta; class Magnoliopsida; order Asterales; family Asteraceae; genus Chrysanthemum; species Chrysanthemum lavandulifolium. Next base: position 108,678,080 of record CM040245.1, on the reverse strand, counting down.
TGATTATACGATCACAAATAAATTAGACATTTTAGTATGAAATTCAACATAATTGATCGTCAAATGTTGAAATGCTATTGTTCATGCCCACGAAACATGGAAGAAAGGCAGTGAAATCACACTTTTTAAAATTGCTTAACTATCCAATATTGTTAAAGAAGGTCGTTTCCCTACTTATAAAGGTTGCACATGAGTAGAGGTGGAAAAAAAACCAAAACCAAAACCGGTCAACACTGGTTTTTTCTCAAACCGGTTCGGTTTCTTCAAGAACCGGCGGTTCCAAACCTGTTATGGATATAGACGTCGGGGACCGGTTTTTTCAAACCGGTTTCTAGCCATTGGGAGTGAATTCGAGACAATAAGCAAACATAGAGCCGTTAGGCTTGTTTTTTGCCCTTTTTTTTAATGATAATAAGCTCCAAAATGCCCTATTTAGCCCTCCTAACATCCTTATAAATACCAAGGTTGATTTTGGTTTAGTAACAACATTCAAATACACTCAAATCACTCACAAACCCTCACAAACCCTCAAAAACGCTCACGATGCCTAGAAACCGAGCTTCTCAAAACACTTCATCAAATACCTGCCGATGTTGGTTCTACAAATGAACCGACGATTTTTGGGGTTGTACCAACAACCCAAAGCCAAGATGTTTGGTGTCATTTCGACATGGTTAAGTTCATGAATGGTTCACCAAAGTCTCGTCGTAAAGCTTGTAACACTATGGTGAAATCCGATGGGAACACGTCGTTGAGGAAGCATACGAAAGAACATTGTAAAGAAACAAAAGGCGTTCCAGAATCGAAACAAACTATTATGTCACGAGTTGGGAGTATTTTTGTATATGATGAGAGGACCCTTCGTCAAGATTTGCACACTTTGTGATTCAAGAGGGTTTGCCGTTCAACCACTTCGACAACCCTTGGTTAACGAGGGTGATTCAAAAACGCCTTCAACCTCGATATAATCATGTAAGTTGTCAAACTCTTAAACGTGATTGTATTAAATCTTGGATAAAGGCTAAAAAGGAACTAATACTTGGTTTTGATAATTTAAAAACTAGTGTAAATTTAACAACCAATGTTTGGTCGGCGGGTCATGGTTTGTCCGGTTCGTACATTTGTGTTACCGCACATTGGATTTATCCCGATACTTGGCAATTGATGAGACGTACTATTGGTTTTGAAAACTTTGAATATCCGCACACGGGTTAAAATTTAAGTATGATATTGCGATATGTTATGAAAACGTTTAACATAGAAAAAATATTTTTTTTTAATATCATTTGATAACGCTTCTAATAATACAAATGCGGTTGGAAAGCTAATACTAAAATACCGACCACCTCTTGATGGCATTTTTTATCATAGTCGATGTGTTGCCCACATCATTAATTTGGTTGTGCTAAGCGGACTAGCGACAGAGCAAATGTATAATTTAAGAAAGGCTTTTAGAAAAATGTTACAAGATATTTTTCAATCGGAAAGCAAAACATATGTTGAGTATATGAAATTGTGTCATGAGTCGAATTTCATTTTTTTATCCCCTAATTGGGACGTTCCTACAAGATGGAATTCGACTTATAATATGTTTGTTTGTGCTTTACGCCAAAAATTAACGTTACAAAATTTTCATGATGAACTTTGCTCTAGGCGTCGGGGTATGGTACCATTTTCGGTTCAAAATTGGGATATTATTAGAAAAATAACCGAATTACTCAAAGTTTTTAAAACCGCAAAATTTTTGTTATTGGGTGTCTATTATCCCACGAGTCATTTTGTCCTCAACCAATTTTTTATGATGTGTACAAAATTAGGATTATACGAATTTGATGGTCCACTTTTTGTGACTATGGTTGAAGAGATGAAAGAAAAACTTAGAAAATATTTTCAAGAAATTCAGCTGATAATAACTTGTGCGCCGCAATAAGCCCATGTTTGAACATTAGCGGGGTGGAATATCTTATCGATAAGATTGCTAACGATTTGTATTTGGCTCAAATATGTGAAAAACTATAAGGGGGGTTGAATAGTTTTACCGATTTTAACTTTGTTATAGTGTTTACTTTGTGAAAAACTTTGATTCGATTCGTTAAGAAATCACGCAAGTGCAACTTGATGTGTATGCAAAAATGAGAGAACTAAGACTACTAAATGTAGATCAAAAGTATTGAGTTAAGAGATGGAAAGATCAAACCCAAGACACAATAATTTATAGTGGTTCGGTAACGAAACTCTTCTTCGCCCTACTCCACTCCTCGAGTATCCAACTCGATAGTTTCAAGCACTATGTCAACAACCTCCCTTTAGGTGGAGAAAACCACACAACATCGCTTATCACAATTTCTGACACTAAGCTAAATGTTGAGTACTAATCTAGCTAGTACCAATCTCACACGATCCACTTGATCCTCACTAATCACACACACTACACAATCCACACGATCTACCCTCGATCCACTTGATCTACACACTATCAACACAAGCTACACGAGATATCCAAGATCACAATGATCCACACACACACACAAGCGAACCAAAGATGAGAGACTTGATGTACGCCTACATACAACAAGTACGTAACAACCGTTACAAGTGCACTACACTAAAAGTGATTTGCGTAGAAACGGGATATTTCGACTAAAAACTTGTTTACGTTAATTTTGACGTAAAATGCTTTTACATTTTGTTATCATCAAAACGTAGAGATATCGAAAAATAGAAATAACGTTTTTAGACATTATTTTTATTAACAAAATAGACCCTTTTTATATAACAAAAGCACAAGACATTTTTAAAAATAATTTTAAACATTTATTTTGAAAAATATGGTACAACAAATGTGGGAACGAGTTCTGCTTCAATGTTTGCATCAAGTTCGAATATCATGGATTCGAATTTGGATTTATTTGAAAAATATGAAAATAAGTCCAAATTCTTGAACTTGGACTTATTTTTCAATATCTTATCGACAAGAAAGCGGATGTATCTTATCGACAAGAAAGAGGATTTGGACTTATTTTCAAATATGAAATTGAGATTGCCTTTGTTTCCACCAATTCAAAACATCAAAATTCTTGAACTCTTCGGGCGTGATAGTGTTTAACCAATCGGTTCCAATATATCTCCCATATTCGTTGCTCGATAAATACTCACTCCTAGCCCGTTTACCGCTTTCTTGTCTTAAATTTGAAAATAAGTCTAAATCCGGATCCATGATATTTGAACTTGATGCAAGCATTAAAGGCGAACTCGTTCCCACATTTGTTGTACCATATTTTTCAAAATATACGTTTAAAATTATTTTTAAAATGTTTTGTACTTTGTTACATAAAAAGGGGTCTATTTTGAACCAAATTAATATCGTTAGCAATCTTATCGATAAGATATTCCACCCCGCTAATGTTCAAACATGGGCTCAATGCGGCGGCACAAGTAATTACCGGTGAAATTTCTTGAAAATATTTTCTAACTTATTCTTTCATCGGTTCAACCATAGTCGCAAAAAGTGGACCATCAAATTCGTATGATCCTAGTTTTCTACACATCATAAAAAGCTGGTTAAGGACCAAATGACTCGTGGGATAATAAACACCCGATAACAAAATTGTTGCGGGTTTAAAAACTTTGAGTAATCAGGTTATTTTTTTAATAATATCCTAATTTTCAACCGTGTTGGATCGATGTACTCTAACCAAACTAACTATATAGCTTGTTAAGGGTTTAATAACTTCGGATAAATCCTAAGTTATTAACAATGAAACACTGAGCAAACTTTATTAAGTATGCGGAATTTACTTAACAAAGCTAAGAAGAATTAACTTTAACTTTCAACGATATTATTAATAACTCTAAATCTGCTTGTTATACAAATTTTTAAACAACTCTAAAACACTAATATCAAACTCTCTAAAAACTCTAATAATGCGTATTTGCTAATACCAACCTAGGAGTCCTTTTATAGGCTTAAGGATAACCCTAGTCGGTTTACAATTTGTAACCTTGTACGACACGTAATGTAACACCCCGACCCGACAAGGGTAAAGATATCACAATACGGTTTCATATCAGAACTATAATAACTAAACAATAGCGGAAGCCTTTACAAAATATCCAAAAAGAAAACATAAATAGCTAAAACTTCAAAATAAATCTAAGATCTCTATGGTAAAGTCTTGCTCTCAGCTCTACTCTCAAACCCGGATCACCTATCCCATAAGCTCATCTTGAAATGCTTAATACCGCCGCATGAAAAGAAAAGTGCGGTGAGCTTACAAAGCCCAAAGAGCAGATATAACGAAACAAAAGCAAAACAAATATACGAATAACAAAATAAAATGAAATAATGACGAAGGATCTTTCAGGATTCTCGGAAGCACAAATATACAGAAATCCAAACAGAACATAACAATAGACATCACATAGCACATTAAAGACACAAACACAAACACATCAGGACAACCAAACATACAGCATATCAAGATAACAGATTTCGTATAAGCCAAACGGAAAATCTCAAGACTAACAGAAACAATTTCTAATAAATAACATGGCATTCATACAAATCAATTAATCAATCATTTAAAGCACTTAATTCAATATTGTAGTAGCGGAAATGGCAGACAAGTCATGGCAGACATAATAGCTAAACCAGTTCTCGGATCAAATCCTAACCTTATCAGAGTTTAATATGGCAGGTCACATATGCAGACAGATAATTAACCTTCAAAACACCCAATTACACACTAGCACATTCATCTCGTAGATCAACGTATTCACATAATGATAACAAATCATAATATCAGATATACGAATCATGTTTAAACATATTAATCCTAAAATCTAGCGTGGCTACTAACAATCACTTAAACAAATCGTCAAGCACATTCACTAACATATCATATCGAAACATCTTCCTTCTTCCAAAAATAATTTGGAAAATAAATGTTCATATATGGAGTAGCTAGCTCTGAAATTTTGTGAAGACGCCAGACGTGTTACCGACATCATTCACCGAGATAACATATCGGATAACGGATCGGATCTAGGATGCATCCATCGCCCCTTCCTACATATTCACAAATATGCTTCACCATCCGAGACGTGGCGTAACATCACTCTATCGCCCTAGAGTCATATCGAGGTGCATCAACGATCACGGACATGGAACCCCATGACTAGTTAAATATTTGGTTAAAGTCAACCAACTTAAGTCAAACAGTTTTCGGATAAGACCGCGATTCATAGTCACACACAAGGTCACAGAATCATATCAGATAGTTCATATCATAAGGTTCATATTCAGATAGTCAGAAATCATAAGTTCATATCATAGTGGCATATCATATATTCATAAACAGACGTTCATAACCAGAGGTTCATAATCATAAATAGCGAGTTTAACAAATACATATATCAAAGTCTTCCTAACATAAATTCACATCAGATATTGCATAGTTCACTAGAACATAAATCAGTTAAGTAACAGATCAAACATTCAGAAAAGGTTTCATAGCAATGGCATTGGGAATCCTAATAAGCATAAGAGATATGACAAAGAAGGAAAACATGAGAGACCTTTACTAAAAGGTCGAACTCATGTACGATAACATAAGTGTCTTAAAGTAAGATGTAATATCCGTACCTTAAAGCAAATGAAAGGAAAGCAAACAAATGTAGAAATCTGAACGTAATGCCGCGTCTCCTCCAACGAGTCTACACGGATTATGATTTATTTAATACTTATTAGTATAACGGATTAATCTCATTAATACTTTTAAAGTTGTCAGATTCTTCCCATTTTTTAGTGACAGACAAAATTCCAACGTTTTAGGGTTTCAATTTATTAATTAGCCAAACGTATGGGTTAAATATGATAATCATCTTATTTAAGAGCTTATATGATCATTATTCTTATCATAGGGTTTACAAATATCAAAGACGGATTTTAAGACTCTCTTTCAAAGTAGTTTACATAATTTATAACTCACATGAAATAACGAAAGTACACAATTAACCTTTAACTTTTAATCAACTTCCCATTTTTAGTTCTAGGGTTTCCATACCTTTTACATCATTTATTACGTATTCAATTAACATGTTACTTCCTTTAATGATTTCCACTGACCTGAAACGATCTGAAACCCAAACGAAATTAACTCAAACTCACGCATGTCCTTACGAAATTCATTTACACATGCTTACCCATAGTTACCCAAAATTACATGTTGCACCTTTAACATCTTTAATTATACGACCTAACCTTCTATTATCGATTTTACACTTCTAGCCCAAAGGTTTTAGAATTTACAAAACACACCTTTTAAATTAATAACAATTGAATGGCCTCCAACTATCCAAAATCACACGTTTAACCCCACACTTATTTTATCGTTTAGTACATGTCTTTTACTATTTTACAAAATAACCTTTAAGTTTCAATATTTACAAAACCAACCCACAACTTTTATATAAATCCGATTAGGGCAAAATTCAAAAGCAAGCCCTAAACCTAGGTTACACCAATCATTAGCTTATCATTACTACTTCATTAATTACCTTCCACGATTATAAGGAAACCCTAGTTCATGAAAACCCTAATCGACCCTTTTAAAAATCTTTCCTTTTCATGCTTTTGAATCAAGAAAACCCAAAACAAATCACACAAGCTTCAATTCACAATCATGTATTTTATTCAGGTCTTATAATATGTAACAACTTCTGGAAAAATCAATTCATGATCTCTAAAAATATTATAGGCTCAATCGTTAATTATATATGCTTTTTAGGGTTTTAGGTTTGAATAATTTCATACGACTTGTAAATCATGCATGGCTAATTTTTATGTGTGACATACGACTTATAGGACTGAGAATAACATTAGGAACATACCCTTTATGTGCTTGAATCGTTAGAACAAGAAGACACAAAACCTCCTTTTGTCGAAACCTAATCTTTCAAAACTCACAACGATCACCACAGCAATTCTGGAACTCAACCACTATTTTTCCCACCTTCTATGCCTTGAATCTCGTCCAAGAAAAATGGTCCCAGCCTCTGGAAACTGGAAGTCGACTTGTGAGGGGTTTTTAGGTCGGTTTTAGGGTTATCGGTATTTAGGGATTATGTAGGCCGAATATTTGTATATATACTTGAGTTATTATTTTTCTTGTGGGCTTTAATATGTATTGGACTTAAAATAAATGGTCTTTTAATAATATAACTTATATTGGGCTTTAATTTAGTTTTATTTCTTTTATAAAGTTAATTAAATATTTTCGGTAATTATATAAATACAAAACTAATTTTATAAAATCATAAACTATAAAAATTACCTTTACAAAGTGTTTAATATTTATTTAGGTCATGTGGGATATTTCTTAAAATTCTCTGAATTTACATAGCTTACTTAGTATTCTTTTGAATTAATTATTCATACTTTTGATTGTAGGGGTATTTTGGTCTTTTGTGAACTTTAGAAATTTCAGGTATTACAATTCTTCCCCTCTAAAAGAAAATTTCGTCCTCGAAATTGGACAAGGCAGAACAGAACAGAGAACGAATCGGATTTCAGAATTTGTAAGAATATATCGAACGTTAATCTTATCTTGGAATAAATGGATTTCTTATCAGAATATTCAATCTCATACGTATTCAGAAATCAAATAAATAGTCAAATACTTATAATAGGTAATTATATACTCATTAGAATAATGGCGGAGAAACGAGATGAGGCGCAGAAAATCAAGCGACAAATTCTAACTTATTCATATATCAAATGATGAGGACATCATATGTATAGACAGAAATAAATCCTATCGACCTCAAAAGTCGCAGAAATATGGGAAGACATATAAGGTTAAGGTAGTCATAGCAATCTAGAGGTTCATACGGATCATAATAACCCGGATCCCAAACACACAAAACTTATACGAAAGCAGATATCGACGAACATCTCACAAATAGTGCGAATTCAAGCGAACATGAAGTGCCAAATAACATATATAAGTCAAACCTATACACATCAATCACGAGCATTTCCGGACGTCGATACCTTCAATAAGTTCAGATTATGTGATCTCGGTATTATTCGTTGATCAAAGGCCATAATACTTGCATCACATAAAAAGTTCTTATTGTCATTATATTTAGTCTCGGGTCATGACATAACACATAACTAATATCATAACAAAACATACCACATACGGATAACACACAAATAGCAAGTAACATATAATAACAACCCAGATCCACATGAGTATACCATCATGATGGCCATACTTCAAGCGGTAATTAAACAACAACTCTAAGAGAATAAATAGCAGACGAACTTATGAGGACTAACGGAAAACTCAACGAATCTATCAGAAAGAAACAACAGCAGACAGAAATTATACTTCAAAATTTTGTTTTATTTCCATTAATCAAACAAAATTTGCAGAATCGTCTTAGGATGAACTTCCAAAACTAAACTTAAAAATCCCAGATTCAAACGTCAAATGAAAACAAAAGACCTAGCTCAAAATCAAATGTCAGAAAATTCCATAAAGAGGGTAACTAATCAGAAACGAAACTCCTATTCTCGTGTCGGATTGAACCTACTAGTAGTCCGTAGATTCTAAATCCGAGTCCACCTCGTCTTCTTCCTCATGACTTATTACTAACGATCCGTAAAGAAAAGTCGAGATATACCGAATGCTAAACGATAAAACTTCACGATTCACACCGAGTTCCGAACAAATCGTAGAAAAGCAATACGGATCGAATCACTTATCGAATATCAAACCGTCTTGAAACGCATGACAAACGAATCGAGTGACATAAGTCGCGCCAAATCATATGAAGTAGATGAATCTTCTCGACCACGGTTGAATCTTGTCTCCGTCTCTTGCGCCTTTGGTTGGTCCATCCAACTTCCTCCAACAACATCCAGATGTCTCCGACCGCACGGCGGTCGAGTGTGCTTCGCTTCACGAACCTCTCCAAAGCCAGAACCGCCGCATCGCGACGCGGTCGGCACCATCTTCTTCGGCTCCACGGGTAGTCTCCATCTAACGATCGACAAACGGACGAGCGAAACAAACTAACAAAATTCGATGCGAATGAGGGAGGCCAATTCGGTGAAGGCAAAAGGATATCAAGTCAAATCGACGACCATCAAAAGGAATCGAAAAATATCCGAACAGACGAAACCTAATGTCTACCCACTTCTCACGGTCATAGCCTAAGCTCTAGGGTCCTAAAACACATCTCGATACCATAAATTGTAACACCCGGGCCGACAAGGGTAAAGATATCACAATACGGTTTCATATCGAACTATAATAACTAAACAATAGCGGAAGCCTTTACAAAATATCCAAAAGAAAACATAAATAGCTAAAACTTCAAAATAAATCTAAGATCTCTATGGTAAAGTCTTGCTCTCACTCTACTCTCAAACCCGGATCGCCTATCCCATAAGCTCATCTTGAAATGCTTAATACCGCCGCATGAAAAGAAAAGTGCGGTGAGCTTACAAAGCCAGGTGAATGATATAACGAAACAAAAGCAAAACAAATATACGAATAACAAAATAAAATGAAATAATGACGAAGGATCTTTCGGGATTCGCGGGCACAAATATACAAATCCAAACAACATAACAATAGACATCACATAGCACATTAAAGACACAAACACAAACACATCGGGACAACCAAACATACAAAGATATCAAGATAACAGATTTCAGATAAGCCAAACGGAAAATCTCAAGACTAATGAAACAATTTCTAATAAATAACATGGCATTCATACAAATCAATTAATCAATCATTTAAAGCACTTAATTCAATATTGTAGTAGCGGAAATGGCGAGATGTCATGGCGTACATAATAGCTAAACCAGGTTCTCGGATCAAATCCTAACCTTATCAGAGTTTAATATGGCAGGTCACATATGCAGACAGATAATTAACCTTCAAAACACCCAATTACACACTAGCACATTCATCTCGTAGATCAACGTATTCACATAATGATAACAAATCATAATATCAGATATACGAATCATGTTTAAACATATTAATCCTAAAATCTAGCGTGGCTACTAACAATCACTTAAACAAATACGTCAAGCACATTCACTAACATATCATATCAGAAACATCTTCCTTCTTCCAAAAATAATTTCAGAAAATAAATGTTCATATATGGAGTAGCTAGCTCCCAGAATTTTGTGAAGACGCGTATTGCATACCCACATCATTCACCGGATAACATATCGGATAACGATCGATCTAGGATGCATCCATCGCCCTTCCTACATATTCACAAATATGCTTCACCATCCGTAGACGTGGCGAACATCACTCTCGCCTAGAGTCATATCAGAGGTGCATCACTGATACGGACATGGAACCCCCATGACTAGTTAAATATTTGGTTAAAGTCAACCAACTTAAGTCAAACAGATTTTCAGATAAGACACAGATTCATAGTCACACACAAGGTCACAGAATCATATCAGATAGTTCATATCATAAGGTTCATATTCAGATAGTCAGAAATCATAAGTTCATATCATAGTGGCATATCATATATTCATAAACAGACGTTCATAACCAGAGGTTCATAATCATAAATAGCAGGATTTAACAAATACATATATCAAAGTCTTCCTAACATAAATTCACATCAGATATTGCATAGTTCACTAGAACATAAATCAGTTAAGTAACAGATCAAACATTCAGAAAAGGTTTCATAGCAATGGCATTGGGAATCCTAATAAGCATAAGAGATATGACAAAGAAGGAAAACATGAGAGACCTTTACTAAAAAGGTCAGAACTCATGTACGATAACATAAGTGTCTTAAAGTAAGACAGAATATCCGTACCTTAAAGCAAATGAAAGGAAAGCAAACAAATGTAGAAATACGAAAACGTAATGCCGCGTCTCCTCCAACGAGTCTACACGGATTATGATTTATTTAATACTTATTAGTATAACGGATTAATCTCATTAATACTTTTAAAGTTGTCAGATTCTTCCCATTTTTTAGTGACAGACAGAATTCCAACGTTTTAGGGTTTCAATTTATTAATTAGCCAAACGTATGGGTTAAATATGATAATCATCTTATTTAAGAGCTTATATGATCATTATTCTTATCATAGGGTTTACAAATATCAAAGACGGATTTTAAGACTCTCTTCAAAGTAGTTTACATAATTTATAACTCATGAAATAACGAAAGTACACAATTAACCTTTAACTTTTAATCAACTTCCCATTTTTAGTTCTAGGGTTTCCATACCTTTTACATCATTTATTACGTATTCAATTAACATGTTACTTCCTTTAATGATTTCCACTTTGACCTAGAAACGATACGAAACCCAAACGAGTGCTAACTCAAACTCACGCGTGTCCTTACGAAATTCATTTACACATGCTTACCCATAGTTACCCAAAATTACATGTTGCACCTTTAACATCTTTAATTATACGACCTAACCTTCTATTATCAGATTTTACACTTCTAGCCCAAAGGTTTTAGAATTTACAAAACACACCCTTTTAAATTAATAACAATTCGAATGGCCCTCCAACTATCCAAAATCACACGTTTAACCCCCACACTTATTTTATACGTTTAGTACATGTCTTTTTACTATTTTACAAAAATAACCTTTAAGTTTCAATATTTACAAAACCAACCCACAACTTTTATATAAATCCGATTAGGGCAAAAATTCAAAAGCAAGCCCTAAACCTAGGTTACACCAATCATTAGCTTATCATTACTACTTCATTAATTACCTTCCACGATTATAAGGAAACCCTAGTTCATGAAAAACCCTAATCGACCCTTTTAAAAATCTTTCCTTTTTCATGCTTTTCGAATCAAGAAAAACCCAAAACAAATCACACAAGCTTCGAATTCACAATCATGTATTTTATTCAGGTCTTATAATATGTAACAACTTCTGGAAAAATCAATTCATGATCTCTAAAAATATTATAGGCTCAATCGTTAATTATATATGCTTTTTAGGGTTTTAGGTTTCGAATAATTTCATACGACTTGTAAATCATGCATGGCTAATTTTTATGTGTGACATACGACTTATAGGACTGAGAATAACATTAGGAACATACCCTTTATGTGCTTGAATCGTTAGAACAAGAAGACACAAAAACCTCCTTTTGTCGAAACCCTAATCTTTTCAAAAACTCACAACGATCACCACAGCAATTCTGGAACTCAACCACTATTTTTCCCACCTTCTATGCCTTGAATCTCGTCCAAGAAAAATGGTCCCAGCCTCTGGAAACTGGAAGTCGACTTGTGAGGGGTTTTTAGGTCGGTTTTAGGGTTATCGGTATTTAGGGATTATGTAGGCCGAATATTTGTATATATACTTGAGTTATTATTTTTCTTGTGGGCTTTAATATGTATTGGACTTAAAATAAATGGTCTTTTAATAATATAACTTATATTGGGCTTTAATTTAGTTTTATTTCTTTTATAAAGTTAATTAAATATTTTCGGTAATTATATAAATACAAAACTAATTTTTATAAAATCATAAACTATAAAAATTACCTTTACAAAGTGTTTAATATTTATTTAGGTCATGTGGGATATTTCTTAAAATTCTCTGAATTTACATAGCTTACTTAGTATTCTTTTGAATTAATTATTCATACTTTTGATTGTAGGGGTATTTTGGTCTTTTGTGAACTTTAGAAATTTCAGGTATTACACGTAATCTAAACAAATAATATTCTAGAATAACAAAACTTTCCATAAACGAATATAGCAGATCTTTAGCTTTGCAGTACTTTGACTTGACAGCAGTACTTTGACTTTTCCTTAGCAATACTTTGACTTCTTCCTTAGCAGTACTTTGACTTCTTCCAGTACTTTGTCATTCTTCAGCACTTTTATATCCCAACAATCCTCCCCTAACTTGAATTCTACTTGCTTGACTTCAAGTTCCTTTGTAAATTTATCTTTAACATCTTTGTCTTCAAAGAGGGATTGTGACATTATCTTCAAATTTTGTCTTTATAGATTATGTGCTTTCATCAAAGTAATCTTTATCATTGTAATTCTTTTCCAGCAACATTCAGCAAGCTCCATCTTTTCAGCAACTCAACAACATATGACAATTTATACATTAATTCAGTTAAGTTTCAGTCTATTCTCATCACTTCCAGGTGTGTAAACTCCTGTGAGAGGTGAATCATTGAAATTTAATGGATTTTGATGTCTCTTTACCAAAGCCATTAACTCTGGAGTAGCCAAATGTTTAGGTGTTTAAGACCATGGTACATTGATAACCATATGATTTTGAGCAAATCATCAGCTATCAACAGATTTGATTTGTCTTTACCAAAAGTTGTACCCTTTTGGACTAGTTAGTTCTTTCAATCATGGTGAACTAATTACCATATAATGGTTTTTCCACAGCCTTTACCACAAACCATTTTACTTGTGGGCTAGCCAACTCTTTACATTTGCTGATATGGTGAGTTGATTACCATACAACTTATTAGCAAGTTGTCAACTATATAACGGATTTGAGATATCTTTACCAGAGCCGTTTGCTCATGGATTAGCCAATCCTTTTGTAACCATGGTGGATTGATAACCTATTGTTGTTACCATCTCAAAAACCATTTATTTCTTTTAACCTCTGTTTCAAAATATTTATCACTTAACAAAAGTTTTCCTTTCAAAATCATTAACTGGTTTAATCTTAAGCAAGTACTTTAATGAAAGTCTTGGTTAAACGACAAGATTTTGAATAAAATCGATATTTCAAAAATAATTTATTCAATAAAGATTCATACGCTTATTCATCATCATCACCATAGTTGTCCATCGATAAACAATTTGATGACCATAAGAGCGGTTCATTATCTTCTTCAACTTCCATACCTTGTTCTAGCATTCTCTCATAAGATCGATGTAAGCGGATATCTTACGTCGCTAACATGTGAATCATAGTTCCATCTTCTAACTCTAGAACATGTACTCAGTTCTTCAAAGAATCTCCACCGATAATCTCCCAATCTTCTTGATTTTTCCAAATCTCATCGGTACTTGTTTCTTCGCTTCCCAAACAGTTGTGAGATCTCCAAGCAAGATTAAACCAACGCCTTCCGATGGAATGTGTTCAAAATATTCTTGCACCAAATGATATAAATGAAACAAATCCTCTCTATCTATTATGTGCAATAGATCCCATAGCATATTAAATACTCTAAAGCTTTCATCTTCTCGTGAAACATCGGATAATTTCCATCATTTGATTCTACAACTTCAAAAGTAGTTATTGGAGATTTTTCTTCTTCTTTTTGTCTTCTTATCGCATCATCTTTAGAATACTCAAATTCTACAACTCTTAAATAATTCCTTAGTTCATCATCTCATATCGACCTTAACTCAACCTTCTTTGATGGTGAACATCTTCAACTTCGCTTGTTCTTTTCTTTTAAGCTTCCTTTCTATCATCTTCTTTCGAGCATCATCATCTTTAAAATCTTTGATACTATCAACATGCTTCGATAAGCTTCTCTAACGACTTCATACAACTGTTTCATCTCAACATAATTCAACTTCGCAATCCAATATATCCTTGACTTTTAAATAAGCCATCATTGCATTTCTTTCTTTAGCACGATTTGGTCTTCTTGGTAGAGCGAAACGAGAATAGGTGTCTTTAATGGTACAACACTTGACATTCTTTCTTAGTCGCTTCTTCATTCCTAGCTTCTTCAATAGCAACTTGACATTTAATTCAACTTGTACCTTTCTAGTCGCTTCCTCATTCCTAGCAACTTCAAACCAATTCTTAGTTGTGCTAAAGTGAGTTTCTTTTTCTTCTTTGTTTCAATCATTTTACCTTTCCTTTATCTTTAGGATCTATCACAGTTGGGATTGAGAAACTTGATGTTGTTCTTCAAAGAACTCACGGAATGCTAACACCCTTGGTTTTGATAAATCATGCAATATTTCAAAGAATAGTTTCATCATCACTTGCGGTGTGTATTGGTTTGAGTATATCGCCTTCTTCTTCTTGTGGAATTGTTGAAGGACCAACTTCTTCTTCAAAATCTAACACCCTTGGTGTAATTAATTCTTGTCGAGATGTTCCTTGAAAGCCGTGATTTTGATCGTGAAAGACCTTGATCATCGGACATTTAACACCGTTCTTTCGAGCTCAAGACTTTGAAGATTTACATGTGCTTGAAAGATTTGAGGTTCATTCTCCTTTTCTTCATGAAATTCAGATCTTCTTTCAAATTCTCTTCTTCTAAATTCCTCCCCAATTAGACGGAAGAATCTTGAGGAACCTTTTGCTCAGAGAAGTCTTCTTAAAATGCCTTCGCTTCTTCTTTTCAGCTTTGACCCATAACCTGTGATGTTTAACCAAGGGCCAAACAGACTTCTTGAACTTTCTAAACTTGATCTTTAATAAGGCTATTTGAGCAGCTTGAGCCTCAGCAGTTTTCTTCAATTTGACTAACTCCCTTGTCAGAATATAATTATCTAACACTAAACCTTCAGGGGGTATAGTAGCATTATCTCCTCCAGAAGATGATGAGAGAACTTGTTCTGGTGACGCAATAGGAGGAGTAGTATGATGTGATGAGATGAAAGAAACTGCAGACCTTCATTAACATCGAGACCTTGTGAGCGGTACCTTGTGATGCGCTTCTTGAGATGCAACACTTTGAGAAGCAAGACCTTGTGTTGAAGCGAGACTTTCTCGTCATCACTCTCTGCAATTTCATCACAGATAGCTTGAACAACCTCCATCATTGAAGTGGTTAAAGAAGTGTTCCTTCTAGTGAACAAGTCACTATTCCTAGCCATAAATGTGAAAATCTTGGCTGGTTGTACCATAATAGGTAAAAGACTTGCAGGCTTTGGACATCAGAAAGTTGTTTATTCAAGAAGACTTGAATAAATCTCGGATACATTAACCATCTTGAACCATGAGAGATGTGTGAGAGCATTCCATCTAAGATTAGCCTTGAAAAGTTGAACATACGGTTTGTAGCCAATCCTACCAAAGTCAGATGCAATGTTTGAACCAAATTGCTCCCAAGAAGTACTTTTAGAGTCGATACAATGAAGAAGAACATGTACGGTACTTCCAATGTGGGTGAACAAGGGCTTCTTGAATTTTGTTGTGTCGACCAAAGACCCTTCATATCCAATATCTCTCGGTGTATCCCAAAGAAGTCATTTATCAAACCTAATAGCTCCTTCAAAGATCATCAAATAATAAATCTTCACGAATTGATGCTTGATAATCTTGATAAGCCGTCCAAGAACTTTAGCTTGAATATAAGATTCATCATTCTCCATATGTGTCCTTGCAGCTTGCCCAAAATTGTCGTATCCGAGGCTCAATTATATCGGGTTCCACTAAAACGCATAACCCGATTGGAGAACCGGTTAAGAAATCAATTATGTCATGGAAGATGACATTAGCCTCCGTTTTATCTAAATTTGCCACCATGTTGTATTTAGAAACTGTGTGTAGGTTTGCCATGAATGATGGTAAAAGATATTGATTCTTGAATACGGAAGTGTGTGAGAGAGAAAGAAATATGGAAAACATTGATACGAATAAAGATAAGAGGAAAATCGGGATGTAGTTATTTATAGGTAGGATTTGAAAATCACACCCATAATAACAAAGTTTCCGTTATTTGAATTTACCCTTCTTTTTACCGTTGGAACAATGCGTTGATAAGACAAGCGATGGTTTCCACGTGTGCGATACTTTCAGAGCGAGACTTCGAGAGGACAAAACAATGATTTTCCATCTTCTCCTCTATAATGACAAACACTTCATGTGGGCATTTGATTGCCTCCCTTAAGCAAAGCGCAGGATCGTAACTAACCATTCGGGCCCTCCCGCCGTGTATCTCGATGAATTAATCATGCCAATGCTTACTACCAAGTGATTGAATCTTGAAACATCAAATCCTTTGGTGAGTAAATCACCTACATTATCATCCGTGTGAACCTTGACAACATTAATGAGCCTATGCTCATAACAATCTCGATGAGTGATGCCTACTCGAATTTGCTTGGTCTTGAGTGATTGATGCGTGCAAACAAAGCTAAATCACTCAAGCCCGCCACTTGTGAATGGCGGGACCGTAATCGCCTTTAAACCGCCAAGCACGAATGCAATGAAGATCCGGGAGTATAGTGTTTCCCAGTCGTTATGTCCCAACGAGCTATGCAATGGATTATCAAACGTTTAGTGATCGAGAAGATTTGAGCGAATAAAGGGATCGATTGATTATAACTACGAGAGAAAGTGTATAAATTACAATGGCTTAAATACAAATTAAAAGAAATTTAAAAAGATAAAAATATTAAATAAACGCTATCACTATATTTAAAATGATGTTTTTGTTTTTATGTTTTTATAAAACTTAATTTAAAACTACGTTACGTACAAATGAAAACGTGAAACTTACACAATATTAACCCTAGAAATATGAAAATGATATTTTTATAAACCTAATGATAAAAGAAAATTATTAGAAAAAGAAAATTATTTTTACAACTATTTATCTAATTATTATTAATTAAAAACTAATTTTAACTATTAAATAATAACCTAAAATACAAGAAAATAGGAAATAAAGCTAGAAAAATAAAATTAAGACTTAGAAAAATCTAAAATAACAAAAGAGAATTTTCAAAACTATTTTTATATTTTTCTGATTATTTTTGGATTTTCTAGGAATTAAAAACTATTAAAAACTACTTAAATTGCTAAAAAATACAAATTTAACTAGGAAAAATCTGGAAAATTAATTTTTTTACTTTTTATATTTATCTTAAACTAAGAAAAATGAAAAATTATTTTTTTGAACTTTTTCTGAATTTTTTGTATTAAATGCTAAATAAAAATGCTTAAAAACTACTTTAAATTAAGAAAAATAGCAAACTGACTTGGAAAAATCTGAAAATTTCAGGAAAATTCTAAAATTATATTAGGAAACTAGTAAAAATGGAAAAACAAGGTGTTGTGTGTGAGAAATTGCAACTGCTATTGGAAGTGCTTAGAAATAAGCACTTCAAATAAGCCAAACACCACAATAAGCTACCCACTTTTCATAGAAGCTCTAAATATGCTAAAGTAACTAAATGCAACCAAAAACAACAGGCTATATCCTCTGAATTACAAGATTGATCAGATTTGATAATTTGAGCTTATAAGCTAAACAGGTTCTGTGGGGTTACTTTGGACACAAGCACAAGCTACATATTAAGCTAAAACTGAAAACTAGCAATTGGAACTTATCCTAGACCTGGTTGAGATCAAGTACAACAAAAACTAGACTTTGAGAAGCAGTTATAAGCCCTGTGCAACCTTGCACAAAACTGAGAAAATCCCAGTTTACAATGAGCCCTGTGCACAGGGCAATTGACTCCTAAAAGAGAAGCAGTTTGTAGCTTATATAAAAATTGTAAAATTATACAAAAATGGTGATAAGCAAGAAGACCAGTTGAAGTTTATGAATCAACAAATTTCACTTGATAAGACCCAAAGATGAGCTCAAGAAAAATCCTCCTAACTGAGCTCAAAATGGTTTTTTGCAATTTTGACTTTTGAAAGCAGTTGAGAACTTTGACCAAAATGAAATTTGAAACCAATTTGAGGACTGGTGTTGATGTTATATGATGTAATGAACACAATGCAAGCAATGTTTAACACTTTTAAACACAAATCCAGAGATTGCAAATCCAAAAATCTAACAGATAAGCAATGAGACAGATTCAAAGACAATTTTGACTTTTGGTGGTTTGTAGACCCAAACTAAGACAGTTAAGAGCTTAAATGAACAAAACAAACATAAAACCACAAAACCTAACCATTGAATATACCTAAAAGATAGGCAGATCAGCAGAACCAAACACACCTTTAACTATTGTTTTGCAAACTAAATCTATACTAATGACTGAACAAGCATAAGTTATGATCAAACTAACTTTACTTAACCTAATTACTACTAATCCAACAGGTTTTAACTATTTAAGACCTCAAAAGCAGTTATGCTACATAATTTGAAATTGACTTACAAATATCCATAGCCACAATGGCTTGCCAATAGTGAACCCAAGGATCTCTAACCTATCCAATCCAACCCAATAAACTATAAATCAACCCATTTCCATTTCGCTTCAGCCCATTCCAATTCGCATCATATTTGCCCGTTTTGACTTTTGTTGACCAATGTTCAAAGGTGATTGAAACGAGATGTGAGCTTATGGAAAGCTTTACTAAGCTAGTTTGAGCTTACTTGAGCTTAAAATAAGTCACTAAGAGGTTTTGCATAAGATTTGAGAGTAGAAATTTCAACGATGGACATACAAAATGAAATCGAACATGAACTTAAATTAATAGTTGAAATAAGTTGCAATACACTTGAATACCTTTGTTTAATACAAATAAGATTGAAAATACAAATGAAAACTAGTTAAGACAAGATAAGCTAAAAAACGACATACATGGTGAAAATTAAAACTAAGTACTTGCTCTCTTCTTCTTCATCTTCCCTTTTTATACATCAAAGCCCTTTTTCTCTCTCTTCTGAGTGAATCCCAGCTATGATTGGAGCCATTGGATGGCTAGGATTCATATTAGCCTTTGGATCAAAAATGGCGGGAAAATCCAATTTGATTGTAGGTACTGTTTTTAGCAACTAGGGGGGGTGATGTGTAGGTGTGATGATTATTGAGGAGGGGGGAAGAGATAAGGCTTGGGTGAGATGGGACTGGTGTTGGGAGTTGCAGGCACAAGTTGGAGGGGAAGGGATAAGGTGATGGCGGGTTTAGTTAGTTTGACTGTGTTTGACCAAAGGTCCAAAAAGAGTAAAGACAGGGGGTCCAAAATGTATAAAGGCAGGGGTCAATTTCATTTTGACAAGGCTTATGTTTAGGTAATATGACAAGGACTAAACTTGCAAATCTGATAAGACCAAGGACCAAACCTGTAATTTTCCAAACTTGTTTCAAGGGACCAAAATTGACAAGCTTTGAAAGTTTAGGGACCTGACTTGTTATTATTGAAAGTTAAGGGACCTAAGTTGTCATTTTGAAAGTTAAAGGACCAAAGTTGTAAATTTGTAAATTTAAATCTCAAGGACCAGTTTTGACAACTTAAGAATCCTAGGGACTTTAAAATGATATTTCTCTTTATTTGGTTTTACCGGGACTATTTTGACAACTTTTGAAACTTGGGGACTAAAGCGCCAATTATGCAAACTTGATCGTTTTCACCGATTTTGACATTTTGCATTTAAAACACATAAAACACTTATTTGTGATATTTTATCATTTTGATGCATTTCGAGTGTTTTCGGATGTTTTTGCGATTAATTTGTACAAAATGATGAGTATTTACACACTCATCAATCCCCACACTAAGATATTGCTAGTCCCTAGCAATGATTTGAGAAAAATTAATGGATTTCATCTCTTTACCAAAAGCCATTACTCGGAGTAGCCAAATGTTTCGATTCAAGTAAGAACCTTGGTACATCGATAACCAAATGATTTTGAGCAAATCACCGACTTTCAACGGATTTGATTTGTCTTTACGAAGCCGTTTGCTTCGGACTAGCCAACTCTTAGATAAATTATCAATATTATCTTTGGTGAGTGATTACCAATTATGGTTTTCCACTTGCCTTTACCACAAGCCATAAACTTGCGGGCTAGCCAACTCTTCACTTTTAAGGATATGGTGGTGAATACCATACAATTTTGGGCAAATTGCAAGCCGTCAACGGATTTGAGATATCTTTACCAAGAGCCGTTTGCTCTGGATTAGCCAATCCTTTTGTTTATTAGACAAGGCGGATGATAACCATAAGATGAGTAAGTGTAAAACACTTACTCCAAAAAATTTTGGCCAAAATTGGGGAATTAGGCGGTATAATTACATGATAAAATTCGTGAGAATTCCCCCACACTAGAATTGAATATTGCCCTCAATATTCAAAGTACCGCGGTTATGCGAAACATAGAACGTAAAGGGAAATACTACGGCCATTATTTAGAAAGGATTTTTTTTTTTTTTTTTTTTTATATATACACAACATGTGGGCAACTCCCCACACTAGGGTGGTAGAAAGTAGAAAGAAGAAGCTAAGCTGTCAAGTTTTGTCACACAAGCTAGCCACTTGTGAATGGCTAACCGTAACAAACTTGACAATTTCGAAATATGGGTGACAACCCATGTGGCATCTCTTGTTTTTGATTACCAGTCGCTAGCTTGACTCGACCCAATTCATTTGTTCATGGGGAAAGTAAAGTGGAAAACCAATCTCAATCGGACTTTCGTTCACGGTGTTAACAAACATATGAACATCGAAAGTTCCACACCGACGAGATACAACCGCGGTATTGTTAATAGTAGAAACTATAAGGGATGATACAGGGTCAAAGATGGTGTCCTCATTCCGAAAGAAAAAGGAAAGAGCAACCACACCATCTGTGAAGAATGGAATAAAGATATGCATGAGAATGCAAGTCCATTCCTCATCGAAAGAAGCAAATCACCATTCTTGACATTTTTAAGCTTAAACTTGAAGCTTATATGGTGATTGTCAATAAGATGTCCGGGAGGGAGGGTGGGAAACGGTTCTTCAATCATGATTTTCTAGAAAAGGATGTCCCCTCCGAATCAAAGTAAGTATTATCAATTCTGTTGGAATTGACTCATCACTAAGAAAGGCATCGACTTCATTCCAAAGTTGTCATCTTCCTCATCGGGAGTGAGAGAAGGGATGGAAGAGTCGGGAATAGTAAGACTAGGGATGATGGATCATTTTGAGCAATTCATCAATGGGAAGGATGTCTCCCATTGGATCACAAACATCATCATCCAACTCGGATGAAACGAAGAGTTTGGTTTCATCCACGAGTTAACAAACTCGATCGACAAAGCGATTCGGAGGTGGGACAAGTGGTGTGCTCTTAGAGCTAGCAATTTCCACCACTTCCGATAAAGTCTCCGAATCTAGATCATCATCATCATCAAGAATACTCTTGACTTCCACGGTACAACTTTCAAACCATTTGTTTGAACCGGGTTGATTTTCAAAGCTTTGAGCTCGTGACGTTTTGAAAACTCCTCTTAACCGTGAAATTTGAGAGTGTTGCATTGAATCTTCGGATCTTTGATCAATTGTGGCAACACTCTGTTTGTCTGAAGGTTTGGAGTTACGGTTGATTTTAACGTGAGCTCTTCGTTGTCAACCCGTATGGTCAACTCTTGACAAACACATCAATCGAGCACGACTCGTTCTCAAGAAAGCTCTCCCAAGATGAGGGAACTCTAGGATGCGCATCGAAGTCTACTACAACAAAGTCGGTGGGAAAGTGAAACTTTCCCACTTTCATCACGACATCCTCGGCTATCCCAGTGGACGAGTTATAGTGCGGTCCGCTAGCTCGAGTGTCATACAAGTGGATGAAAGTTTAGGAAGAGACAGTTTCTTCCATCTTGAGAGTGGCATGAGGTTAATGCTAGCGCCAAGATCGGCCAAGGCGGAGCATTGAACCATCCCAAGAAATCACATGGGATTAGAAATGCGGGGTCTTCAAGCTTTTGGGAAGCTTCTTGAGAAGGACCGTGAGCATTGCTCATTGAGAGGAGTTTAGCCATCTCGGATAGCTTATCTTTGTTGGTGAGTAAGCCTTTAAGCGTGGATGCAAATTTAGGCATTAGAGCGAGAGCATCAACGAAGCTTATATCAAAGTGTAGCTCATTGAAGATTTGGAAAATTTTTCCATTTGCTCTTTGTTTTGTCTTTGAGCTTCTCATCATTCATTCTTGATGGGTAAGGAAGTCGACTAGACTTTTGAGCCGGGACGGAAGTCATTTCGGCTCGAATTTGTCTTGAACTTGGGTTCGGACTTAAAGCTTGGACTACCGAAGGTTGGACGTGTCTTGATGCCGTGGGCTTGAGAATTGCACCTTGTCCGTTGTATCCTTGGTAACTTGACTCACTGCTCACGGTGGAGGAGGCATTGGAGTCGAAGGTCCATTGTGCGTCTTACCACTACGAGTGGTGGCGGCTTTCAACTCGGCATTGGGATTAGTAATTGTATTGCTTGGGAGTCCTCCGGAAGATGATGAAGCTTGGTTCATATTCATGTTCATGAAGCGCTCATCATATTCTTCAACTCATTTGTCTGCCGAGACATTGTGGTATCAATTTCCTTCTTTAGCTCAACCCTCATGTTATTGATCCGAGTTTGCATTGAGCGTATGCTTGACTCGGTAATTTTCATGAAGTCATTTGGTGGGGAGCATGAGAAGGTTGTTGATAACTTTCTTGATTGGAGCTTGATATGTGGGTTGAAATTGTTCGGTTTTGATTGATTGAAATTTTGTCCTTGATTCGAACAAAGCGATTTTGATTGCCATGGTTTTGCAGGGAGGAAAACCGGTGGTGTCATACCGCTAGGTGCAGTAATGAGGATCGACTTGTGGTCGGTATTGATTGTGGTTTACCGAAGCTACGGGAGCTTGGTAAAGGAAGCATCGGTTGCTTGACAATCATAATACGCGTGTGGACCACTACAAGTTTCACACACCTTGTTTACTGCTTTGATTGGTTACGGCTTATGAATTTCGCTTTTGATTTCCTTAACATCCTTAATCATACAACGGATGGCATCCGTTAGAAGCGACTATCGGAGCTGCTAACTCGGAAGAGTTCTTGGATGAAGAAGCGGGAGGGTTAGGAGTATTGACTTTGTTGCGAGAAATAGGAACTTTTGATTTTGCTCGCAAATCTCAATCACATCTTTAGGCTACGATTCAAGATATTGCCACCGTGGTGCATTCAAAGAATCTTGATCGTTACCGTTCAACCCATTATAAAAGATATTGACTTGTTGAAGCTCGTGAATTCATGATGGGGCATTTCACGAGAGATCTTTGAATCTCTCCCATGCCTCTCCAAAGTTTTCATCGAAATTTTGACGAAATCCGAAATTTCATTTTAAGATTAGTCGTCTTTGATGGAGGAAAGAAATGATTGACAAACTTTTGAACAAGTTCCTCCCAAGTTTCGATGGATCGAGGGGTTCTTTTTCGACCAAATCCGGGTTGTCCCTCAGTGAGAATGGAAATAGCATCAACTTGATGACTTTTGTGGCACATCCTTGAAATTGATAGTTGAAGTCAACTTGTTAAACCAACGGATGTGTGCATCTGGTCTTCACGATCAAACCCGTGGAATTGATTTGTAGACACAAGTGTGATCAAATGTGTCTTCAATTCAAAGTGATCGAGTTGATTCTTGGTAGAATGATGGCATCTCCATAACCCTCGGTGGGTGCTTGGAGCATTTCCGCCATAGTACGTTAAATACCATATTGTTGTTTGAAATAGTACGAATCTCGGGTTCGACTATTTGGGCGACACGTCTCACGAGCGTCGTCTAGGAATTTCGCTAGATCACGAAAAGGACTCAATGATCTAGAAGAGCGAGTGCGCATGCACTAGAGTTAACTCTAAGAGATCTCGAGTTAAGGAAAGGAATTATGAAATTGGTGAAAATGGGGTAAGAAGAATCTTTTGGGTTTTACGGTTCGACAAGTATATATAACAACAAATCCAATTAAAACAAGATCGAGGCAAAACAACAGTGAACTTAAACCAATAATCACAAGATGAGTGGCTTCTTTGAAAAAGGGACACCACTATCAAGGACACAAAGGCAAGTTTTAAATCTTTGGTTCGGGAACTTATTATGGTCGCACCCCAGTTAGGTAGTACACGCCTTGGTTTCGGTGGTAAGATTTTATGTTGTTATTATTAAACTCGAAAACGACAAATCTTTTGTATTTTTATATTTGATACATATATAGAAACAAAAGGAAAATATTTTTGTGTTTTATCGTTTTGGTACATTTTGGGTTTTGGATTTTTATAAGAAGATATATATATATATATAGATAGATGGTATGAACAAGGAGTGATTATTCAAATCACTAATCGCTAAGCGTGAGATAATTAGCACAGACTCCCGGCGTGGCGCTTAAATTTGATTCGTGCAAACAGTCAAGTTTAATCACTCAAGCTAACCACTTGTGAATGGCGGACCGTAACAAACTTAAAACCGCTCAAGCACGAATGCAATGAAGTCCGGGAGTATAGTGTTTCCCAGTCGTTATGTCCCAACGAGCTATGCGAGAATAGTCAAACGTTTAGTGATCGAGAAGATTTGAGCGAATAAAGGGATTTGATTGATTATAACTACGAGAAAGTGTATAAATTACAACGGCTTAAATACAAATTAAAGGAAATTTAAAAGATAAAATATATTAAATAAACGCTATCACTATATTTAAAATGATGTTTTGTTTTTATGTTTTATAAAACTTAATTTAAAACTACGTTATGTCTGAATGAAAACGTGAAACTTACACAATATTAACCCTAGAAATATGAAAATGATATTTTTATAAACCTAATGATAAAAGAAAATTATTAGAAAAAGAAAATTATTTTTACAACTATTTATCTAATTATTATTAATTAAAAACTAATTTTAACTATTAAATAATAACCTAAAATACAAGAAAATAGGAAATAAAGCTAGAAAAATAAAATTAAGACTTAAAAAATCTAAAATAACAAAATAGAATTTTCAAAACTATTTTTATATTTTTCTGATTATTTTTGGATTTTCTAGGAATTAAAAACTATTAAAAACTACTTAAATTGCTAAAAAATACAAATTTAACTAGGAAAAATCTGGAAAATTACTTTTTACTTTTTATATTTATCTTAAACTAAGAAAAATGAAAAATTATTTTTTGAACTTTTCTTAATTTTTGTATTAAATGCTAATTAAAATGCTTAAAACTACTTTAAATTAAGAAAAATAGCAAACCAACTTGGAAAAATCTGAAAATTTCAGGAAAATTCTAAAATTATATTAGGAAACTAGTAAAATGGAAAAACAGGTGTTGTGTGTGAGAAATTGCAAGCTGCTATTGGAAGTGCTTATAAATAAGCACTTGAATAAGCCAAACACCACAATAAGCTACCAACTTTTCACGAAGCTCTAAATATGCTAAAGTAACTAAATGCAACCAAAACAACAATCTATATCCTCTGAATTACAAGATTGATCAGTTTGATAATTTGAGCTTATAAGTTAAACAGTTATGTGGGGTTACTTTGGACACAAGCACAAGCTACATATTAAGCTAAAGCGAAAACTAGCAATTGGAACTTATCCTAGACCTGGTTGAGATCAAGTACACCAAAACTAGACTTTGAGAAGCTCTTATAAGCCTGTGCAACCTTGCACAAAAGCGAGAAAATCGATTTCTAATGAGCCACATGAGCAGGCAATTGACTCTAAAAGAGAAGCGGTTTGTAGCTTATATAAAATTGTAAAATTATACAAAATGGTGATAAGCAAGAAGACCAGTTGAAGTTTATGAATCAACAAATTTCACTTGATAAGACCCAAAGATGAGCTCATGAAAATCCTCCTAATCGAGCTCAAAATGGTTTTTACAATTTGACTTTTGAAAGCGCTTGAGAACTTTGACCAAAATGAAATTTGAAACCAATTTGAGGACTGGTGTTGATGTTATATGATGTAATGAACACAATGCAAGCAATGTTTAACACTTTTAAACACAAATCCAGAGATTGCAAATCCAAAAATCCAACAGATAAGCAATGAGACAGATTCAAAGACAATTTTGACTTTTGGTGGTTTGCAGACCCAAACTAAGACAGTTAAGAGCTTAAATGAACAAAACAAACATAAAACCACAAAACCTAACCATTGAATATACCTAAAAGATAGATTATCGCTAGAACCAAACACACCTTTAACTATTGTTTTGCAAACTAAATCTATACTAATGACTGAACAAGCATAAGTTATGATCAAACTAACTTTACTTAACCTAATTACTACTAATCCAACAGGTTTTAACTATTTAAGACCTCAAAAACAGATTATGCTACATAATTTGAAATTGACTTACAAATATCCATAGCCACAATGGCTTGCCAACAGTGAACCCAAGGATCTCTAACCTATCCAATCCAACCCAATAAACTATAAATCAACCCATTTCCATTTCTGCTTTAGCCCATTCCAATTCTGCATCATATTTGCCCCGTTTTGACTTTTGTTGACCAATGTTCAAAGGTGATTGAAACTGAGATGTGAGCTTATGGAAAGCTTTACTAAGCTAGTTTGAGCTTACTTGAGCTTAAAAATAAGTCACTAAGAGGTTTTGCATAAGATTTTGAGAGTAGAAATTTCAACAGTGGACATACAAAATGAAACTGAACATGAACTTAAATTGATAGTTGAAATAAGTTGCAATACACTTGAATACCTTTGTTTAATACAAATAAGATTGAAAATACAAATGAAAACTAGTTAAGACAAGATAAGCTAAAAAACGACATACATGGTGAAAATTAAAACTAAGTACTTGCTCTCTTCTTCTTCATCTTCCCTTTTTATACATCAAAGCCCTTTTCTCTCTTCGAGTGAATCCCATTATGATTGGAGCCATTGGATGGCTAGGATTCATATTAGCCTTTGGATCAAAAATGGCGGAAAAGCCAATTTGATTGTAGGTCTTGTTTTTAGCAACTAGGGGGTGATGTGTGGTGTGATGATTATTGAGGAGGGGAAGAGATAAGGCTGGGTGAGTGAGGGGATGGTGTTGGAGTTGCGAGCAAGTTGGAGGAAGGATAAGGTGATGGCGGGTTTAGTTAGTTTGACTGTGTTTGACCAAAGGTCCAAAAAGAGTAAAGACAGGGGGTCCAAAATGTATAAAGGCAGGGGTCAATTTCATTTTGACAAGGCTTATGTTTAGGTAATATGACAAGGACTAAACTTGCAAGTCTGATAAGACCAAGGACCAAACCTGTAATTTTCCAAACTTGTTTCAAGGGACCAAAATTGACAAGCTTTGAAAGTTTAGGGACCTGACTTGTTATTATTGAAAGTTAAGGGACCTAAGTTGTCATTTTTGAAAGTTAAAGGACCAAAGTTGTAAATTTGTAAATTTAAATCTCAAGGACCAGTTTTGACAACTTAAGAATCCTAGGGACTTTAAAATGATATTTCTCTTTATTTGGTTTTACCAGGGGATGCTTTTGACAACTTTTGAAACTTGAGGGACTAAAGCGCCAATTATGCAAACTTGATACGTTTTCACCGTTTTGACATTTTGCATTTAAAACACATAAAACACTTATTTTGATATTTTATCATTTTGATGCATTTAGTGTTTTCGGATGTTTTGCGATCTAATTTACAAAAATGATGAGTATTTACACACTCATCAGTGATAAACTGGATTCTTCACAATACAGATTATACTCTCATTATCAATGTTGATAGGAGTATTCTTGAAGTTGAACCCATAATCCAAGAGTTGATTATGCATCCACAAAACTTGTCCACAACAACTTGCAACAGCCACATATTCAGCTTCAGTAGAGGATGTTGTTGCAATTGTTTGCTTCTTACACTGCCAGGAAACTAATCTTCTTCCAAGATATTGGCATCCTCCAGTAGTTGATCTTCTGTCATAGTTGTCACCTGCATAATCACTATCTGAAAAAGCTTCCAAGTGAAAAGGGGAATCCTTAGGATACCACAACCCCAATTTAGATTGTTGTTTCAAATAACTGAAAATTCTCTTCACTGCATTCATATGAGAGACCTTATGTGAGACTTGATATCTTGCACATAGACAAACAACAAATATAATATCAGGCCTAGATGCAGTGAGGTACATAAGACAACCAATCATGGATTTGTACAGTTTGACTTCAACAGGTTGTCCATCTTCATCCTTGCCCAATGAGTTGATATATTTAATAGGTGTAGTAACTGGCTTCATAGCATCAAAATTGAACTTCTTAAGTATGTCGAGACATACTTATCTTACCGATGAAAATTCCTCCTTTGGTGCTTAACTTGAAGTCCCAAAAGAAAGTTAACTCACCCATTGAACTCATTTGAAATTCATTCTGCATCGACTTCTCAAACTCCTTAACCATGGACCTGCTTTGGTAGCTCCAAATATGATATCATCAACATATACTTGAACCAACATGATATCCTTCTTGTCTCTCTTGATAAACAAAGTCTTGTCAATAGCTCCCTCCTGTAACCATGTTGCAATAAGAAAGTAGAGCCTCTCATACCAAGCTCGAGGTGCTTGATGAAGGCCATAAAGAGCCTTAACCACCTTGTAGACTTTGTTTGGATGTGCAGGATCTTCAAAACCAGGAGGTTGTTTGACATAAACCTCCTCTGTAATAGTGCCATAGAGAAAAGCACTCTTGACACCCATCTGATAAACCTGAAATCCCATATAAGATGCAAAAGCAAGGAATATTCTAATGGCTTCAATCCTTGCCACAGGAGCAAATACTTCATCATAATCTACTCCTTCTTCTTGTTTGTAGCCTTGAGCTACTAACCTTGCCTTGTTCTTGATGACATTCCCTCTTTCATCTCTCTTTACTCTGAACACCCATCTTGTACCAATGACCTTCTTTCCATCAGGTAGATCACACAGTACCTAAAATTCTTGAAGCTTGAATTGAAGAAGTTCTTCTTGCATAGCTTCAACCCAACTCTCTTTAGATAATGCCTGAGCTATATTCTTGGGTTATTCTTGAGAGATAAAACAAGTAAACAGGCATGTTTGATGGTCCTTATGATTCAGCCTTCATCTTCAAACTCATCATCAGTATCTTCTAAGCCATGCATGGTAGGATCATCCAAATCATCCAAAGTGCTGTCAACAGGTGCAGCAGTACTTTGGTCGAAAGTACTGTCATCCAAAGTACTGTGATCTAAAGTACTGTGAGAGAACTCTGCAGGCTTGTTCTTTTTCTTTGCTTCTTCATAAGCTCTTCTTTGATCATCATTATAAGAATGTGCTACTACATCTTGAAAAAGCATCTGATTAAGTTCCTCTTGAATAGCTTGATCCTCAGCAGATAATGAGGATTTTGGTGCATCAGTACTTTTCTTTGGTTCAACAGGTATAGGTTCTGCATCAGGAACAACATCAGGTCTAATATGGACTCCATGAACAACGTACTGTAAATCTTCTCCATTGTGTACAGGTTGATTTTCTTCTCTAACAGGTACATAGTTCATAAAAGGAGTCAAAACTTCAAGATCAAACATCCAATCAGGACCTTTACCCTTTTGATTTTCCTGATCTTCTAAAAAGTCAACATGAAGACAATCTTGAACCTTCTTGGTGACTCTATTATACACTCTAAATCCCTTGTTGTTGGTACAATATCCCAATAAATATCCTTCTTCTGACTTTCCATCAAATTTGCCCAAATTATCAAGTGTGTTGAGGATAGTCAGAGGGCATCCAAAAGGTTTTAGAAAACGAATGTTGGGTTTGTTTCCCATCAGCAACTCATAAGGTGTCTTCATCTGAGGTTTGGCGACCGATATCATTAAGCACATAGCAAGCGGCTTACACTTGAAATTTCAAAATTGAATAGGTAATTGTGAATCGCAAGCATTGTTCGGATGCTTCAATCAAGGTTCTATTCTTTCTCTCTGCAACACCATTCTGCTGTGGTGTTCTTGCAATGTTGAACTCCCTCTTGATCCCTTTGTTGGCACAAAATTCATCCATAAGCTTGTTCTTGAATTCAGTCCCATTGTCACATCTAATACCTCTAACCTTGAGTCTCAATTGGTTTTCAAGTGCTATTATAAGATTATGAATAGCATCAAAAGTATCATATTTAAATCCCAAGAAAATACCCAACCGAATCTCTCATCATCTGTCACAACCAAGCAAGACTTTTTCTTGTTTAGACTTGCAATGAGACAGTCCAAACAAATCCATGTGTAATGACCCAAAGGTTCTCTAATAGTTCTTTTCTCAAGCTTCTTGCATGAAGCTTTGTGTTATTTACCCTTCTTGCACGCCAAACAAGAGTGATCATTCTTGTAGGTTTTGGTGGGTAAACCTCTAACTAAATTTCCTTTGACCAATTTGTTGATACTTTTGAAATTTACATGGCCCAATCTTCTATGCCACTGATGTGCTTCTTTAAGTGTTGCTTTTGCCACTAAACATGTGGCTCTTCCTGAAGAGTGAAGACTCTTCATATCCAGGCTGTACACATCATTGGTTCTTGGTACTCTAAGTACTACCAGTGATCATCAACGTGTTTGAACTCGGGAAAGAATAAGACATTCTTTGTCGTTGAATAGCACAGATACTTCTTGTCACGGATCCGAGATATCGACAACAGTTGAACTTGAGTTCCTTCACATATCTAACATTCTCAAAGTCTATGCTTCCTGCTTTGATGGTTCCTTTCCCACTAATTCTTCCTCCACAAGCATCATTCCCAATACAACACTTCCTCCACAATATGACTTAAAATCGGCGTAATCTCCTTGGCTCTCGTCATGCTTCCAGAGCAACCACTATCCACAATTAGATGATCTTTAAGCTCCTCTTCGGGTTGCCTCGCACAAAGATAAAAGAGTTAGTTAATTTTAGGAACCAAACCATTCTCGACTTGTGTTCCCTCATGGAGTTACATACCTAAATTCTTTAAGTATGTAATTGCCACTTTCTTTAAGCACATGATCAATTATCTTTGGTTGTTCCAAAACTTGTGTTTGATTTTCAATAAAAATCTCTTTTTCATTCAAGTTGTCTTTATTATAATCAACCAACATCTTTGTTTCACTTTCACTTCTCGAAAGTAATTGCTTGTCCTATTAGTACTTTCCTTCTTAACCCATTTTGTTTTAACTTCTGGTGTAGAGTCCCTTGATCTATCTACTTTCTTTGAGTTGTAACGCCTTCTAGATTGATAGTAATTAGATCTCCTAGGGTTCCTATTCCAAAAGGTGTTTTGTGAATCGAGCGACTTTGAGAAAGTAATCGTTTTGGCTCGATGAAGACCTTGGAAAGTGTTTGAAGGCACCGGAGGTTTTGAAAAGGTCTTCTCGGTGAGGGTACCTATAGTCATGTGAGAAATTGCTATGGTTGACCCTATTTGAGTGATACCAGACTGGTTTATTCTCTTTAGGCTTATGGTTGGTTGATCTGTTCTTTGGGAATTTACTTAGGTACTCTGAGTGAAAGTCACACTTCTTAATCAGATGATTAGGACTATAACAAACAAAACATAATTTTTGACCCAAACTCCCAAAATTGCTTCCTCTATGTCTATGACCAAAACTATTCTGCCTTCTAGGTGAATGATTAAAACTGCTTTGACCAAAATTATCCCAAAAAGGTTTAGCGAAGATTTTGAGAAGGTTTTCCTAAAGGTACTTGCTGACTCTTAAAATCATCTACCTTAGGTGTCTC
Organism: Chrysanthemum lavandulifolium; assembly: GCA_022545495.1. NCBI lineage: Eukaryota > Viridiplantae > Streptophyta > Magnoliopsida > Asterales > Asteraceae > Chrysanthemum > Chrysanthemum lavandulifolium. The sequence goes on along the minus strand of CM040245.1, from coordinate 108,645,647 downwards.
AAATTTTCTTTTGGGGTTTCGCACCTAGATTCACCAATGCTTTTTCCTAAACTCTAGGTTGTCTACTCCAAAACGGGAAACATCAGGTCTAATAGGTTGATGAATACCAGTGGGATGTGGGACAGCATGATAACCTTTGTCTTTCTTATATTCAGGAGGTGGTTCACTTAGTGATTCCTCATTAATAGATGTGTCTACATAGTTAATAAGTTCATCATCACTAGTGGTTATATCCTCAAAATCAAGGTCATCCTTATCACCGGTGAGTTTTCTTCTATGCTACCAAATCCATACCAAAACCTAGTCCATCCCTATTGTAAGCCCTTCTCTGTTTTTCAACATAAGTGACATGAGAAAGACCAGATTCTTTCCAAGCAAAGAAACTTTGCTAACAAATCATCTCTCTCCTTAATCGCTTTCTCAATTTCGTAAATCTTACAATTTAACTTCCATTCACTTAATTTTAACTCGATAATCCTCATTGTTCATACTTTTCACCAAAGCCATTTCATTATTTTCATAAGTTATTATTTTGGCTTCCATAGACTCTAAAGTAATTTGATAACCAGCCTACCTCGGACCTAGCCCTTATACAATTATCTCTTTCAATCCATAACTATTAAGTACTTTTGATAAAAGTCATGACACTTAGAACATACCTCGTAGATAGGGGTGAGCTTGGTGAAGTGGCTACCATAGCAAGTAGAACAGATCATCTTCACACTCCATGCTCCAATCAAAGCTTCCTAGACCATCTTTGGATTCCAAAGCAAAGATGTCCGTGTTCCTCTTCAAAAGTTGTGCTCCAATCAAACTCTTCCACCGATTCCTCCACAGCTACCATACAATAGGTTACCGGTTCATCATCAAACTCAAGACTCACCAACCTCGATAAATTCTCTTGAGCAACCAAAGCTTTTGTTTCGTAATAGGAATTTCTTTTAGCTCAAGCTTTGGTTTCTCACCATCCTGCTTGCTTGATATTTAGCAAACCCGCATTCCCTTTCAAAATGTCCGATCTTTTAACAATTGAAGCATTCAATCTTGGACTTGTCAAAAGTGATTCCACTTTTGGTTTGAAGTCAATGCCTCTTCCTGCCTTCTTCATAAACTTCTGATTCTTGCAATGATCATAGCAACTTGCCACCGACATCAATTTCTTCAAGAGCATCCTCTTCAACTGTGAGAGATCTTCTTCATAAGTGACAGGGCAAAGTAGCTTGTTGTGCAAAGAAAGAGCATACGACTTCATCCGAGCGGATGGTAGGTGTTGGTGTGGCTTCGGAGCAAAGGTGGGGTAGAATAGGAAATCGCTTTGAGCAACAATACTTTGAGTAGGAGAAGCGGATTTTTAGTGGAAGTATTGCCTCTTTCGTGATGACAAAAGGCAATACCGTGAGATTTTGAACTAGTTAGGCCATTCATCTCATGCTCATTGACACGCTTTACACAGCCGCGTTCGGGTCAAAGGAACTTCCTTTCGTCGAGCAAGTTTTTCAACACCCTAGCAAAGGAACCTAATCGTTGTAGTGTAGTATTAGGGTAAGCCACGGAATTGATATCGCTCTCTGGGAATAGGAATGCTAGTGAGAAGTTACTACGCTAAGGTTGGGGTTGAGGAAGATTATTTTTATCTTTTATGTTTTTTAGAAAAGGAAAAGTACGAATCTCGGGTTTGGATTGGGGTTGGTATTTCTACCGATTACTCTACTAATATCTAATTATCTAAACTAAGGTGGTGGTAGTCTATGTCTAATTATTGTGTGCTCGTATGATAAGTTTAAAGATGTGTTTACTTAGGTTTTACTACTCCTTAATTATCTCCTATTGGTGGTTGAATTGTCACGCCCTTATTCCTAGTTCGTTGTGTGTCTAAAGTTGTAGGGTATGCGTTTCTCCCTAACTCTTTGAAGTTACCAAAGGGTCTCGCCTACAAAACCCACTAGGGATGATAAACTCTAACTCTAAGGCCTCTTTGGATATTTTAGCTTACAACAACTCAAAGTGCTATAACCTAAGGTTCACAAAGATTAATCAAGCATTAAGTACACAACGAATGACCTATCGCATTACTAGATCATTAATCAACTAAGATAAGAAACAACCAATCAATATTCAATAATTAAGTTTCATATTCCTAAGCAAACACACAAGTAAATTAGCGGACATGGAGAACATGCAAGCATACACACAAATAATTGAATACATAATTAAATTAATGAAGTAAACAACTTATCTTGGTGTAAGATAGGGTTTAGAACCCTAAAATACGACCTTGGTTCGGTTTTAGATTTTACTCTAAAAGTTTACCCAAAAGACTACTCTTAAAAGCGAAAAATTCGGATTCTATATATAAGATTACATGTGCGACGCGCCACCTTATGATTTGTGACGCCGTCGTCGCCGCCATCGTAGGGTTTCGCCTTGGCTGTTAATCTTGCGACGGCCACCTTATGCTTGACGACGTCCTCTTTAGCTTCGACGCCGTGCGGATTGAATCTAGGCCGTCCCGAGTTGCGACGGCCTACTCTTTTAAAGCCCGACGCCGCCCTCCAAAACTAGCAATTTCTCTTACGTGTCGTCACAAATTCCTCCGACGCGTCATAGACAAGCAGTGACGCCGTCCCCTTGTAATTTAGCAATTGAATGTCTCGATTCTCGACTTTGGCCATTTTCTTCATATATCCGCCTTTTCGTCCAAATAAGTGCCATTACACAGCTTTGCCTTCAAGAGACCTAAAAGTGAAAAGGAACAATATTAAGCAATAACGGATACAAAAGTGATCAAATAAGGGCTTAAACGACCCTCAAAAGGTACATTTTAAAACCTTATCAAATATCCCTACACTTGATATTTGCTTGTCTCAAGCAAATGTGCTTTAGCCAATTAATTTATAAGTTGGGGTCATGAAGCATTGATTTAAAACACCCACAACACATATAAGCCCCAAAAAGTCATAACAAGCACGGAAATTACATACTAGCACCTCACATGGGGTGTTTGGATACCACATCTCTCGTGTATATGAAATATAGCAAATTGGAAATGGAAGATAAAACTCATTAACCGGTCCTAGTACATAGATTACCACATGCTTGAGAATAGATCAAACCTCCATCGCTTACGCGTAGCACCTAGGAAAGACTATCAAAGAGGTCTTTAAAGGGTTGTAATGTTGCTTACTGTAGGGAAACAAAGGGTTTGGTGGGATAGGCTATTTAGTTGTGGCAAGTCAAAATCTCTATGTTAAATGCATACGAAGAATGGCGTTGCTAAGCCAAGACTCGACACTCTAAACTCTAGATAACCAAATAAACAAACATAAATTTAAAGATAGATGTGGGATGGTAGCCCGCTTTTTTTTTTTTTTTTTTTTTTTTTTTTTTCTCTTTTTTATTTTTTTTTCATACACTTTACTCTACCATCCTCTACGATAACATCAAAATAATAGGGATTTATAGCACATCCCTACACTTGAGTTTTTACTACTCTAACACTAATATGACCCGAATTGAAAAGATCAAAACACTTGGAGTACGTTATTACGCAGATAAGTGGAATTGGCGTGCCCTTTAGTCATTTAAAACTTTAACTTTTCCCATGAGTCCCAATCGTCCCAAAACTACAGTACAAAAGATATGACTCAACTTAGCAACTCATGCAAGTAATTAGATAATTAAACTAAGGGTTTAGGGTGATAACAATAATGCACTAAAAGTGAGTGCATACAAGGTAGGCTAAGGCGATTTGGGTGTACATTTGGGGCGGGTGTAAACAATGTTTTCATTGATATTCGAAAACCGAAACATCACGAGAACCGCGAAAAGGATAGGCTCGAGGGGTTAACTAGGGTATCGTGTACTAAAGATGAGTACAACGCAAAGGTGTGGGTAATTACTCAACCGATGTGGAAGAAGTAATTATATTACGGGCATCAAGCAAGGTTATCCTAATGCCTCTTATCATTTAGTTATTCCTAACTACACAAGTGTAGTCTCACTAGCGATCTCGAATTCATCACAAAACAAGTTCTAGAATCTAATATACTACCGGTTCACACTCTAAGCATTGAAGATGAATGCTTCAATTCCTACTAATCTAAGGCGATCCTCACATTTTTGGTGGAATTTAAGTAAAGGGTTTTATGCTAGTCATATAACTTCCTATCCGTGAGACGCTTTTGTTAAGACTAATGGCCAACTCCTATATGTCATGAAAATTTTAAATTTGGTGCCAAAATTACCCTAACCGACATTTTCTCATGGTTTATTACGCAAATGCAATTAGACAAAGCAAATAATCAAGGATAAGCATAGTTTCAAAGTTCCGCTTTATTTTCCTCCCTACATTTAAACCGAACATTGTCCCCAATGTTCCCGAAAATATCAAAGTTTTGATAAAAGAAGGTAATAAAAAACGAAGAAACTAATAATCCCCGATTAGCTCGGTAGGATCCGTGTGTGAAGTAGTGGTTAAATCCTTTCCAAGAAGAATGTATGCGTGAAAAGCTCCTTCCAACTTTATGTATCTACTTGATAAACAAAACCGCACACTTGAAGAAACAAACGAAACCTTCGCGTAAAATCGGCGGTAATAATATATAAGACTCGATTTAAACTAGGATATAATGCTCAGGAATGGATGTTTACACTTTCTAAGAAAATTAAGACCGAAAATTCCAAAATGTATAAGAAGTTCGAAAAATGAGAAAAAGTAACTGATGTTTTACTCCTTCCTGACTGTCAGTTGCAATCTGACGCGTCAATTATCCCGACAAAAAGCGGGTCTGCGATTTTCGGAAAAATTTCGAAAATTTACATCTTTAGAATCTGGAAAAATTTCAAAACATCCATTATGACTCGATACAAGCATTTGACTCGAACAAACACACAAATATATCTTTTAATTAATTGTTATTCTCATGTTCACATTTCTTATGAAAACGTGTGTAATCCTCCCTACACTTATCCTTTATGTAAAATACCTTTATATGCAATTAAGACGAGGTTAAAAACAAAATAAAGCATTTTTACAAATTTAAACATGAGAATAAACAATCAATAAAAGATATATGACACTAACAAACAAACAATTAAGCATTGGTTGCCTCCCACGGCGCTTTTCTTTATTTAAGAGTCTTGTAGCTAGACTCATAGTCGTGTTCCTACGCGACTTCGTTCACCACCTTCTTCCTCATGACGGTCTCCAGCTGGTGGTTTCATGTTGTAGAATTGCCCTATGATACACCTCTCTAAAAGTTCGTCCTCTCCCCACTCGGTCCTATATTTCGGTCCTAAGTTCAAGCAATCCTTATAGAATTCGAAAATCTTAGAAATAACATAATCTACTCTTTTTTTCCTATCCTCATCATTCCTATAATAGACCGACAGTTTAAGTTCCTTTTCATCATTAGAGAGTGATGAAAACTTTTCAATCTTAAATGGCATTTGGTAAGCTATGTCATCGGTCTCATCCTTGAATCGCACTAATCCTAACGAGGGATCATAGGTCATTCCGGTGCTTTCTATAAAAGGTTTTCCTAGAATAACGTGAGACAAGCTAGGGTCTATGGCCGTGCTAATATCATCCACAATTATGAAGTCCGTAGGAAACGTGAAACGACCTACATAAACGGGCAATCCCTTAACTCTACCAAGAAAATTGCAACTAACCTTAGGGTTTTCAGGATCTTGCCTAGTTGGGATAGGCTTCTTCACCACCCAATTGTAGTAAGTGCTAGTCATTATGTTGATTGGAGACTTGCGATTAATGTAGGCCTTTGCCATGAAAAGATGTCCTATGCAACATGGTATATTGAGGTTCCAAGGGTTCCCAAACTTGATCCTAGGGCTTTTCCTAACATACATGTGACGGAGGTCACGCACTAAGTGAGGGTGGCGAGATAATTCTTCTTCCGTAGGAAACTTATTGAAATAGTCATTGTCTACTTCATCTACTTCCTCGGTTGTTTCATTATTCTCAGTGTATGGTCCTCTTCGTCATTAGGTTTCACTAAGGCGATGGTATTGACGAATTGAAGGTGCTTAGCTAGCTTACTGGGTCCTTAATATCTACACCGTAAGGCTCGGAGTTGAGATAGCACTAACCTTCCTATCACTATTGGTTATGGCTTTCAAAAGGTTATCTATCTTCCTATCCATATCGGCTTGTTGTTGGTTGAAACGGTCCGAGAGCTTAGCTATTGGGCTTCTTGGGATGCGACAAGTCGCTGCAACATTCCTTCAATGTTTTGGCTAGGCCATGAGATAGGGGTAATGAGAAATCATTAAGTGAATTCTTTGGTTTGTCCCCAATAAAGTCGGGCTTGCCTTCCATGCTTCTCGTGTCATTAAAAGTCCTAGGTCCGGTGTTGTAGGAATCTTCTCCTGCTCCATTAACACGCGAGGATGCGTGAGTCAACGGAAGCATGTTCGGGATCGGGTGTAAGTCGCATGTTATGAGGATCACTACACGGCTCACACGAGAGGAAACTTTGTTCACATGGCGTGAAGACTAAAGATTTTCGTAAGAGCTCATAAGGAATTTTACTTGATCTTCAAGTTCAAGCATCCTACGGTCGGAAGGTTGTGAGTCAATTGGAGGCAAAGAGATTATCTTAACGGTTTTGGGCAACTCACGGGGTCATTCCAACTTTCGTTGTCATAGAGCAAGGTCCTCTATTATACCCCATGATTCTTCCGCGGTGAGATCACTAAGTTTTCCACCGCCGCTTGGTCAATGGATCGCTTAGTGGGGAAGTTGACATGATCATAAAAGATTTGGACTTGGAGCCAAAGATCAATGCCGTGATGAGGACTTTATGAAGTAAGTCCTTGAATCGAGTCCATGCTTGAAGAGAGATTCACCTTGACGTTGTTGGAACATCAAGATGTCATTCCTAAGTTTTGTGGTTCTCCCGGTGGAAAAATTGAGCAAGGAAACGAGTGGTGAGATCATCCCAACTTGAGATGGAGCCGGCGGGAAGTCGCTCAAGCCAATTACTAGCTTGGTCCCAGAGAGAATTGGAAGAGACGCAGATGCGTGGTCTCCCGAGTATTAGCATCAAGGTCGATGGAATCGACAATTTGAGGAAATCCTCGATGTCGATTTGGATCTTCTGAACGAAGTCCATGGAATGCACATCCATTTTGCACCAACCGGATGGTGTCGGATCGCAGGCCGTAATTTGGGCTTGGTCGGAAGCTCAATGGTGTTCCTATAGCCCTAGGTGGCTAGGTCTCGAGTATTCACCAAGAGTACGGCCTCTTGGCGGGACAATGATTTGAGGGGTTTTCACCTTCCATGATGAAAAGTGATGGGGTTACGAACAAAGGTCACGAAGAAGGGGATAGACTAAAGGAAGCTAAAATGATGAAAAAAAGTTTACTTGATAGGAATCAAGCAAAGAAACCTAAGCGAATTGGACTACTAACTAGCTATTCTATTCCCGCAATGGCGCCAAAAACTTGATACGCTTACACAACGCTGTCGGGTCAAAGGAACTTCCTTTCGTCGAGCAAGTTTTTCAACACCCTAGGCGGTGAACCTAATCGTTGTAGTGTAGTATTAGGGTAAGCCACGGAATTGATATTGTTCTCTAGGGAATAGGAATGCTAGTGAGAAGTTACTACGCTAAGGTTGGGGTTGAGGAAGATTATTTTTATCTTTTATGTTTTTTAGAAAAGGAAAAGTATGAATCTCGGGGTTTGGATTGGGGGTTGGTATTTCACCGATTACTCTACTAATATCTAATTATCTAAACTAAGGTGGTGGTAGTCTATGTCTAATTATTGTGTGCTCGTATGATAGTTTAAAGATGTGTTTACTTAGGTTTTACTACTCCTTAATTATCTCCTATTGGTGGTTGAATTGTCACGTCCTTATTCCTAGTTGCGTTGTATGTCTAAAGTTGTAGGTATGCGTTTCTCCTAACTCTTTGAAGTTACCAAAGGGTCTCGCCTACAAAACCCACTAGGATGATAAACTCTAACTCTAAGGCCTCTTTGGATATTTTAGCTTACAACAACTCAAAGTGCTATAACCTAAGGTTCACAAAGATTAATCAAGCATTAAGTACACAACGAATGACCTATCGCATTACTAGATCATTAATCAACTAAGATAAGAAACAACCAATCAATATTCAATAATTAAGTTTCATATTCCCTAGCAAACACACAAGTAAATTAGCTGGACATGGAGAACATGCAAGCATACACACAAATAATTGAAGACATAATTAAATTAATGAAGTAAAAACTTATCTTGGTGTAAGATAGGGTTTAGAACCCTAAAATCGACCTTGGTTCGGTTTAGGTTTTACTCTAAAAGTTTACCCAAAAGACTACTCTTAAAACCGAAAAATTCGGATTCTATATATAAGATTACATGCGACGGCGGCCACCTTATGATTTGTGGCGCCGCCGTGTCGCCGCCATTAGGGTTTCGTCTTGGCCAAGTTAATCTTGCGACGGCGTCACCTTATGCTTGTGACGCCGTCTCTTTAGCTTCGGACGTCGTCTGGATTGAATCTAGGTCGCTCGAGTTCGACGGCCTACTCTTTTAAAGCCCGACGCGTCCTCCAAAAACTAGCAATTTCTCTTACGTGTCGTCATTAAATTCCTCCGACGGCGTCATAGATTAGATGAAGGACGTCCCCTTGTAATTTAGCGACTTGAATGTCTCGATTCTTGACTTTGGCCATTTTCTTCATATATCCGCGCCTTTTCGTCCAAATAAGTGCCATTACTGAGCTTTGCCTTCAAGAGACCTAAAAGTGAAAAGGAACGATATTAAGCAATAACGGATACAAAAGTGATCAAATAAGGGCTTAAACGACCCTCAAAAGGTACATTTAAAACCTTATCACTCATACACCTTCGGATGATTGTAAAGATCATCAAAGTCCATAACATCCGCACCGTGTTGTCCTCTCAATCATAGTAGCAATCACATGCCATGTCGATGGCAAACTCATAAGAACTTTAGATTAGCATCTTCAACTCGAAACCTCGCTTTATAGCTCCGAAAGATGTCGAGAAGATTTTGGAATCTGTCATAGGTAGCATCAAGGCCTTCTCTTTCTCCAACAAAGGAATGTTTCAAACTCTCGCTTCAACAGATTACAGCATCTTCTTGGAAGCATCATTACCTCCAAACCTTGTCTTGAGAGCACCCAGAGTTGCTTTGCATCTTTAGCATCATGGAACTTGAGTAGATGACCATCCGGAATAGCGAACAACGTGATATTGAGAGCCTTCGATTTCTTAGTGTTGTTGCCGGTAAGACTGCTTGGTGGTTTAGGTTGTCCAATAATCTCTATAGGTTCGGAACTATTTATTACCATTGACAATTACATTCCATAGTGCATGGTATGTAATAGCAATGTCTTGCCTCATCTTTATGCTCCATAGGTCGATTCTCCTTCTTAATGATTGGTATTCTTAGTGAGGTGATGGATGGTGGTGGAGCACCGGTCAATGACATCTTTAGGTTTTGTTGTTAACTAGGTTTTAAGGTTTCTTCTTAGTCGAGTTTCCACACAAGCTCGATACCACTTGTTGGATCGATGTACTCTAACCAAACTAACTATATAGCTTGTTATGGTTTAATAACTCGGATAAATCCTAAGTTATTAACAATGAAACATCGAGCAAACTTTATTAAGTATGCGAATTTACTTAACAAAGCTAAGAAGAATTAACTTTAACTTTCAACGATATTATTAATAACTCTAAATCGCTTGTTATACTGATTTTAAACAACTCTAAAACACTAATATCGAACTCTCTAAAAACTCTAATAATGCGATTTGCTAATACCAACCTAGGAGTCCTTTTATAGGCTTAAGGATAACCCTAGTCGGTTTACAATTTGTAACCTTATACGACATGTAATCTAAACAAAAATATTCTAGAATAACAAACTTTCCATAAACGAATATAGCGGATCTTTAGCTTTGCGCATTTTTGACTTCGACATCAAGACTTTGACTTTTCCTTAGCGATACTTTGATTTCTTCCTTAGCAGTACTTTGACTTCTTCTAGTACTTTGTCATTCTTCAGCACTTTCATATCCCAACAAACCGAAAATGGTACCATACCCCAACACCTAGAGCAAAGTTCATCATGAAAAATTTGTAACGTTAATTTTTGGCTTAAAGCACAAACAAACTTGCTATAAATCGAATTCCATCTTGTAGGAACGTCCCAATTAGGGGATAAAAAATGGAATTCGACTCATGACACAATTTCATATACTCTACATATGTTTTGCTTCCCGATTGAAAAATATCTTATAACATTTTTCTAAAAAGCTTCTCTTAAATTATACATTTGCTCGGTCGCTAGTCCGCTTTACACAACCAAGTTAATGATGTGTGTAACCCATCGACTATGATAAAAATGCCATCAAGAGATGGTCGGTACTTTAGTATTAGCTTTCCAACCGCATTTGTATTATTAGAAGCGTTATCAAATGATATTGAAAAAACTTTTTTTTTCTATTTTAACGTTTTCATAACATATCGCAACATCATACTTAAATTTTCACCAGTGTGCGGATATTCAAAGTTTTCATACTTAAAAAGTTTCTCTTAAATGATACATTTCTCGGTCGCTAGTCCGCTTTGCATAACCAAGTTAATGTTGTGTGCAACACATCGATTATGATTAAAAAAAAATCCATTAAGAGGTGGTCGGTATTTTAGTATTAGCTTTCCAACCGCATTTGTATTATTAGAAGCGTTATCAAATGATATTGAAAAAACTTTTTTTTCTATTTTAAACGTTTTCATAACATATCGCAACATCATACTTAAATTTTCACCCGTGTGCGGATATTCAAAATTTTCAAAACCAATAGTACGTTTCATCATTTGTCAAGTATCGGGATCAACCCAATGTGCGGTAACACAAATGTACGAACTGGGCAAACCATGACCCACCGACCAAACATCGTTTGTTAAGTTTACACTAGTTTTTAAATTATCAAAACCAAGTATTAGTTCCTTTTTAGCCTTTATCCAAGATTTAACACAATCACGTTTAAGAGTTTGACGACTTACATGATTATATCGAGGTTGAAGGCGCTTTTGAATCACCCTCGTTAACCGAGGGTTGTCAAAGTGGTTGAACGACAAACCTTCTTGAATCATAAAGTGTGCAAAATCTTGACGAAGCGCCCTCTCGTCATATACAAACATACTCTCATCTCGTGACATAGTAGTTTGTTCCGATTCTGGAACGCCTTTTGTTGCTTTACAATGTTCTTTGTGTGCTTCCTTAACGACGTGTTCCCATCGGATTTCATCATAGTGTTACAAGCTTTACAACGAGCCTTTGTTGAACCATCCATGAACTTAACCATGTCGAAATGACACCAAACATCTTGGCTTCGGGTTGTTGGTACAACCCCAATAATCATCGCTCCATTTGTAGAACCAACATCGGCGGTATTTGATGAAGTGTTTTGAGAAGCTCGACTTCTAGGCATCGTGAGCGTTTTTGTGAGCGTTTATGAGCGGTTTTTGAGTGATTTGAGTGTATTTGAATGTTGTTACTAAACCGAAATCAACCTTGGTATTTGTAAGGATACTAGGAGGGCTAAATGGTGCATTTTGGAGCTTATTATCGTTAAAAAAACTGGCAAAAAACAAGCCTAACGACTCTATTTTTGCTTACTGTATCGATCGACTCCCAACGGCTAGAAACCGTTTTTCCAAACTGGTTTGAAAAAACAAGTCCCCAACGTCTATATCCATAACCGGTTTGGAACCGCCGGTTCTTGAAGTAATCGAACCGGTTTGGAAAAAAACCGGTGTTGACCGGTTTCGGTTTCGATTTTTTTGGCCACCAACAACAATCGATTACCTCACAGCTGCTCGTTCAGATCATTTTTCGATAACAACTTGTTCTCGAGTTGCAGATGAAAGATGAAATGGGAAAAATAGCTAGTGATCAAACATTTGGCTACAAAAGGATGCTTGCGCCGAATAAATCTTGGGATAAAGTGGTTGCAATACATGATTAGTTTACAGACGTCGATGACAACGATCAACATTTTATAATAGTTAATGTAGTGTTCTTCCATCTCATATGTGGTATTTACGTTCTTGTTTTGATTATTTGAAAGGCTATGTTATAGCGGAACAACACACTACATTCTCGAAAACTCATGGAACATTATTCATTATCAAGATCCGTATTATGTTCCTTCAAATTTATATTTGATTTCATCAAGTTTAAAACATTCCTATATTTGTTATTCCTTGCTTAGCTATAGTGATTATGATATGCGCTACAGGATTAGCCTGAATTCTAGAAACCCTTCGTCCCCTACCGTTGTCTTCAGTTATATTAACTTTATCGGCGTCAATATTGTTAGCTTGAGTCACGTACCATCCATATAATCTTCTCGCGTTATCCTTTCATCTTCATTTCACTCATTGTCATAGCTCGAAGAATCCGACCACATAGGTGAATAATTATGGACCAAAAGGGTGTAAAAAGCGACTTGGGTTTATGCCTTAATACTTTTCTTATAGTTTAAGTCAATTGAACACGATTAGAGTAATGATCGAAATAGTTGAAAACCCCATTCTTGAACTTAATGTAAATACTTTATGGGGTTTCAATTTCTACGGTTAGCACACTAATTGTGTCCTGGTGATTTGAATTTCAAGAATGAGTATTGGGAAATAACCGCTAGTCAATTTTACACCATTTTTAGCCCGTAATTATTCACACATGTGTTCGAATTTGGGGGACGTTAATGAGTACAATGAGGATGAAAGGATAAAGATCGAAGATTTTGAGGATGGTGATCGAGAACCCGACAATATTGACACTGGTAAAATTAAGGAGACAAATGACGATAATGGAAATAAGGATTGTTAGCATCAAGGTAATTTTGAAGTGAATATCATAAGAAATTTTATAAGCATTGAACTATAAATATTAGTAAAAATTCAAGGTTGATGACACCAAAAATAAAAAATATCAACGAACCTATTAAGAATTCGCATAATGAACAAACGTTTCATGAGCCTACATGATGCAACCACCGTTTCTCGGGAATGTAGTGGTCTTTTTTGTTCTAACTATTGCCTTTTGTATACTCAAAACAAACAAAAGAAAATCTCAAATCAAAAAAATATCGCAAACAAATGTCCCTCGGTTGGATTAAGGGCTCATACCCAAAAGGTTAAAACCTAGTGGGATTAGATCTATATAAAATTTAAGTAAGAAATTTGTAAACAAGCTTTTCCATGTTCCATTGTATTATATGATATGTCATGAAACAAATAGAAATATGCAAGAATTTAGCTAGAAGTGTAATTTCAGCATTCGAAGAAAAACAAAGTTTAATTAAATTGGTTAGTATCATAGTTTAGGGGAATTCTTCATCGTTGGTTATAACTTTTCTTCGGTTGTATAGAGAGCTACAAGGTAAGAGCACAAGGTATCGTGGATACCAATAACACGTTATTGGTATGCCACCTCAGCGCCACATCATACACCTCCCAATAACTCACCAATAACTAAAACACCCTCCTTCATAACACACCACTAACATGTTATTGGGTCCCACAAAATACCCCACTAAAAATACCCACTCACTCACAATTAAAAAAAAAAGAAAAAAAAAACACAAAGCATCACATATGGCGTGAGCCATTCAAATGGCTCAAGGGAACTTTGGCATGCAAATGGCTAAAGGGATGGTAAGGCAATGACATGTGATTGGTATTGTTTTTGGTTTTGGCATACCAATAACACAAGCATACCTTGTGCTCTAAGGAGCGTGAGTATGTATCTGAGAATATTTATTCACCTTCTCTAGTTGAACTTGTCTCTATTGCTTTTAGACCTATTGTAATGTTATGTTAACCATGAGTTTCGTTGATAGTAAATTAGTAAGTGTTTGTATCATTAACTTAAAACCTGAATGGTAATGTCACTTACATTTAAAAGTAACCGAAGCTTATAATCTGAAACCCAATTAAAAAAGGGTCACCTTGGATTATAGTTCTTTTTTGAGAATTTATCCATAAATATAAAAATATATTTTTTAAAAGATATGATTATTAAAGGCATCGAGACAAATGAGATGATAAAAACTTAATATAAGGAGTAAACAAATAAATATGACACGTGATAGTATTGTGTGTATTAGATATATCTTGAAGTCGTTATTTAAAACACATAATTCATTATTAAAGAAAATCAAAGCCATGGTTAAATATGATGTAGAAAAGTACATCAAATAAATATACACAAGTATTTGCACTCACGCATTTAAGATCGGGTGGGTGTAGTGTTCATCGAAATTGCTATATACTCGCTTCAATTTAGCCATGTTATTCCCCCTTTTAATTATACATCATATCTACTCCATAGCAATCACTCAATTGTTTTCATATACTCCACTTAAAAACACAACACACTCAAAAAAAAAAAAAAAAAAAAAAAAAAAAAACTTTTGCTTCCCCCACACCCTACCTCCACTCTCAACCCAAAACCGTAAGCAATAAACTACTCGGACAACTTTTCGGTCTGAATTAATACATTGAACTAATAAAACTTAAACTTTATCTTACAATGACATAACGTGCGGGGTTAGTCGCGAACAAGCCTATAACATTTAAGTGTGTTCAAGTGAGAATACTATCATGTTAGGTAATATCAGGAGAAGTTATCACACTGTCATAAAAGAATGTGCGTAAGCAAGTAAAATACAATATTACGTTCGTTGTAGGCGAATAAACTTTTATCAGTAACATTTCATTCAACTTATAAACTTTGTATGTGGTGGTGGTGGTGGGGGCTACGCTTATGAGTTTATGTGTTTCGACTTATGTTTCATAAGCTCTTTTTGTTTCGAGTTATTTTGTAAGTTATGGGCTTATATAAGCTCACTGTGACATAAATAACTTATAGTAGCTCATAGGTTTCAAAACATGCCGCAAATTGAGCTTATAAAACTTAAAATTGAAACACATACATAAACACAAAATAAGCTTATACAAACACTTCATAAATATTTTCACGAAATGTAACCCCACCAGTTATTTCCATAATAACACAGAGTGACACCACACACTCTTCATAACTCATCCTCATTATCGAGGACATTGTCATCTCAATGACGCTTTTATAATGTGTCATGTGTAAAGGTTCTATTTGTTTTCCCAAAAACCTCTTAATAACCTCGTTAATCTAACTCATCGAGATGCAAATAAGAGGTTTGGATCAAGAAGTGTGTTTGTTTTTCTCTATCATTAAGAGCTTGTAGAGCGGTTAAGATTTAGAGTGTTTGATTTTTTCTACTCATTAAAAGCCAAGAAGAGGCTAAAACTCTTATTCAACTAGATGTTGAAGGAGTATCTTAACACTTCTTAATGCCGCATTATTATTTTTCTTTTCTTTTCATTATGTATTTTCATTCTTGTTCTAACATTTCGATTCGTATAGAAAGTTTCTTTAAAGAAAACCATGCATATTTTTGTTAATTAAAAATTGTACAAGGTGATAAAAGTTATGAGTGACAATTCATATTAAAGGTTATCACATAATCCAAACACATTTTGAGTCGTTGAGAATGTCAACCCAAACATGACCATCTTATTAAACGAGTTCTCGTATACCACCCTATGTAACCACAACCATAATCTGTTTTATTGTTGTGTGATGTCAAGTCAATCAAATTCAGACATTTTAATCACAAATTCAAATTCAAATGTGTGAATCAGATTCAGATTCAAAACCTCTTGATCTTAATAATCGGTATCAATTTTTTGGTGTTACGACTTACCAGTAGGAGTAAAATGTAATTTAAGAAAATCCCCAAAGTACCCTCACATTTTTCCCCAAATTCCCTGTACTACCCTCACACTCCCATCGATGTTCATTTCATTTCACAGTATTAGTTTTAGGTCGCAACACTCATCACCTATCTCACCAAACCACACTTGATCGGGCGGTCATAAACCACCGGCAACCATGACTATCGTTACTCCGCAACCGTTAGATGTACGTATTTCAATTCAATTACATTTCGATTAGTTATTACACGTGTCAATCATTCATGTTCCGTACACCTTGTTAGGGTTTATGATTAGTGATTTGAGTCATTAGTGTAGTTTAATTGATGTTTTGGAGTGTGAATTTAATTGGATCTAGTTGTGTGTTTTTGGTAGCAGGAAGATGAGGAGATGCTTGTGGTGCAAGGACCTGTGGCGTTTGACGGTACTCCGCCTATTCAAGTGCCTCAGCCTATGGAAGGTCGTTGTTTATTCGCTCGTTTTTACGTTGTTTCGAATTGAATGAATGCATATAAATATAAATGTGGCTATATTTATTTAACTCAAGACTTTTTTTTACGAGTATGTTTAGGGGGCATTTGTGATTGCTTACTTTTTCTGATTATAAGCTGTTTAGAAATGAGTGTTTGGATTTGCTTATTTTGGAAATCATGCCGCAAAAGTAATATGTCATTGTAAAATTTTGATTAAAAATCCATTTGTAAAAGGTTTTAGGTTACATATGTTGATAAAAAGGTATTTGATTTCATCTCAAATAAGCACTTTGAAATAAGCAGATTAACAGAAAATGCTTATTAAGCAGAAGCAGTTTGGATAACTCAAACGGAATATGCTAAAAAATAAGCAGATAAGTAGAAAAGCTGAAACTTAAGCAATCACGGATACTGCATGAGTAACTTGGCTATGTTAATAAGTTTATACTTATTTGGCTGATTGAATTTTGGTTTTACAATGTGGATTCATTAGTTACTAGCACAGGAGAGAATCAAGCAGTTGAGGAACCTCAGGCGTCTAGATTTACCTGGACTATTGAGAATTTCTCTCGTCAGACAAACAAAAAGCTCTATTCTGATGTTTTTGTGGTCGGTGGATATAAATGGTAATGAATAGTTTTATATGTACGGTTTTGGTTAATTTATGCATATCTGTGGTGGGGTGTTCGTTTTCTTACCTTGCCATCTGGTTTTAACAGGCGTGTGCTTATATTTCCAAAGGGAAACAACGTGGACCATCTGTCCATGTACTTAGATGTAGCTGATTCTTCATCCTTGCCGTATGGTTGGAGTAGATATGCACAGTTCAGTTTGTCCGTTGTTAATCAAGGTCACAGCAAGTTTACTGTAAAGAAAGGTATGCTTTAGGCTTGTGGAGAAAATTTTCTTTTATACAATTTAGCTTTGTTACAAGGCAAGCCATTGTCATAGACTTGTAGTCCTGTTTGCTGCATAAATAAACCCTCCCTCATCGAATGACTGGTATCTTTGTGGAAATTGTGGTAGAAAAGAGTTGATGTTCTCTTTTTAGAGTTTCATTGACATTACTGTTTATTTGATCCCCGATTTTGGACTCTAATCAATAATGTTTAGCAGAGTTGGTACATTTCTATAACAGGTTTTGTAATGTTGCCGTATTCAAAGGAATTTATCTTAATGTATAATGCTTAGTGGACTGAGAGAATAAGATATAGCATGTGTTCTTTGTCGAGCCATTCTTGAATCTTGGTGTATTTAAAAATACACCATCCAATAAATTGGCTTAAATAGGGAAAATGAAAATGAGCGCAGGGTAAGGACAACTTGTCTTTGAATTATTAAAACATATCACAGATATAGGAGAGGCTCAGAATAATCATTTATTTCACGATATTTGACAAACTAAGAGTTTTCTGGCTGGTGGAACTTTGGAACCATTTGAGTAACAAAGCTATGCTAGAGAATTTATAGATCAAGTAATTAACATTACCAGATTTTTCAATTACTCTATGTCACAAATTGTTACTTGTGTTTGACTTGTTTGCTGGGTCATTAATTTAACCTATATGGTAATGCAGTAAGATAAAGAGAAAATGAAATATAATATTCAGTCGTTATTATATCTTTCTTATGAACTACTATTACTGATTTGACATAAAAGGTAAGAAGCTGCATGTTTACCCCTTACATGACACTACCTTTGTATTAGAAGATGAAAAAACAACACACATGAATAAAATTGACTTCAATATTATATAATCATAACTGAAATTTATGTAGTGTCATCATACAAACAATACAGCATAAGTGCATAACTGATGAGGTACAAGTTACGTCAAGGTTCGGTATCGTACATGACCAAAAACTAAGATCTTATATTTTTTACTTGGATGGAAGAATTTCATTCTAAGCTTTCGCCAAACATTAACCTTATCCCCACCTGACCTTTCTGGCTTTCTCCCTGACACGGTTCACAGCCCACCTTTGCTGAGTGCTAACCTCATTCACCCCAGACCTCTCCATATGTTCATATAAGAGACGCAAATACATATACTGGATAAAGCAAGAACTTAAGAATATTCCAACCCTTCACTGTTCTAAGTGTTGATATAGAAAACAAGTTTTAGCTGCAAGGTCAATAGATTCCCCGTCGAAAGCTTCTCACAAAGGGATAATCACTTCCAAATGGGGATAAGTGGCGATAAGATCCAAGGAGCTTGCCATATAATCAAGAAGTTGTCAGATTGTAAGAATCTAGTTTAATTTGATATTGGCATGTATAGAGTAAAATGAATATATCAAGCTCTCATCAAGACACGCTGAACACATAAGTTGGGACACCCTATATATTTTGAGATAGTAGTATGAGCCCATGGTTTATGCTGGTCAAGGGTTGTACAGACTTTCGTGGAAAGTTTGTATTGATGACATTTAGAAAGGAGTTAGGAGCTGAGAGAGCTGCTAATGCTATTTTATAAAATAAAAATCAATAACAAGCTTGTTTTTTTGGTGACTTAACCTCAATACTTCTCTTAATCTTAGTCTTCTTAAATTACAGACACACAGCACCAGTTCCATGCAAGGGAGAGTGATTGGGGGTTTACATCTTTCATGCCTCTTAGTGATCTATATGATCCTAGTAGAGGGTTTCTTATGAATGATACATGCATTATTGAAGCTGATGTTGCTGTACGGAAAGTAATTGACTATTGGACGTATGACTCAAAGAAGGAGACGGGTTATGTTGGTCTTAAGAACCAAGGAGCAACATGTTACATGAACTCTCTCCTCCAAACGTTATACCACATCCCTTATTTTAGAAAGGTACAAGTTGTCATATTTGTTATTATGACTTTGTATTACTTGGTGAAGAAATATCTAAATGAACTTCTGATATCAGGCTGTCTACCATATGCCAACAACAGAAAATGATATACCCTCAGGGAGTATTCCTCTGGCTCTTCAGAGCTTATTCTATAAGCTCCAGTACAATGAAACCAGTGTTGCAACAAAAGAATTGACAAAATCTTTTGGATGGGACACATATGATTCTTTTATGCAGCATGATGTCCAAGAACTTAACAGGGTCTTGTGTGAGAAACTTGAAGACAAGATGAAGGTGACCTATATTCTTTAAATCCTAAGACTTTGCTGTTCATGTGTATTCTGACTTCTTATTTCTGCTTGCTCAGGGAACAGTTGTGGAGGGTACAATACAGAAGTTATTTGAAGGACACCATATGAATTACATCGAATGCATAAATGTGGACTTCAAATCAACAAGAAAAGAATCTTATTACGGTATTATTATGCGTGAAGCAGTTGTAGTTCATTAACTGTCTGGACTCAGGTCTACCTTGAGTTTGTTTGTTTTAATATAATTAGCCATCGTCTTAATAATATCATAATGCTTGTATCAGATCTTCAACTTGATGTGAAAGGTTGTCAGGATGTTTATGCTTCTTTTGACAAGTACGTTGAGGTGGAGCGACTTGAGGGTGACAATAAGTATCATGCTGAGCAACATGGGTTACAGGTTGAATATTGGTTCATGCTTGTAACATGCATTTTATTTGTCGTGCCATCATTTGTTGCAGCATTTTAATTCTATTTGTGCTTATGGATCTGAACAAAATTGGCCCATAGCATCAGTGGGATGCAGACTTGCCAAAGATATATCCATAATCTTTAAGATTTTTCTGGGGGGATTGGAGAAAAACATCTTATGTGCATAATTGAACCTGCTTGTGGGCTTTGTCTTGTGAAATTGTTTCATTAATTATCTTCTCTGAACTTTGTATATTTTCTTCTCTATACAGGATGCTAAGAAGGGTGTGCTTTTTATCGATTTCCCTCCTGTTCTTCAACTCCAGCTAAAGCGATTTGAATATGATTTCACAAGGGATACAATGGTAAAGGTAAGTGTTGAGAGACTTTATTCAATATTTTCTATCGCCTCCAACTATTTTATCTCATTTTGTTTAAAATTTTTTAGTTTTTATGTGCCCAATATAACTTTTAGTGCCTTCTCGTGGAAACTGTTCTGATACGTCATGCAGATAAATGACCGCTATGAATTTCCTCTTGAGCTCGACCTTGACAGGGAGAATGGCAAATACTTATCTCCTGACGCCGATAAGAGTGTCAGGAATCTTTACACGCTTCACAGGTATCAAATGTGCCTATATGTTTTTTTGGTGGGATATCTTATTAATGTGGAATAGTACCAAATTTAACTATAAGAGTGCTGGTTTAACTTTTCGCGTTAATATATGAGAGTATATATCCCTCTACTTTTGATTTCTGGTGTGCAAACAACATGTAAAAAGGTTCTTCCTTTAGAAAAAAAGGTGTTTACATAGATCTTCTTTGGTCAAAAGGTGTTTACGTATTCTTATTGGTATAAAGATGAAGACTCCTATTTTTCTACGTGTTTGCTTCTTCCCTTACACGTTGCTTTTAAACAGTGTATTGGTTCATAGTGGTGGTGTGCATGGTGGACATTATTATGCATTCATCAGGCCAACTTTGTCAGATCAATGGTGAGCTCAATAATAATCATTCTGTATATGCATCTGTGAATATTGATTGATCATGTTGACATTACTTGTGCTACTTGGTTTGTTTTGTTCTTCATATATAGTTAAAGTGATTCTATGGTCTCACTATTTGTGGTTCTTGTAATCATCATTACAACTAGGTTCAAGTTTGATGATGAAAGAGTTACAAAAGAAGATATGAAGAAGGCATTAGAAGAGCAGTATGGTGGTGAGGAAGAGGTAATGCACTGCTTTGTTTACTGCTTTCTTTACTGCTTATGCTTCTCACATTTTTCAACTTCTCATTTATCCTCTCATCTTTTGCCTTTCAACAGCTACCCCAGACAAATCCTGGCTACAATAACGCTCCATTTAAATTTACAAAATACTCAAATGCCTACATGCTTGTCTACATACGCGAGAGCGACAAGGACAAGATAATATGTGACGTTGAGGAGAAAGATATTGCAGAACATCTTAGGGTGAACACACCTTTTCTTTAAGTTGTTATGCACTTTCATGACATCATTTTGGTACATGAAGTTCAAAGCTTTAGCTTGTAATTCTTCTTCTCCAGACAAGGTTGAAGAAAGAACAAGAAGAGAAGGAAGACAAGAAAAGATATAAGGCACAGGCTCATCTCTACACTATTATCAAGGTGGTAGATGATGAGTTGTAGATATACCATTACAATTTTGTAAATGATTCTTCTTTAATATTTTTAAGAAAATGGTATCACTAACATCTTTAATTGATCTGTGTAGGTTGCTCGCGATGCAGACCTGTTAGAACAGATAGGGAAAGATATATTTTTTGATCTCGTTGATCATGACAAAGTTCATAGCTTTCGTATTCAGAAACAAATTACGTTTAATCAATTTAAGGTATACTTGTTTGCTATATGGATTATGCTTGATGGATATTATTCTTGATTTATGGTTGCCAACTTGCCAATCTTGTTACATTGTTTTGAATAAGTTAGTTTATTTGGTGGGTTACACATATGCTTACTTGTATTCATGTAATATCAAAAATCTTGTCTACACCAATTGGGGCGTCTATTGCTTTAGAATTCATATCTACTACTCCAGAAACTATCCAAGTAACCTAGATTTTTGTCATGTTTAGAAGCTTAGCGTCGTGGCATAGGGAAGTGATATGCACATCACAAAATTTGATGTCCACACCACAAATAGGCATATATGGTGTTGTAGGATGTGCATTACTAATGTAATTTTCTGGTGTGCACATCATTTTATTTGGTGTGCATATCACCTCCCTTGTGAATACAGAAAGGAAGTTATAAGCTAAATGACTAAATTATGTCAACCCAATAAACACCGAGTTTTCTAAAGCTGCCGCTGCCAAGTCAAGTATTCAGAATATAAGATATGAAAACATAATACATGGATGTGTCTTGAAATTATATGCATTGGGGTAAATAGGTAAAGGAAATGGTTAATGCAGTTGTATACATGGATGTGTCTTGAAATTATTGGCAAGCAGATGCATGAGCTGTTCATTTGTGGCCTGATGGCAGTCTTTGATTAAAGTATCTAAATTCATGCAGTTGTACTACTAGCGTACTATATTTAAAATTATCCTTATAGTAAATCATGGTCGACAGGAGGAGGTTGCCAAAGAACTTGGCGTGCCTGTTCAGTTTCAACGGTTCTGGATATGGGCCAAGAGGCAGAACCACACATACCGTCCCAATCGTCCTTTAACGGCACAGGAGGAAACACAAACGGTATACTTCTTTTACTTGCTAATGTATTTTATTAAGTGAAACACGCTGTTGCTCCAATTGTTTCGTTGCATAACCACCGTCTAGTATCTAGAAAAGTTCAAATGAAAATTTATAATGCTTCAGGACAGATGTATATGTTGAAGTGTTTATGCTGGATTTTTGTAGTATTTTGGTCAAATGTGGAAATTGATATTGGGTTAGAGATTAAGAAAAGAAAATATTAAGCTGTTGGCAGTCAGATGTTATATGATTACCATTTTGTTTTACCTATGGTTATGTAATTAAAATTTATCAGGTGGTTAGTAATATAAAGTACTAAGTAGATTTACATTAATTGCAATGCTATGATACTGTAACACGCCAATTTTATTTGGTTTTAATGGTTTAAGCTATACTATAGCATATGAGCATGCATGGGTTTGCAATGTTGCCTATAATCAGATTATGCATGCAGTATGCTTTTACATTAAGTTAGATTTTCTCTGAAATTTATGTCTTGAAGTATTCGTCTGTTAAGTTAATGTAGCTGATGACAACCATGTATAACTGCAGGTTGGGCATTTGAGGGAAGTATCTAATAAGAATCACAATGCTGAACTGAAACTGTTTTTGGAGATAGAGATCGGACCGGTAACATTTTCTTCGTGGTTTTAATGCACAAATTTATCCTGCAGCGCTTCTATAACTATGTTTCGTTTTCAGGATTTGCGTCCTCTTTCACCACCTGACAAGAGCAAAGAAGATTTGCTTCTCTTCTTTAAGCTTTACGATCCTGAGAAGGAAGAACTCAGGTATGTTAAAGATGCTAATTCATGTCCTGATAAGATCTTTTATGGGTTTCTGAGTTGTTTCTTTATGATATTCTCTTTGAGGAAACGTCAGATGAAAATCATATTAATAACATGATCAAGAGGATGCCTATTTTTAGGTTCACACAACTCAGAGCCGCATATATGTATCTTAGGGGTGAGCATGGTGCGGGTTGGTGCGGGTTTTGGTAAAAACCGAACCGCATCCGCAATTGCGGTTTTAAAATGAGAATCCGCAACCGCGGTTTTGCGGGTTTGCGGTTTTATGGTTTTTATGGTTTTGCGGTTTGGTTTTATGGGTTTTGCGGTTTTAAAGTTTTTTTTTTTTTTTTTTTCAAATTCTATTTTTTGGTATATATTTATTATAGAATAAATATATCATATGGTTACATAATGAGTAAAAACATATATATACTAATGTTGGGTAGTAGTATGAAATTATAAATCTCTAGAATAATAAAAGTCAAATGCGATGAATTTTTTTAAAATTTTGACGATATATTGATAGAAAAACAAAATTATATGATATAAGAACTCAGACAATAATTAACTATTAAAATTCGTTTGAAATAACTAATTATGAAAATATTAACAAAAGTATTTAATCATACAAAAATTATAGAATATAGTTGGTTTATTTAAAATAAAATAAAATATATATGAATATGACTTTGGTTCGGTGCGGTTTTGCGGTGCGGTTTTTGGTGAAACTGAAACCGCACCGCAAAATCTGGTTTTTATTTTCAAGAACCGCACCCGCGTTTTTGTTGCGGTTTCGGTTTTTGCGGTGTGGGTTTTGCGGTTTTGTGCGGGTTTGCGGTTTGCGGTGCGGTTTCTGCTCACCCCTAAATTGTATCTAGAGATTTTATTATACTTTACTGATCCAGGGTTTCTGAATAACTAGATCTTTTATTATTATCTCCAGATATGTTGGTCGGTTTTTTGTAAAGAGTTCTGGTAAACCAACTGAAATTATCACAAAATTAAATGAGAAAGCTGGATTTAGTCCAGATGAAGAAATTGAACTCTATGAGGTATGTTTTGTAATGCTGTTGCCTGTCTGCTCTGGTTACAGTTGCATTCTGTGTCTGCGGTATCTGTATTCTATCAACTTCTAAATATGCATGAATCGGTTTTTTCATCAGGAAATAAAATTTGAGCCATGTGTCATGTGTGAGCGTCTTGATAAGAGAAGTTCATTTAGATCTAGCCAGGTACTAGTCTCAACCTTTCTAGTACTTGATAAGCTGTTCTCTTATATTTGAAGTTGCGTTTATGTATTGATAACTTTTTTTTTCTTCTTTTAGATCGAAGACGGAGACATTATTTGCTTTCAGAAACTCCCTCGGGTTCAGTCTGAGGAGAAATACCGATATCCTGATGTTCCTTCATTTCTGGAGTATGTGAAAAATCGTCAGGTCTGTTACACTAATTTTTAGCCCTGGCAGTTTCAAAATTGAAGTATCTCGTGTAAATGTTCAGCATGTAGATTTTTGTGTGTTACAATTAAATGTATAATGGTCATGGGTAAGCCTACCTACTCTTCTTATGCCTTATCAATTTGCTCTTTGCAGATGGTTCATTTTCGATCGCTGGATAGACCAAAGGAGGACGATTTCTGTCTTGAGTTGTGAGTTCAACTTTCTTTACTAATAAACCTTGTAGATTACTGTTATATGAATATGGCACTGTCACGGCTGACTAATATTTGCTAAATCAATTGACAGGTCAAAATTGCATACATATGATGACGTGGTTGAGAGAGTTGCTCACAAACTTAACTTGGATGATCCATCAAAAATCAGGCTTACTCCTCACAACTGCTATTCTCAACAGCCCAAACCCCACCCCATCAAGTATAGAGTTGCGGAACATCTTCTAGACATGTTGGTTCACTACAATCAGGTTTGTGTACGATTAGCTTTGTTAAATTATTTACTGCATGTGGTCATATATTTCTCCTAGCATGTTTGGTATTGATGGAACATATAGGGCTCACTCTCTTGTTATTTGTTTGGGTACAGGTTTCTGATATTCTGTATTACGAAGTCTTAGACATTCCTCTCCCAGAGTTGCAAGGTCTGAAAACACTGAAGGTTGCTTTTCACCATGCTACCAAGGATGAGGTATTTTAGGAATATATGATGATTGCTTTTCTGTGTTTAAAGAAAAGTTGGAACTGTGTTTGTTTTGTCAAACTGTGGGCATGTTGATTGGGTGCTGAATTATGTTGTGCTGCAGCCTGTAATTCACAATATTAGGTTGGCCAAACAGAGCACTGTTGGCGACGTTCTTGAGGAAATAAAGGGGAAGGTATACTCTATTAATTACACCGAACTGGCATTTTGATTATCTAAATATATATTGCTGTTAAGTTTCATATGTATTACTGTGTTATCATTCATCATCTTTCAAAATGCATGTTTAAACAGGTTGAATTATCGCATCCTGATGCTGAACTTAGACTGCTTGAAGTATTCTATCACAAGATTTACAAGGTATCGTAGTGGTTAACTTTAGCCGCTGTGATTATCTTTTTTTCAGTTTCCATCAGAATGCTTAAAATGCTCAATTTTACGATTATTATATTAACTTGATGTAACTTGAATGCTGACCAGCTTGACTTTCATTCCATTGCAGATCTTTCCATTGACTGAGAAGATTGAGAATATAAATGATCAATACTGGACATTACGTGCTGAAGAAGTAAGTTTGCTTCTACTTTTTTGGTCATTCTTTTGAATGTGCCAGGTGCTCAAGTTCTGAAACAATAACATATGAAAATTTTCATTGAACATCTTTGGAAACTTATACAAGCTTACTGAGCAGATCTATCTTCTGACATGTATCACATGTTTGCTTCGTTTCCTTCATATGAAATTGTTAGTTTTCAAGTGGTTGGTAGTAAGTAAACGAATTTGGAAATCTATTGATGTGGTTATTATTTATGTTGATTTTCCTATCTTAGATTCCAGAAGAAGAGAAGAACCTTGGACCCCAGGATCGCTTAATTCATGTTTATCATTTCACTAAAGAGGCTGCACAGAACCAGATGGTACATCATGAGTAGCTCTCCATTCTAGTTTCTTTCTCTCTCTCTTTTTTTTTTTTTTTTTTTTGCATGTAAGTGTAAATTTATGGCTCCTTTTTTCGTTTACAGCAAGTGCAAAATTTTGGGGAGCCTTTCTTTCTAATAATTCATGAAGATGAAACTTTAGCGGAAGTAAAAGGCCGCATTCAGAAGAAATTGGGGGTTCCTGATGAGGAATTTGCGAAGGTACTTCTTTTCTCATACATATTTGTAATGCGTGATACTTAGTTGAGCATACCGTTTATCACATTCTTTTAAATCACCTCTCTTATATCATGACCACGAAGTCGATAATGACATCTGACTTGCACCTGCCTTTTCCCTTGTGTTTGTCAGTGGAAGTTCGCCTTTTTATCTTTGGGGCGGCCAGAGTATTTAGAAGACGCAGATGTTGTATCTAACCGTTTTCAGGTTTGTAGCTGAATATTTTATCACTGAATCACTGATGCTTGTTTATCAATTGTAACACATCAATCACTAATTGACATGTATTTTGAATCTGGTTTGTAGAAAAGAGATGTTTATGGTGCTTGGGAGCAGTACCTTGGGTTGGAACACTCGGACACTACCCCTAAAAGGGCCTTTACAGCCAACCAGGTCAGTTTTTTCTCCTCGAATTGGATGTATCGCAGTCTTGTGCAAAAAGATTGTTAGCAGTAGACAACATATTATTTTTATTGGAATGATGTTTGATTTTTGTCTCGCTATTTTGGTTAAATTCATTATATCCTCTTTCTTAGATTTGTTTAGTCTCGGTAATGGTAAGGGGCCCACTAAAGTATTTTCTATGTTGTGCAGAACCGTCACACGTTTGAGAAGCCAGTGAAAATATACAATTAGACGAGAAATGTGAATTATCTGCAATGTAAAGCAATTGAAAATATGGAGATTTAAAGACATATTTGGAAGGAGACAATGGCTTTTGTTTCTCCAATGAACATTTAATGTTAATTCTTCCATTGTTGTTTTTGTTGCTTGGTGCCATTCTTTTGGGACTCAGGTCGGGAAATGTATCGTTCTTCTTTGCTGTTGTCCGAGTGTGGTGTAGCTCATCTTCTCCACCAGTCTGTGTCATTCCCTGTGTAATTTAGCAGTACATAGGAGGAAGAGTTTGTTGACTGAGTGTACAAGCTATGCTGGGTCTTTATAATCGGAGAGGGATGTGTAAAATGGTAAACTTGACTATATAAAATTTTGGGGCGCTCTTGTAAAAAGATACAATTGTACTGCTGAGTTTTTATTTATTCTATAGGACCTTATAGTGTTACAGTTTAATGTGTTATCATATTCCACTGCTGTTGATAAGATTCGGCTCTCCTGGTGTGGCAAGAAGCAACAAATTGTTCGTTCCGAGCACAAGGATATTAGTATATTTTACATTTATGAGGCGTAAAATGAACAGTACATAGGCTATTTTTTTTTGCCGGCCCCTTTGGGCGGACCACATTTGAGTATATGTATCGTTATACCCGACCCGTCCTGTTTATCAACACACACATGTCTTCTTCATCTTTGAGATCCGATCGGGTGCACGCACGGAAAAAAAACCGCCGTTTCTCCGCTCCGACGAAAATGGATGCTCTTGGTGGTACTGCACCTTATTGTGAGGGGCGTATTTTTTATCACTATATTAGATCCATCAATTATCCAAAGAATCACGCGGCCGGTGGCGCGAAAATGATTGGGACCAATCATCCGTCCGCCATCTCGCCATCTCGATGATTTTTTTAGATGAATTAAGTGGCGTATCACCATCTTTTTATCATGCGTTTGTGGACCTCGCTTTGCCATATGTTACATGCTACGGTCACACCTCGATTTTCGTCCACATGGTTTTTCTTCTTAAAGAGGTGGGTGGATCAATTATGAGTGGATATTGTCTTAGAAGAGGTAGGTGGATCAATTATTGGTGATCTAAAACAACTGCAACGATCTGACTGTTTTCGATCCTTCGTATTAGGTGTGTTTTTTTTACTTTGATTTTTTTACCTGTTGTTAGATTGATTACATCTTGATTATGGTGCTTTAAATGTTAGTTAGGTATACATTTTAGGGTGAGTAAATGAGATGCAGATTTTTTTCTAGGGTTTAGGGTAAAATTGTTAGTTGGAATTGAATGTTAGGGCCATTAAATGCTTTACACTTTTTCTTCTTGTGGGGAAGGGGTTGGTTTGAGTTATTTTAGTTGTTATTTTTTTCTTGCTTGTTTTTTGGTGGGTGGTAAGTGCTAATTTGTCTTCATTTTTTCTTTTGTCTTCTTTTTAGCTCTTCTTTATTTACAAACTATCATTTGATGATGCTTTTGTTGCTCATGATAAGTATTTCAAAAATGTTGATAGTCCAGCTTTGCTTTCTTTTTATTGTCTTCATAATTGGCCTCCGTATTATTGTTTATAACTATGAACCAAAACACGATACCTAACTCTCAGAACACTCACAATCGGCCACGTCAAAACTTAATGCAAAACAATGCTCCAAATATGCATGGATGCTCTGGATGTCAAATGCATGACATCGTTAAGCCAAACCTCTCCACATGTGAAATGTATGCATCGTGCTCTTTCGCTACAGCAGCGACTCATTCTGTCGAAGGTTAGTTGATTTCTTTGGTATTCATTGTTTATATAGTTAGACTTATTGTCATGTTTAGCATGCAAACATTGACATGCATATGTTGCTGTTTCTGTCACAGATATTGGTCACCACCAGAACATGCACATTAAAGAGCACCGCATAGATTTAGGCGGTGATAGTCATGCCAGAGGAATGTGTGCAACAATGGGTGGTTCGTTGGGACTCAATTGCAGCACCTAAAAGAATTTGGAAGCCAGTTTGGCCGTCCAACGCTGTTCTGCAGCATCTCATTGTCAGAGTGATTCAGCCAACCGTGGTCACTGCTGGTCAACACTTTGGCATCTGCATGGCCGAAGGTGCATTAATGTATTTGCTTTTTTCACAACATTTTAGAATGACTATATCACATTGTGGTGGTATTTTTCAAATTGGGATAGGGTTAAATGCACATGATAACAGATGTTCACACCAAACTCAGAAAAGAGGGAGGCCACGAAAAGAGGCAGCCAACAAACAAGTTCACCAGTGTGGTCGAGCAGATAATGTGCACAAAAATGGCTAACCAACAACTCCTCATATGATAGAAGGTACATTAGACTCTTCTCTTCAAATGCGGTTTGCCAAATTTGATTGCTTACTATACATCACAAAATTACCCTTTAATGGTGTTATTTTCTGCAAATAGGATTGGCTGCACACAATGCTGGCCCTTCAATTGGGATAAGGTCAAATGCACATGATAACAGATGTTCACACCAAACTCGGAAAAGAGGGAGGCCACGAAAAGAGGCAGCCAACAAACAAGTTCACCAGTGTGGTCGAGCAGATAATGTGCACAACATTGGCCAACCAACAACTCCTCATATGATAGAAGGTACATTAGACTCTTCTCTTCAAATGCGGTTTGCCAAATTTGGTTGCTTACTATACATTACCAAATTACCGTTTAATGGTGTTATTTTCTACAAATAGGATTGGCTGCACATAATGCTGGCCCTTCAAAACAAACTAGAAGAAGAAAAAACTCAGTCGATGGCCTTACTGGAAGCCATGTGCAAACAACTATTTCACATGATGTTGTGCAGGTCGTCGATGAACAATCGCTTTACATATCGTCAAGGTCATCAACCGTGTTTCCTTTGCGATTTTTTTAATCCACTTTGTTTTCGTATTGATTTCCAATTTCTCGGTTTCTATTTGAACAAATCACACCGGCCAGTGCATAGTCATGTCGAGACCGATACTACATCCGATAACGCCATCAACCAAAACTCGGGGAGAAAAAGGCGCACAAATTAGGGCTCTGCAAAGATACATTCATCAACCAGATTCAAGCAGTCATGTGGACGCTATTGGTGAAACATCGCCCATATGCAAATGAAAGTGAGTATTTTGACTTTTAACTTTTGCAACACATTGTTTGCAACCCATCAAGGTCATCGTGAACAAGCGGCTTTACATATCATCAAGGTCATCAACCGTGTTTCCTTTGCGGATTTTTTAAACCCACCTGTTTTTGTTCAATATTGACTTTCAATTTTTTTGGTTTCTATTTGAACAGTTCCACCAGTTGTGCATGGTCATGTCGAGAATGATACTGCATCTGATAACTGCTATCAACCAAAAACTCGGGGGAGAAAAAGACATGCAAATCAGGGCTCTGCAACATACATTCATCAACCAAATTCAAGCAGTCATATGCATGACGTTGGTGAACCATCAGCTCCATATGCAAATGAAAGTGAGTATTTTTGTCTTTTTAACTTTTGCAGCACATTGTTTACAACCAAGATTGCCTATAACTTTTATGATACTTCCTTTTTGCAACAGCGGTAACTATCCATGCCAATGCCCAACCAACTCTTACACAAAATGTTACTCATTAGTCACAAGGTCAAAAGAGAAAGAGGCGCGCGAGTCAGCCCTACAAAACGTCTGTACGTAGGCGTTCTCTTACAACCAACATCCGTTCTAACTCAGACGATGTTGCATCCAACACTGATGAAGGGTCATCTGCTTATGCAACGCAAGGTTGGCATTGCAACTTTTTTTTATTTTAATATTTGGTAATCCGAAGTGGTGGAGTTTTTTGTTGGTGTGAGAGCTACTGATGGTGTTCCTAGTTGCCCACAGGCAACAAATATTGAACGTTTGGCTGTGGGCAACTAGGAACACCATCAGTAGCTCTCACACCAACAAACCAAGGAGAACTGGAGCAAAACAGAAATGAAGAAAGTGGCATGACAGAAACAAAGGAGCAAAAAGGTAGCTCCTACAAATTTAATATACCATTTTATTAAATAAAAAATGTCACAACCATAGCATTTGCAAGTTGGAATACTGACTCTTTGTTTCTGAATAACTAGAAACACCACCGACACCTCTCACATTGACAGAGCAGCAAGATCTGGAACAGTGAAAAGATAAAGCTGGAGACTCAAAAACTGCAAAGAGGGCATTGTTCCAAGATGATAACGAAGATGCAAAAAAAAGCAAAAAAGTATTTCCTACAGATTTAATAGCCCGTTTTATTGAATGAAATATATTACAATCATCTCTCATGGCTTTCACACAAACACTACTACAACACTGATGATAAAATTACCCACATGCATAATTGCAAAGACAAAAAATGATGAGTGTCTAAATACTCATCATTTTTGTATAATCTAAACTGCAGAATCATCTGAAAACACTCAGAAACACATCAAAATGATCAAAATATCACAAACAAGTGTTTTATGTGTTTTAAATGCAAAATATCAAAATCGGATGAAAACGTATCAAATTTGCAAAATTGGCGCTTTAGTCCCCAAGTTTTAAAAGTTGTCAAATCTAGTCCTCGGAATTGAAATGTGGAAATTTATCATTCAAGGTCCCTGAAATCTTCTAAGTTGTTAAAATGATCATTGAATGAATTTTTGGTCAATTGGCGAAAGGTCCCTAAACTTTGAAATTTTGCAAAATTAGTCCTTGGACTTTTAAAAAATGGATTTTATGCAAAAAGGGTATTTGTTTTATCAATGTTTGTCAAGTATGGTCCTTGAGAGAAGTTTGGAAATGTGGCACTTTCAGTCCTTGAGGTTGGATAATTTACACTTTTGGTCCTTGTTGTTACTACTTAACCAAACGGACACAATTGTAATATCTAGGCCCAAATCCAAGTCCAAAGCACCAGCTGGCCCAAACCTTGACCCGGCCTTTTGTTATTACCCACCCACGGTCAACGCAAGTCAAACAACAAAGAAAACCGCCAAGTACTGTACACCTCCCACTCCACCCCTGTAAACTCAAAACCAGACATGGTTTTCCAACATTTTCAACCCCCCTCCTCACCTATCCATCCCCCTATGTCCCCTCCAACTCCTCTAAACAACAAAATCTTTAATTGACTAAACCCACCCTCATTAAAGCTAAAACCTGCTCAAGACCTTTTGGCGCCAAAAATGACATATGGCACTTTTGTTGAATTCAATGGTGAGATCATGTGGGATCAACTCGAAACAAGTGGGAAGAATTTTCACTATAAAAGAGAAGGAAAGAGAAGATAAAAGGGTAGCTAGTTTTAATAATTTCCTTTAATGTCGTTTTTTAAAATGTATTAGTTAAAATAAAATGTTGTAGTTTCGACTTTTATGTATCACAATTAAGCTACTTTATCTTTGTAATCGCTTTAAGACTCAATCCTCAAGTTTAGTTAAAATTTATATTTTGTGTTTCTTGTTGAAAATCTCATTTGCAACTCTCATTTATAAGCTCCTAGAAGCAATCTTAAACTCAATCTGGTTTATTTAAGTTATTCAAACCTTTTATAAGCTCAAAAATCGCCTTCAAGCAATTTAGTAAAAGTCAACCAAAGTCAACTGTTGATGCTTATTGGGTTTGTAATGAACAATGTTGATTCGGAGGTGATAATGGGTTGAAATAGCATAGGTTAGGTTAGTCTTTGGTTTGGTTTGAGCTGCATAAAATCGGACACAGCTTGTGAGTTATCTTTCTCATTTTCCAATTTCAAGTCATATTGCATTTTATGCTTATAGTGTATCCGTGGTAATCTTTAATGTAAACTGTTTATATAAGTTGTATTATGATCATGTGAGCTCACTTGGATCAATGATATAGAGATGGATCAAGAGCTAGCCTTTTAAGTCCGCAATTCATTGTTTTAAAGGGTGTTTGATTGACCGCTGAGCCATGGTTTAGGTTTACTCGGTGTTGAGTTTCGTGTTTCATGCTTGTTTAGTCATTTGAGACTTATTTGAGTCATCCTTTGGTGCCTGCAATCTCTCAAGTCAAATTTATACCTTAAGTCCCTTAGTAGCTCATCGTTGAGATTTTAGTAAGATCAAAAGCTCGGTTTATGTTTAAAATACATAGGTATATATTGTATCGACTTGATTTCATCAAAATACATCAATTTCAACCCAAAATTGGAATCAAAGTTGAATAAGTCAACTTTTCACTTTTTCTTCAAAAGTCAATATTGCATAATGTCGGTTTGAGTCCAAATGGAGGATTTTCATGCATTCAATTCGGTAAATGCCAATGGAATTTTGGGTATTAGAACTTCAACTGGTCCTCTTTCTTATAACCATTTTGTAGAATTTTACCAAATTTTATAAGCTCTAAACAAGCTTGTCTACTTGGGCTAGTTGCCTCGCTTCATCGAACTCGGTTGATCTTGAGATTTTCTCGCCTCTTGCACCGGTGCAGCAGTGGCTCATTTGAGCTTGTCCAAGTCTCGAGCTTTGGGTTTAGTTAGTCACCCAGTCATATTTAGGTTCCATCTATTGGTTTTCTATCTTAGCTTATTGTGTGGCTTATTTTTAAGCTCAAAGTAGCCCCAGCCATCGATTTAAGATATTAGTTCTCATAATCAAATCTTTGCGATTGCTTATCGAGGTTCTAGCTTGTTGTTACTCATTGAATTTTGGTTATTTTAGCTTATTATAGCTTGTATATCAGTTTGGTAGCTTTTGGTGTCCATTTACTTATTCTAGTGCTTATTTCAATAAGCCTTTGCACATCAGTTTCATATTTCTACACACAACCCCATGTTTTTCCAATTTTCCTAGTTTCCTAATATTATTTTAGAGTTTTCCTGAAATTTTCAGATTTTTCCTAGCTTGTTTGCTATTTTTCTTAATTTAAATTAGTTTTTAAGCATTTTTAATTAGCATTAAATACAAATAATTAAGAAAAGGTTCAAAAAAAATAATTTTTCATTTTTCTTAAGTTTAGATAAATATAAAAAGTCAAAAAAGTATTTTTCCATAATTTTCTTAGCTTAAATGGTATTTTCTAGCATTTTAATTAGTTTTAAATAGTTTTAAATTAATAATAAATACATAAAAAGTCTAAAAAATATATTTTCAGCTTTAAAATTAGTTTTATCATATTTTAGATTTTTCTAAGTCTTAATTTTATTTTTCTAGTCTTATTTCATATTTTCTTTTATTTTAGAGTATTTATTAAATAGTTAAATTAGTTTTTAATTAATAATAATTAGATAAATAGTTATAAAAATAAATTTTCTTTTCTAATAATTTTCTTATATAATTAGGATTGTAAAAATGTATTTTTCATATCCGTAGGTATTTTCCTTCTTTATTTTCACTTTTTATTTTGTACGCTTATTTAATTTTATTTTTAAAACGACGTTTTAGGTTTTAAACGCTCATCACTTTAAAAAAGTGATAGCGTTTATTTAATATCTTTTATCTTTTAATTTTCTTAATTTGTATTTAAGTCGCTTTAATTTATAAACTTTTCAAGAGTGTAATTATCCATCCAAATCCTTTCTCGATCACTATCATTAGTGATCATTCTATCGTCGATCAAGTGTTCTACACACCATTGAGTCTCCGTGGGACTTAACGACCGGAATTCATTGTATTCTCCAGGACTTCATTGCATTTGTGTTCGAGCGCTTTAAGCTTTACTATTGATCATTCATGTGGTCGGCTTGTGTAAGGTAGCTCGACCGTAGTTCGACATGATCAAGAAACAAATGTAAATCACACTAAATTGGCACACACTCGTAAATCCATCAAACCCTAAGTTTCGAACAAATATATCATTGTTACGAGCATTCAAATCCAATTCACGCGCCATGATGCGATCGCATGATCTTTGGTCATCTCTAGCTTGAACCCCCAGATACTCGCTTTTTTGAGCATACGTGTTCCCAACACTCTAACTCTTGAATGAAATCCAACCTTGCACGAGTGATGCCAACCAATCTTCCAAAGAAGTGCGGTCATCTGTTGTGCCATCTCAATATCTTCACCTGAAGATTGGTAACAATACAACACCAGAATTTCAGACCAATTGTTAGAGTTAGCCTCAGCTCTAAGCTGGTCACACTTAGGATGTCTAGACATCTCCTTCTCTTACTTATTTATGAAAACTTAAAAAATAAACTACTTCAATAAGAACATGCCCCAACTGTCTTAAACAGACAAGCGGCAGATAAAAACAAAACACCCATAGATACATCACTGATTTGTAGATTTGTTCTCACTTAAATTTATTCATATTTAAATTACAATCTTTATTATTGATTTTATTCATTACAATATCTTACACATGCATGTTACACAAACATAAACACCAACTCTCTTAAACACACATGCATTATATAACCCCTCGACATCGCCAGCTAGAAATCCATAAGTCCTTTAAGCTTCATGACAAACACATCCTTATCACGAGCACTTAAATCCAATGCGTTTGTCATTGTCACCATTTCGTCAACCTTTTGATCATCTTTTCTTTGAACCTCTCTTAAGTATTCTGCAGTTTTCTGTGCAAAAAAATTGTCGACAGTTTCCAACTCTTGGATGAAACGACCCCTTTCAGTAATGATGCCAACTAATCTGACACACAACGCATTTATTTCTCGCGCCATTTCAATTTCCTCTATTGAGGCTTGATGCAATAGAAAGCTAACATGTCTGGCCAATTTCTAGAATTAGCATCGTTTCTTAGCTTAGCACACTTAGGACGACTTGCCATTGTCTTTTGTTAGTTATTTTACACAACTAACTAGTTGGTTTATCAAAAAATTAACATGCACATTTCATCTTTTAAATGCACAGAGTAAAGGCAACCTTCATTTTCACATGCCTATTCCACATATGTGATCCCTGTCCTCATAATTCAATCTTTCACATGATGCACAGGCACTCCACTATTATTGAATAACAGCAAAAGAAAATTGACAAGTGGTGCACTATTTGTGCAGCCACATTTACAATATTTGTCTGAAATCACATGTTATTATTAGTGGTTGCATTCCACATTTAGAATCTTTGTCCTTATCATTCAGGCTTTTAAATAATGCATGGATCATTTTGTGTCATTCAATATCAACAACAGAAAATTGCCAATTAATTTACTATTCGTGCATCAACTTTAAAAAGCAACCACAAATTGCCACTGGATTTGCTTTTTCCACTTACACAAAGTCACAAGAGTTACTATTTGTAGAGACACATTGAAAACATGACAAAAAAATGATAACTTTGCATCTAATTTTACACTTCTGAGGCTCTGCCCACTTATCAAACTTTAATATAACAATTATTTGTGCAGCCACTTTAACTTGCATCCACAAAACCATCCACACATTCAAAACAGAAAAGAAATTAATAGCTATGCATCTCATTTTATACTTCTTAGAGTCTTTACACTTAGTAAATTTTAATATAAAAGTTAAATAAACATGCATCCAGAAAAGCAAGGTTTTATTCATAGCAAAATCAACATACTTCACTGAACAAAAGACATCAAGATAAAAAAAACTGAAAATTAAAACAACCTTGCTGCCAACAGACTTGCAAATACCAGCTACCAAACCAAGCAACACTAATCCTTTAGATCCATCAAACCTACATGACGCTGCTTTTCAGTCCTCCCTTCACGAGCTAGATCCAGAACACCAATCAACGCAGCTAAGATCTCTCGATCTCCCTGCTGCGTCTCAATCATACACTCAACCGCATCAGGAGCCACATAATCAAATAGACCAAAAGATTGCCCTTCTTTGATTAGTTGGTCTCTTCTCTCAATTTTAGTCTCAAGATCAACACATTTCTGCCCAATGTACATGATAAGGCTCTCATTCTTTCTCCATTCTTGCATAAACAAATATTTGAAGCAATGTTGAAGCTTGCTAGAACCACATGAGTGTTTTAGATGCTCAATATTTGGTCTTCTGTAAGATATTGGATTTCATAAACACATAACACAACAATATATGGGTCGAATTATGCAAGAGTTTAGAGAGAGAAAGTAAAAGATGGGAGCCTTTCTAGAGAGAAAGTAAACAAAGGAAAGAAGGTTAGATTGAATGAAAGGTCCAACCTCTACCTTGGGAGGTAGAGGTATTTATAGTTACATACTACACGTCCTCCTTCGGATTGTGGATCGTGCATCTGATGGGTAAAGACCCGTCCGTCCTCCACGGTGTTGCACTAAACTAAATAACTAACTAAATAACTAGTAAATAACGTAATGTCTTCGAGCTAACATATGCTAGACTAGAGTTGGGGTGACCGACTCTTCACTATGGATTTTCTAAATCCTAACAATCTCCCCCTAAGGGAGGTCACCCCATGAATTACATTTTATTTCCTAGCATTCTATTCTTGACTTCGTTCTTGAGCTCGTAGACTTTAATTCTTCAAGTTCCGCAATCTGTGTGCTTTAGCAGTGATTTTTCAAAGTCCGACTGCTTTGTACTTTAAGTGGAGGTCTTTGAACTGATCCACATCTTGATGATCTTCAAGCTTTCATTGAGATCATCAGCCACAGTAAATCTCTGGATCATCCTTTATTGTGTTGCCTTCATGTGATGTTGTGACTTTCGGACCGACATGCTCACATTTTGGATCATGATATCTTCTCATCGAGTAGCGAAGCTTTGTTGATTCATGATATTTGCAACAACAGAAAGGTAAGCATGGATTGAAAATATCGAGCCGGTTGATGAAGATATGCACTTATCATGATTTCTTCAATTAAGTGTGGATGTTGTGAGCATGCGACTTTGGATTGACTTCTCAATTCGATCACCGCAACCGTCAAATGTACCGCAAACAACAAGTTAGAAATAAAACACACGAAAGTGTCTTTGATCACTTTCATTGAATTGAGGTACACGCCCACGGTTCCCGCTTGATCAAGACAAGTACCGCCTGTGATCGGTATAATTACGAAGAATCTCCTTGATGTGGTTTCGCAATGTTCTAGCGTTCTCAAACCGAACATCTCAAAGAAGACAACACGGAGTGAGTGAACCAACGAATTGAGATTCACTGATTGATGAAAAATTGATTTTAAAAACAATCACGTATTGCTTGAAGAAAGAGTTTTGCAACACGACAAAGGTTTTATGAGAAAGATCAATTTTCAATCAAAAATACTTTTTGTATTTGAGAAAGAATACACATTCGATGTGCTAGAGAAAAGAAGAGATTTGCACATCGAACGGTTTTTCCAAAAGTATTTTTTCAATCAGAGATACTTTTTGTGTTTGAAAACATGAATACACATTCGATGTGCTCGAGAAAGGAAGGTTTGCACATCGAACAATTTTTCCAAAAGTATTCGTCAATTCATATCCTGGACCAAGGTTGATTCATGAATGAATCTTCCCATCGTTTCTATCCAGTTGTCACAAGCTTGATCTTTTGGAAAGATCTCACATGTCACCCACCAAGAGCTTGTTTCATGTTGGCTCTAGAAGGATTTCCATCTTCATCGTGAATATTTAACATATCACTCGGATGTTCGTAATACCACAAGGATAATGCGTGGGACTCTTAATATATTCTTACTTTCCACAATGTGAAACAAAGAAGTCTTCATTAATTTTGTGTCCTAATGAGATTTTGTGGATGATCTCTTGGCTCTAGACTCAATTGTGCACATTTGGTTTCCTATGCCGAGACTAGGAGAGGTCTCTTCTTCAATATCAACAATCTCTAAGAGAAAGTCAATAGATTATGTAGGTTCCCGTGAGAATGAAACAAGTCCTTTAAGAGGAACTTGAGTAGTTTGGGAAGTTAGGTGCGGTGCATCACCGGGTCCATGACGCCTTGTCTTCAATACCGTGTTACCTTAGTAGACACCAAGAGCATATGTATTGAACCCGG
Organism: Chrysanthemum lavandulifolium; assembly: GCA_022545495.1. Classification (NCBI taxonomy): domain Eukaryota; kingdom Viridiplantae; phylum Streptophyta; class Magnoliopsida; order Asterales; family Asteraceae; genus Chrysanthemum; species Chrysanthemum lavandulifolium. Next base: position 108,606,427 of record CM040245.1, on the reverse strand, counting down.
TTTCGCCCTAAGGTTGAATTATTGGAGGGCTATTTCATTTCACGATAACGCTACACGCGTCGTTCGGTCAAAGGAACTTCCTTTTCTTGAGCAAGTTTTATAACACCCAGGCAAAGAACCTAATCGTTGTAGTGTAGTATTAGGGTGTTTACGGTATTGATATCGTTCTCTGGGGAATAGGAATGCTAGTGAGAAGTTACTACGCTAAGGTTGGGGTTGAGGAAGATTATTTTTATCTTTTATGTTTTTTAGAAATTAGAAAGGTACGAATCTCGGGTTTGGATTGGGGTTGGTATTTTTACCGATTACTCTAATTATCTAATTATCTAATCTAAGGTGTATGTAGTCTATGTCTAATTATTGTGTGCTCGTATGATAGTTTAAAGATGTGTTTACTTAGGTTGTATTACTCCTTAATTATCTCCTATTGATGGTTGAATTGTCACGTCCTTATTCTTAATCGCGTTGTGTGTCTAAAGTCGTAGGGTGTGCGTTGTCCCTAACTCTTTGAAACTACCAAAGGGTCTCGCCTACAAAATCTCTAGGAATTATAAACTCTAACTCTAAGGTACTCTTTGGATGGTTTAGCCTACAACTACTCTAGGTGTTATAGTCTAAGGTTCACAAAGATTAATCAAGCATTAACTACACAATGAATGACCTATCGCATTACTAGATCATTAACAATTAAAATAAGAGACAACCAATCAATATTCAATAATTAAGTTTCATATTCCCTAAGTAAACACACAAGTAAATTAGCCGGACATGGAGAACATGCAAGCATACACACAAGTAATTGAAGACATAATTGAATTAATGAAGTAAAACACTTATCTTGTTGTAAGATAGGGTTTGGAACCCTAAAATACTGTACAAGACAGCCTTGGTTCGGTTTAGGTTGCCTTGGCGGTGGCCAGAAATGGTGTCCCAAGAATGAGTGGCATGTTTCTATCTTCCTCAACATCTATGATCATGAAATCCACCGGATAAATGATATTAGCCACCTTTATTAAAATATCCACCGCGATTCCTATGGGGTAGACATAGGTGTGATTAGCTAAGGAAAGTCTAAGATCGGTCTTGGTGGCTTCTCCTAGTCAACTTATTATAAATTGATAATGGCATTATGTTCACATCGCACTCTCGATCGCCTAAGGCATTTATATTATCAATATCACATATGCTACATGGTATCACGAAGTTCCCCGTGGTGTCTCGCTTTTTGTTAATGGTTTTTAGAACCAACTCATACAGAGGTCCCATAGGCGTGGCCGCCATACTCTTCTTCATTATTTTTCCTTCAAGGGCTTCCCTAAGAACCTCATTGTACCTAAAGTTTTTTACTTGGTTTGCAATGGTTTTTCTTAATTTCGTGCTTAAGGTAGTACTCAATGGTCTCGGCTCATTATTAGGTTCGCACTCCTCCTCTTGCTTTCCTCGCTTTCTTCACCTCAACCTTTTCATCCTCGGGCATAATGGAAATGGCGTTAACAAACCAAGTGGGAAGACCATCGTTGCTTCTTACTAGTACCTTTTCGGAACTTTTGTTTTGGTATATTATTTTACCAGTTCATTATTTCCGCTATTTTGCTTGCATTTCCTCTCGCCTATAAACCTCCTCTTCAAATTTGGCTAATCTCTCAGTATGAGCTGCCATGTACTCCTCATTTGTTCCTTAAAGCTTGGTGAGAGTCGATTGGGAAGTAGAACGAGGCGCCTTTCGAATTGGGGTTTTGCTCACGACTTGGGATTCCAAAAGGTGTTGGGTGGTTGGTGGAATTAGCGGAATTGACCGCTTCTCGAGGGATTTGTACGGGAGCTCTTTACGCCTTTCCATAAGATAATCAATCCTTCTCTCAATAGCACTCATTTGCTCCTCGGTGATATCGGAAGATTCAAGAGGAGTTGATATGGCATTAACCACGCTTAATAGGGGTTTCGTGAGATTCTTTCCAATCTTCGTAGCTTTGTTCAAAGAAGCTCTTCTATAATATCCCAAGATTTCTCTGATTAAAGTCGCCGAGCCTTCCACCGCGGCTTGATCAATGGATCGTCGAGTGATGAAATCAATATGGTCATAGAAGATTTGGATTTGAAGCCAAAGATCAATGCCATGATGGGGAGTTTATGGAGTAGGTCCTTGAATCGAGTCCATGCTTTGTAGAGACTCACCTTGAAGTTGTTGAAACGTTAAGATGTCTCGCCTAAGTTTAGTGGTTCTCCCGGTGGGAAAAATTGAGCAAGGAAGCGAGAGGTGAGATCATCCCAACTTGAGATGGAGCCGGGAAGTCGCTCAAGCCAATTACTAGCTTGGTCCCGTAGAGAGAATTGGAAGAGACGCAGACGCTTGGTCTCCGAGTAGTAGCATTAAGGTCGATGGAATCGACAATTTTAAGGAAATCCTTAAGATGTCGATTAGGATCTTCTAACGAAGTCCATGGAATGCACATCCGCTTTGCACCAACCGGATGGTGTCGATCGCAGGCCGTAGTTTGGGCTTGATCGGGAAGCTCAATGGTGTTCCTATAGCCTAGGTGGCTTGGTCTCGAGTATTCACCAAGAGTACGGGCTCTTGGCGGGTCATTTGGTGGTGGGTTGATGAATGGTGGTTGGTTATCACCTTCCATGATGAAAAGTGATGGGATTACGAACAAAGGTTACGAAGAAGGGGATAGACTACGAGAAAGCTAAAATGAGAAAATTTTTACTTGATAGGAATCACAAAGAAACCTAAACGATGTGGACTACTAACTAGCTATTCTATTCCCGACAACGCGCCAAAAACTTGATAACGCTACATGTGTCGTTCGGGGTCAAAGGAACTTCCTTTCTTCGAGCAAGTTTTATAACACCCCAGCAAAGTGAACCTAATCGTTGTAGTGTAGTATTAGGGTAAGCCACGGGTATTGATATCGTTCTCTGGGGAATAGGAATGCTAGTGAGATGTTACTACGCTAAGGTTGGGGTTGAGGAAGATTATTTTATCTTTTATGTTTTTAGGAATTAGAAAGGTACGAATCTCGGGGTTTGGATTGGGGTTGGTATTTCACCGATTACTCTAATTATCTAATTATCTAATCTAAGGTGTATGTAGTCTATGTCTAATTATTGTGTGCTTGTATGATAGTTTAAAGATGTGTTTACTTAGGTTGTATTACTCTTAATTATCTCCTATTGATGGTTGAATTGTCACGCCCTTATTCTTAATCGCGTTGTGTGTCTAAAGTCGTAGGGTGTGCGTTTGTCCCTAACTCTTGAAACTACCAAAGGGTCTCGCCTACAAAATCTCTAGGAATTATAAACTCTAACTCTAAGGTACTCTTTGGATGGTTTAGCCTACAACTACTCTAGGTGTTATAGTCTAAGGTTCACAAAGATTAATCAAGCATTAACTACACAACGAATGACCTATCGCATTACTAGATCATTAACAATTAAGATAAGATACAACTAATCAATATTCAATAATTAAGTTTCATATTCCTAAGCAAACACACAAGTAAATTAGCTTGACATGGAGAACATGCAAGCATACACACAAGTAATTGAAGACATAATTGAATTAATGAAGTAAAACACTTATCTTGTTGTAAGATAGGGTTTGGAACCCTAAAATACCGTATAAGACAGCCTTGGTTCGGTTTAGGTTTTTACTCCAAAAGACTACACCCTAAAACCGAAAAATTGGATTCTATATATAAGATTACAATCGCGACGGCGCCACCTTATGATTTGTGACGCGTCGGGTCGTCGTCATTAGGGTTTCTTCTTGCACGTTAGTCTTGCGGCGGCACCTTATGCTTGTGACGCCGTCCTTCGATCTCGACGCCGTCGGATCAAATCTAGGCTGTCTGAGTCATGACGACCTACTTTTTAAAGCTCGACACCGCGCTTGAAAATAAGCAATTTGGCTACCGACCGTCACAAAGTGATGTGACGGCGCGGAGCTAACACCGACGCCGCCCCTTGTATTTCAAAGAACTCGGTGGCTCGATTCTTGACTTTGGTCATTTTCTTCAGATATCCGCGCTTTTCGTCCAAATAAGTGCCATTCCAAGAATTTGCCTTCGAGAGACCTAAAAAGTGAAAAGGAACGATATTAAGTAATAACGGATACAAAAGTGATCAAATAAGGCTTAAACGACCCTCAAAAGGTACATTTTAAACCTTATCATCACCCTTTTCACATTCAGTTCTTTTTCATTCTTCAACCCCTTTCAGCCTTACCGAGACTTCATAACTAGAACCTTGTTGGGTTTATTCCAGCCTAGCTCAATCTCGATCGGCACTTTTCCCATTTCTCATTTTTCTCCTTTTTCATCATACCTAAAGACTTCTACACTATCTAGTGGATTGTCCCTAGGTAGATCCCTCCTCTCAAGGGATCGTGAACGAATACCTAACCTAACCATCCTTATAACTCCATGCATAAAGTAAATTGGTCGGTCTTTTGGTATTGTTCTTTCCTTCTCGAAACCAATTGAAAAATCATTTGGAAAATCAATCAAGGTACTTGTGATACAAGATCAAAGCATTTTGTACCTTAATAGTTTTGATCATTTAGAAATGCTCCCCCTCAACATGTGCATATGATTTTGAAATTGTTTAGCACATGGAGGCAAGAGTTATTTGAAATAATTTCTTGATCATAATTTCCATAGAAAAAGCCATTTGATTTTCTTGGTAAATTCTCCCCCTTAATATGTGCATAGGATATTTGAAATCATTTTATCACATAGAGGAAAGAGTTCTTTTGAAGCACATCCACGATCACAAAAGCCATTAAGAAACCATTATAAAATCAATCAAGGTACTTTATGTTGAAACATATAAATCTTTGTACCTTGAAAGTTTATTTTCTTTTTGAAATGCTCCCCCTCAATATGTGCTTCGAGATTCGAAAGTGTTTAGCACATATGGGAGAGCAGCCTGCACATTTGAATCAAAATGATCACCTTTTATCAAATTTCATTATTAAATCACAAATTCTCCCCCGATCAAAAATATCAAACCCTTTAAGATTTTGGATCCCAAATGATTTAATAAGGTTTAGAAAACATGGGAGAAAATGTGCCTGATTTAAAAGCTCTTCTGGTTTATGGTTAAATGCTCCTCCACAATCATGTGCATTATGTATTTGAAATTGTTTGGCACATGAAGGAAGGAGTGCTTTTGAAACAATCACCATTTTAAAACCGATTTGAAATTTAAATCACGATCTCTCCCCCGATCAAAAATTTCAAACCAATTGAGATTTGTGATCCCAATTGATTTAAATCATTTAGAAAATTTTGGGAAAAAACGTGGAAAGATTTAATTTTGAAAATGATTGATAAGGATCAATTTTCAACATTAAAGATTGTTAGTGTCGTATGATCGCTTTTAAGAGATCTTTAGTAAAATAAAATAATTTCACAATTAAACAAGAATGTAAAAGTTTCATTTTGAAAGATCTTTGAGTTTTAAAGAAAATCATACCATGACATAACATTAAATCTTTAGATCACCACTTATGTTGTACAAACCGGACTTTTATGAAGAAATATCGTTTGAAAATATTTTATTTTAAATCACTCTCCCCCTCAATCGATGACCACAGTCGTTGATTGAGTGAATTAAGTTTTGATAATATGAAGTCCGGTGATTTTCAAAATTAATTCCAATTTATTTTCAAAACAAATATTTTTCCATTTTTCAAAACAATATTAAAAATTGTTTTAAATAAATGGTATCATCACAATTATCCTGCACAAAGATACTTTAGGTGGTTGAGTCGCTTTTCGTTGTTGCCGAGGGTCGAAGAAACCGTCAAGCAGAGCGAGACCTCAAGTTGCATCTATCGTGCCAACTATCCATGGAGAGATCGATTAAGCTCTGCTTTCGCCTTTTGTCGACCCAAGATATAGTTACCCTTTCCTTTCGCATCCAATCATCTTCAATTGTGGGATCCGGATCGGAACATTCTTATAACCATCTTATCTGCATACGTTAGTCAACACAAACAGATATATGGTGGTCGACAACACCCAAACAACAATCGACTAATAAAAGTCAATTCAACATATCAATCAGATCATGTAAAGGCATGGGAATGATGTGTTCATCAAACTCTAATCATCTAATCCTAACAATCATATCCTATGCACCTAGTCCTTCAACGTAGGTTAACATCATTTTCAGTTAAGTATATATGATAATTGTATAAGCTCGTTAGATGAAATAGATTTGAAAACATTCTCCCCCTCAATCAATGACTAATTTTCTGAAAAGTTTAAAAGCGTTGAAGTCATTGATTGAGTTTTCAATTTATACGAAAACACTGATTCTGATTGATTTAAGCAACTCATTTTCCACCATTTTGAACAACAAATATTTTTCTGAAGAATTTTAGACGAAAAAACATTTGTGTAGGAACAGCAGTCCTTCGACATGCTTTCCTCATTTTTGATTTAGGATAAGTGCACGAAATATTTGAAAATTGGTTTAGCGCAGCACTTTCCTTTCTTGAAGAGCGGGTTGCTATCGGAAATAATATCAAGCCATAGTTTAAGCACGGGTTACAGTCTGAAGTAACTCCAAGCCATAGTTTTAGACATGTTTTGAAAAAATATTTACACCTCCTGCTCGAACTTCATCTAAAGTCCCGTGCCATTATTGAATGACATTTCTAAGACCGTAGATGTTATCGATACCAGAAGACATGTCTTGAGAAAAACAATACTTTTGGTATTTTTTTTTGGGTGACTTTTTCATATTTTCTGATTTTTATGGATTTTTGAAGGTTTTATATTTTTCTATTCTCATTTTTTTGATAAATATTTACAAAGATAGAGAAATAGTTTAAGAAGATGATGATACGAGTACCGAAATAAGGAAATCGTTCAGCACTTTGTAGAAGATAGAAGTCATCATCTCTTAAACTTTTACCACCAAAGCATTCGAGGCTCTTGAATTGTCGCAAGAACTTGAGCCTTCTAAAAGTGAATCTTTGGCAGCTCCCCCCAAACCGACAATCCTCGTAAAAAGACCATTTCCCCCAAGAAGAAGAAGTGAAGCAAAAAATCTCATTGAATGAAGCTCAACACCCCGAAGAAGACGAGAACACCGAAGTAACAGGAAAACACAGATCATCGCGGTTATCAAACCCGGAATACATTATTACAATTACTCTTCGATCACATGAACCTGTTGTGCAACCCTGATGTATACATTACTCTTCGAGATTGAGCAGTTTGTCAATTCGGGAGAACATTCTATCAACATCTTTGTTTCACCAAATGCATTCCAGTTATCTTTCATATAACCAATCAGCCCATAATGTACACATGTGCCCAACAAGAGTAGAGACGATGATATCCAAGTAACATGTTGAATCACTGATCATCTCTGCGGATGTCTACTCCGGAATAATTTTTAGCCCGATCATGTGAACATGTTGTGCATCCCTGATGTACACATATCTCTCCCCTGATGGTTGCGATCTCATCGGAATCATCATTACATTGTGTACATGAAGCAATAACCAGAAGCACTACCATAAACCATATAGAAGATGTCGATAAGCAATATCATCTCACGCTCCAAATATTCTTCTCATATTTCTTCCTACTGAAAGTTGAGTTAACACATACCAAAAGTATCTAGAGACCACTTCCTCCCAAATGGTTGGAATAATAAACCCTTCCCCCAAATAGTTGGAATAATATATTCTTCCCCCAAATAGTTGGAATAATACATCCTTCCCCTAAATAGTTGGAATAACACACCAAAGGATACGAGTTAAACACTGAGTTTCTCTACGGTTATGACATTTGTATTTCCCGGGATTACTTCAATAGAGAAGAAGTATTAAGTTCATCACGTGTACTCGTTGTGTGTTTAGATGTATGGCTCCTTCCCCCTTGCTGGTTTTGATACCTCAGAATCATCAACACATTATATATATACCAAATATTCTTGAAATAGAGAAGAACAACAAATTAGCTCAAATGAATCATGTGAGAATCAACTGCTACAGAAACTCTATCAGACTATCTATATCAACCCATGTGTAGACAATTTGAAGTAACTACTAAAGAAGAAAAACCCGTTATACCAAACTTGAATACAGAAGTCGAATTCCCCACATTTGTATCTTAAGCTTGCACTTAATGATGGAAGAACGGTGTCGAGAATCTATGCTTCAAGCAAATCTGTAAGTACTCACTACTCAAACAAAGTATGAGACATTAACACCTCTTGCGATTATCCACACCGTCATCTGCGTGTGACATCGAGTAAAACAACGTAACTCCTAATAGTGATAGTTAACCAGGTCTTCAACCATCCACCCCGACTGCTGGTAACTAGATAAACCAAGTCTTCAACTCAATTTCTTAAGCCCGAGCAAGTTATCAAATAAGAACACGCCTTTGTGAAATTCAAATTCAATCTCAAATAAGTGATAAATGATTAACTCTGAAGTAATCAACTTGCGTCAAATGCCCAACACGTGAATAAACATACAATCGGATGTACATTGACCCACTGAATGAACCGAAACAAATGATTCCTCAACATCAATGCATTCTTCCTAAAAGTATACATGTAGAAACTGATCTGGAAGATTCACCAATAACTTCGAGCGGATGAGGTAGTCATTTTCCTTGAAATTCACGTGGTTGATTTATAGCGTGCACGTTGAGATGAACAATAATCCGTGAAGATTTGGCAAAGGAATACCAAAGAGCGGATCATTATTCATGAACAATAATCCGTGAAGATTTGTTAAAGGAATACCAAAGAGCGGATCATTATTCATGAGTGCAACTGCAATATTATGATAGTCATTATAAACGCCTTGAGGAATAACTAGAGATTGGGCTTCTTGAGTAGTCTGAGTTGTACTTCTTGGATGATCAACATTCGCTAGCGGTTAGAAATACTCATCAAACATATCTTGAAATAATGAATCCCAAACAATAAATCCCATTTATCCTTAGTGAGTGAGACATTAGGCATTGAAGGAGAGTCGTATGACCATTATTCAAACATCCATCAAGATGTAGTATATTCACTTTCTCCTCCTCAAAAATTGCATCCGGTTACCATTTTGATTTGACCAAGAATAAGAATATACACCAATGAACGAGATCCACTTGAGGATTGACCTGTTCCTTAAACATTTTTGTTGATATTAGTTTTCACATACACATCAAACCATAACAACAAGGTGGCGATAAGTAGAATTCTAGAGAGAAAGTTAGAGGTTTAGGGAACTTTAGTGAGAGAAAAAAATTTTATTATGAGCTCCAACTCTACCTTGGGAGGTAGAGAGTATTTATAGTCTTACATAAATCGCCACACATCGGGTCGTGGATCGTGCATACAGCTGGTAAAGACCCGTCTGTCCTCCACGGTGTTACTTAACTAAATACTACTTAACATAAAAGAACTACGACTACGAGCTTAACGATTACATATACTTGAGGTGACCGACTCTTTAATACCGGAATTTCTAATTCCTAACAATCTCCCTAAGGAGGTCACCTCAATCATGTACCAAAATTACATTGAATACAAATAGATATTACATTAAAAATTGTTCTTGCATTCTTGATGTAGTCCTTGCTTCTAAGCTCGTAGTCATTGATTCTTCACATTGCATGTTTGGTTACTCCAAGTGGAGGTCTTTACCGATCCACGTGATAATAATTTTGAGCCATCATTTGAGATCATCACTATCAAAAATCTCTCGACACATCCTTTGTGGTGTTGGTATTATGTGATGTTGTGACTTTAGGACCGACATGCTCACATTCGGATCATGATATCTTCTCATCGAGTAGCGGAAGCATTTGTTGAATCATGATATTGGCGCAGCAGAAGCGTAAGCATGGAGTGAAAATATCGAGTCATTGATGCACTAATCATGATTTCTTTTGAGTTGAATGTGTTAAGTGAGCATGCGGCTATGGATTGACCGCTTCATTCGATCACCGCAAACGCCGGGCGTACCGCATACAACAGCTAGCAATAAATCGCACGAAAGTGTCTTTGATCACTTTCGTTGAATTGAGGTACACGCCCACGGTTCCTCGTTGATCAAGACAAGTACCGCCTGTGATCGTATAATTCAAGAATTTCCTTGACAGGTTTCGCAATGCTCTAGTCGTTCTCAAACCGAACATCTCAAAGAAGATAACACGGAGTGAGTGAACCAATAATTTTAAGTCCACCGATTGATGAAAAGAGATTTGAAAACAATCGTATTGCTCAATAGAAATTGTTTTTGCAATACAACGAAGGTTTTATTGAAAATCAATTATCAATCATAAAACACCTTTTGGTTTGAAAATGAGTACACGGTCGATGTGCTAAAGAAAAGAGTTGTTAAGCACAAAGACCGGTTTTTCAAAGGTATCCGCAATCCATAACTCGAACCAGATTGATTCAAGAGATTGAATCGCCCCATTGTTTCTGCTCGCTTGTCACATGGTTGATCCATATAATAGATCTCACATGCCACCTACCGTGAGCTTGTTTGATGTTGGCTCCGTAGGCTTTCCATCTTCATTGTGAATATGTATACACATACTCGGATGTTCGCAATACCACAAGGATAATGCGAGGACTCAAGATATAATCTCTTTCCACATTGTGTGAAAGAGAGTCTTCATTGAAAGTGTCCTAATGAGATTTATTGATGATCTCGTGGCTCTAGACTCAATTTGTGCATATTTGGATCCCGTGTCGAGACTAGGAGAGGGTCTCCTTCTTCAATATCAACAATCTCTAAGAGAAAGTCGATAGATAATGTCGGTTCCCGTGAGAATGAAACAAGTCCTTTAAGAGGAACTTGAGTGGTTTGGAAAGTTGAAGTGCAAGCGCCACCGGGTCCATGACGCCTTGTCTTCAATACCGATGTTACCATCAAGAGTATATGAAGTGAACCCGTTTCGCCCTAAGGTTGAATAAATGGAGGGCTATTTGTTTTCACCCTTTCTCATTCAATTCTTTTAATTCTTCAACCCTTCAAGCTTACCGAGACTTCATAGCAAGAACCTTGTTGGGTTTGTTCCAAGATTTGCTCTATTTCACCGCACTCTTCCCATATCTCACTTTTCTCCTTTTATCATCATACCTAAGGACTTCTACACTAACTAGTGGATTGTCCTCGGTAGATCCCTCCGGCTCGGCGGATCATGGGAACACATACCTAACCTTATCATCCTTATATCACCGCATATAAAGTAAAGTTGGTCGGTCAATTTGGTATTGTTCATCCGCCATTGGAACCAATTGAAAACCATTTGAAAATCAATCCAGATACTTGTGATATATTATCAAAACATTTTGTGCCCGAATTGTTTTTGATAGTTTTAGAACAGTGCTCCCCTCAACATGTGCATCAAATGTTTGAAATCGTTTTGCACACGGAGGCAAGAGGAAGAATTTACTTTTTGATTACCATTTTCTAAAGATATCAACATCACTTCCCGATCAAATCAAGAAGATAAAGCATTTCCGGAAGGATGAGGTTTCCATAATTTGCTCCCCTCAATATGTGCCTCGAGATTAGAAAAGAGTTTTGCACATACTAGAGGAACCCGCATATGGGATAAATGATCACGCTTCAAATCATAGGTTTAAGATAGATGCTCCCCCTCAACATGTGCATTGAAAATTTGAAATCGTTTGTCACATGTGGGAAGGACAACATGTACATCCTTATAAAACCATTTACCGAATTATCAGTTTAAATCCAATTTAAATCACACATTCTCCCCCGATCACAATTATCAAATCATTTGAGATTTGTGATCTCTTATAGATTTAAATTGATTTTGAAAGCTTTTAAGGAGAATTGTGACTTGATTATGAAAGCGTTTGAACTGATAAGGATCGGATTTTAAGACTTTAAACTCCATTGATAAAACATGCATGTATATCTTTTGAAAACAATTTAATGCCAAATAACTTTTTAATTTAATTGAAATCATTCTCCCCCTCAATCAATGACATAGGTTGTTGATTGAGAGATAGAGATTTTGCAAATAAGTCCCGATGATTATCAAAAATAGAGACCGAGTTATTTTTCAAAGCATTTAGTTTTCAAAGCAGATAAATGTTTATAGAATCGAGCATGGAATTTGAAAGTATGGTAAAACATGGCTCGTTCTTCTTTTAAAAGCGGTTATTGCTCGAAATGACAATAAACCATTGTTTCTCTTTCTCCCAAAATATTTTTTTTTTTTTTTTTTTTTTTTTTTTATTTTTTTATATATAAAATTCAACAACATCTAAAGTCCCGTGTCATTCTTTGAATGACAACATCAAGACCGTAGATATTATCGAATCGAGAGAAACATGACAAAATGACAATATTTTTGAAGATTTTTCAATTTTTCAAATTTTTATGGATTTTGAAAGTTTTATATTTTTCTATTTGATTTTGATTTTTCGAATAGATATATACAAGAGATAGATGAAGATAGACCTTTACTCTTCGCCTTCCTCCTCAAGACGCTTGAGTGTTTCGTTGAAGGCTTTTCAAGCCAAGACGTGGAAGAATAAACTCAAAACGCTCTCTTGGAAGAGCTTTGGTGAAGATGTCACTAACCGGTATTCGCACCTCACAAAATAGAGTTCCACCACACCTTTTCAACTTGTTCCCGATGAAATGATGTCGAATGTCGATATGCTTTGCTCTTGAGTGTTGAACATTGTTGCATGAGAGAGCAATAGCACTTTTATTATCACAAGACAGAGGATTTTGTTGAATACAAAGCCATAGTCGATAATTGAGATCTCATCCATAAGATTTGAGCACAACAGATGACATGGCTATGTATTCACCTCAGAGAGAAATAGAAGTACTCATTTGCTTCTTTGAAGACCACTCACAAGCTTATCACCCAAAACCGAGCACCTCCGCACGCATTTCGACGTGTATCTTGACAACTCGCATGATCAAGATCTCGATAGGCCGTTAGTGACATACCGGTGTCCTTCGGTACCAAAGACCCATATTGATGGTTCCTTGAGATACCGAAGACCCGCTTAATCGCTTCAAGGTGCTTTTTAGTAGGCTTAGCCGGTATCTAGCACACATGCAAACAAATGAACAAGATGTCTCGTCTACTAGCAAAGGAGGTACATCGGATCCAATCATACTACGATATTTCGTTTGGTCAATCATGATCCCCGAGTGGTCCTCATCTAGTTTGGTTCGGTCAATCATGGGGTGTCAACAGGTCACTTGAATCAAATCCAAATTTCTTTAAGATCTCTCATTGCATATTTAGATTGATTTATGAAAATGCCTCCGGACTTTGTGAAATTTGTAATCCCAAGAAAATGACATTTGTCCCATCATTGACATTTGAAATTTTGAACTCATTTCATTCGAAAACGATCACATTCCATTGGGTCTCGCCGAGGCAAAATAATATCATCAACATAAATTTGAACATGAATTAAATGTTTGCTCGACTTCGGTGAACAATGTAGGATCAATCGCTCCTTTGTCAATCCGTTGATAGAAGAAACTTTGACAAAGTATCATACCATGCCCTTGGAGCTTGCTTTAAACCGTAAAGAGCCTTCTTCAAACGATAAACGTGAGTAGGATGCTCTTGATTCACAAATCCTTCAGTTGGTCGACGAGACGACTTCTTTAAGATCTCCGCTCGTAAATGCCGCCTTCACATCCATCCGATAGACTACCATGTTCTTACTAGCAAGATTAGCCGAAAGATTCGATTGCCTCGATTCGAGCAACCGGAGCAAAAGATTCTTCAAAGTCAATACCTCCTCTTGACGGTATCCTTTAGCAACTAATCGAGCCTTGTTCTTCAACACATCACCATGCTCATCAAGTTTCACTTTGAAGATCCATTTAAGAGCAATAATCATAGCACGCCTGAGCAGTACTAACTCCCATACATCAAGTCGATCAAACTCATGAATTTCATCTTGCATGGCATTGAACCAAATATCTTCATTCATGGCGGTTTTAACATCTTTTGGTTCGATCTTAGATAGTACGGAGTTGAAGAAGCACCATAAGGCATCGGTTGCAAGTTGTTTCCGGGTTGATACAGACGAGAGGGATTTCCAATGATGTTGTCTAATGGATGATCGTGAGTCCATTTTCCGAGGTGTTCATGTGGCGCTTGTTGAGGGACCGAGGTAGTCGAGTCGATGTCTCCTCAAGAAGATGGTTCGATGATGATTCAGAGCAAATATGTTTTCAAATGGAGCATCTTCGTGAGTAGCAAAGGATTAACTTCATCATTGATGCCGTAAACATTTCCATGATGTACATTTGAAGAATGATGATTTGTTGATGAGATCAAGGATCGCAGCAGTGCTTCTTGACTTAAAGATATTGAGACCGAGGGATTGACTTCATTCACGTGAATATGAGCATCCTCTCGTTGTAGGGATCAACACCTCATTAGTAATTGAATCATACAGCTTCATCAAACATAGGATCAAACAATTTCTTTAAATCATCTTCGATGGAGGTACATATGGAGTTTCTTGAGAAGAGTTTGGAACAAGGGATGAACCAATGGGACTGCTTTTGAAGTGCGGGTCCCGAAATGGAGTGTCCAGAGCCATTTGACCGGTCACCATCAAACGTAACGTGAATTGTTTCCATGATATTTCGGGTTCTTTTGTTGTAGATTCGGTATCCCTTTTGTTTGAAGCATACCCTACAAATACTCCAATGTCGCTTTAGCTCTAAGTTTGCCTAAGTCTTGTCCTCATTAGTTGGATAACACAATGCACCAAACACACGAAGGAAAGAGAGATTAGGTTTTCTATTGTGGACAAGTTCATATGGAGTTTTTCCATGAACAAGGTGAATCGAGAACGATTTTGTGTGTAGCATGCAAGGGCAATAGCTTCACCCGAGAAACATTGGAACCTTTGAGTAAATCAAGATTGTTCTAGCGGCTTCTACAAGAGTTCGATTTCATCTTTCAACTACACCGCTCGCTGAGGAGTTCGAGGAACACTTCTTTGATGGTCGATTCCAATGCTTTCATAGAAGTCACTAAGTTGTTTGTTAACAAACCCGCCCATTGTCTGCTCGGATAATTCGATCGCTTTGTTGAGTCGAACTCGCACTGCTTGATGAGCTTGATGATGATATCGTGAGTTTCATCCTTTGTCCTTAAGAACTTGACCTGTGAATCTAGAGTAATCATCAACCACAACCAACACATATTTCTTACCAAAGATGTTCTCGCACTCTCATTGGTCCACACAAATCCATATGAAGGGTATGAAGAACTTCATAATTGAGATTGTAGGTTTGTGTTTATGGGCAAACTTTTGCTTTTACCCAATTGGCATGTCGAACAAAGATGATCCTTTTCATACTTTAGTCTAGGTAAACCTACAACTAAGTCCTTTCTCGAAAGATCGTTGATGGTGCCAAGTTCAAGTGATTGAGACGACGATGCCATAACCATGACTTTGTTTTTGAAGCCTTTGATAACAAGCGATTGGAGAAGCCCTCATCATGTCATCGATAGAGATGGTGTAAAGATTTGAGCCACGAGTTCCTTTTAACAGCTCCTTACCATTAAGATCTCTAACAAAGGTGTATGTTTTCTCAAGGCTACTTCTAGATCGTAATCACGAATTGACCAACAGAGAACATATTATGACCCAAACCTTCCACATAGTAAACTCTAGAGATGACACTATCACCAACAACGTAATCTCCATAACCCATAATAGCACCGAAATGATCATTACCGAATCTAATAGCCCCGATGAATTTGCTCACGGTTCATGAGCCGCGACCGTCTCCAAATATATGCTTGGAACAAATGAGTCCGTGTACCACGTAATCGATTTGAACGATCCGCAGCTGAACACGCATAAGAATGGATAATCGATAATTGGGATCCCCATGCAAGAATGGGTTCCATTTGGTTAGTTACAATGGTTGGAACACCCACATCGTAAATAGAAGCATTCATATCGTAAAGTGAGGCAATGGAATCATTGTGAATAGATGCAAGATTAGTGTCTCAGATAGCCTGCTCACAAGTGTGATCACTTCTTAAGGGAATAGTTCTACCAAGAGGCATCCATTTTCTAGTGGGCATTATCTCGATTAGTCTTATGACCAATGTATCCAATAAAAGCCTATTTTATCAATGTTCTTCCCGGGTTTCCACCGCTTTTCTAACTTTCTTTCGCTTTTGCCTTTTAGCCTTCTTAGCATGAATTTTAGCATTAACAATATTAATCGGACAATTAACATCATTAGGCGTAACATTAACACCACATTCATGATTAGAAATGTAATTCAAGCGTACATCGACAAGGTTTGCAAATAGTATCGAATTCAATTAATTACAAGACGCCTATGGCTAATACTAGAATCAACACGATTCGCTTTATTCAATTCAAGCTTAAAGTTCCTAGATTGTTCTTCTACTCTTCCAAAGGCACATTCTTAGCTTGAGAGGTCCTATCATTCCTTGTATTGTCTTGAGACTTTGACCGCTCCGCTTAATGTCACCGACACTCCCAGTAGAGGAATGGGAACATTAGTTGGTTTAACTACTCTTTGCATCACCGCTTAGATGTGCCGATCCGAACTACATGCAGTGCACTAAGGTTCACTTTCTTAAAACTAGAGGTACCGAGATTTGTACTCCTAGAAGGCACACTTGAGTTCTCTTTCTTAGCATTGATGATCCGAATCGAACTACTTAAAGGCACACTACGGTTCACATTCAAAACATTGGGAATCGAATGCATATCATACTTGGCATTAGGCATCGAGCATGGAATCAAAGGATTAACTCTCTCACCTAATGACTTTGGGCATATTGTGATCAAGCATTCTAAGATTTCTTGAGATCGTTTGGCATATAAGCATGCATGTCCAATTGCATTATCATGAGGTTTCTCTAGCTTATCCTCTTCAACAATCTCACGCAGACATTCTAAGCAATCCTTAAGAGATGAGAAGTATGTTTGAATAGCAAGTTTGTTGTTCCTTAGATGAGGAGGGACATATGTCACGCATAAAGCATATTTATTACAAGAGTGAACCTTTGATACACCATTCTCCCATTGGTCATTGGCATTTTCCCTTTTACCGACTCTTCGATTCTCAATTTCCTTTTGCAATGAAGCTATTTGTTCGTTATTTTTGTTACGAGTGACCTTAATTGATTCAAATAACTCATTGAAATGACGCTTAACCTTTTCATTTTCTTCTAGAAAACTTTCGCTTTCCTTTGTAAAGCATTTACTAGGTTTTGAAGATGAAACGCTTTGAGAATTCGAGAATCTAAAGGAGGAGGCATTTGGGAGCCCGTCATATTGTTCGCTTGACCCTTTAATTGAGAGATTTGGGCTTTCAACTTTCTCGATCGTGTTGCACCGAGCTTGAATCTGCTCATCACGCTTGTTAATTTGAAAACCGCATCAAACTCGAGCATCCGATGATGTCTTGATATTTGAAGTTTTGACATTTTCTTTAAGATGTTGATATTTTAGTTGTAAATTAAAATGCTCAACTTCTAGTTTAGAAAATGTTTAACCAAATTGTCGTGATCATCCAGCTCAATTTTCTCGCTTAGTTTAGAATTAGTTTTTCAAGCTCAATGACACGATCATGGGAGACTTTCGTGGCAACAGATAGTTCATGAAATTTGGAAGCATTAATAGAGCAATTTGAAGCAAGAAAAACATATCTTGAGCAACACATTCAAGAATAAGAGTCTCATTCAATGTATGCAAGTTCTTCCTCTCAATCTCATTATATTTTAGTGCTCGCTCATAGTCACTAACTTCAACTATCATTGCATCAAATTCCTTTTCCATTCCCTTGATATCGCTTTCTATCCCTTTTAAGACTCTCAAAGTGATCTTTAGAAGTTTAAAGAAAGGCATGACCTCGCTAAATAACATTCTTTCATTTGTTCAAAACCCTTTCTCCTTCGCTTATACCAATGGGTGTGATCCTTTTCTTGCAAGTTTTCTCAAAATCAACAAATAGTTGAAATATAACAAATTGGCTAATTAAGGTCTTGCTTTTAGTGGCAATTGTTCTAGGAACAAGATGCATTGGTGTATTAGGAGGATACACAATGCTTCTAGGCATTTTCCAAAGGGAGGGTTTGTTTCAACAATATTTTCACTTTTCGCTTATCTAAATCCATTTTCCGTAAGACTTGTTCGGGAGTCAACAATGTCTCGAGGCTTAAACTTGTTCAAGGAAATCCAGCTTTTCCTTCTTGTAGTCATGAGGAGTGATAATTACTTTTTCTCTTTGCATTTAGGATCATTTAGTTTCTTATTCATCTTTTCCCTAGTGATTTCATCTAGTTTCTTATCATCCTCTGCACTCAAACGCAACTAGGTTTTTGTCTAGGTTTAAGAATCTCATTGCCATCATAGATCACACTTTGAGTCGCTTTTGCTATCTTTCCGCACTCGTGGTTGGGTTTATCTATAATGGGAACACTATGCTTATCGCTAGAACTCTATGTTTAGTGACCATGTGAGCATCGAATGGTGTTTCCTTGTATGTACAACTTGTTTTCAAGTTTGTTTTTCAAAGTTTTCGATTAGAAAAGTCTCTCAAGAGTTTTGATTCCTTTGCATTAAATTCTTGCTTAAGCATTTTCACATTTTCTTGAAGTTCTTGTTTTTGCTTAATGCTTTTAGAAAGTTTTTCTTGCAAGGAATTTAATTCTTGTTTCAATACTTCTTCTAAAATTACTTTTTCTAATGACCGACGCACTTGGTCATCCATTTCCGCTCACGAGTGGTCAACTCAAATTTTGCACGTTGTTCATAAATAGCAACACGTTCTTTATAGGCATTTAGTTCGTAAATTACGTAATCATCGTGGGCACATGCAAGGTATTCATCAAAACATAGTCATTGTTGATCGCAGAAGATGCATCACTTGGTACAACTTCACTTTCACTTTGTTTCACATATTGATCATATGGGACAATGTCGATATTACCCATATTTTCAATATTTGATTCAATAGTTTCATTGATAGTACTTTGTCATGCATCTTTGCACATCAAGATCATCGATAGTTTTAGTACCTCCGAGATGAGTTTGTCTTTGGAAGGGCCACTTGTGGTGAAGAAGAGACCTTGGGAGAAACCATTGGAGAAATGCTAGCCATAAAATTGTGTGTGCAGAGGTCCATCATCCACATCGAGTCGTATGCATCACAATCGCCGACTTGAAAGGCATTCGATGATTGTGACCTATCTCCGAATAGGCCGCTCATCCACATCTCGCATCATAGGTCTTGGCATTGCCCTCGCCTAGAAACAACAATTCCTCTTCATCCAAAGCAAGACCATTGTCCCGAGCTTGTACAAGCAAGATCTTATCTCTCAAGTAATCAACATTCTGTGGACGCTTTGGAGATGTGCGCTTGCAATGTGTCCTCACCACCACGCTTATAACATTTGATCGGCTTAGCTTGACCTTGGTTACCATTCCTTCCTCGATTCGTTACCAACATAACCTCTACCACTCCGCCTCTTCCCCGATCATACTGTCTTTCCGAACTGGTTGCCCCTAATTTTCCCATCTCGATCAAAGCATGGTTGTGAAGATTGAGGCGGTTCGATCTCATTGCGGTGTGAAGTTTGTTGGTGTGAGGTGAAAGTGTCATGTTCTCTTTAACCATGAGTGTCATTGAGTGATGAAATGTTCCATGACAACATTTGCATCGTGTTGCTTGAACCTTGGATCGAAATGGGTTTGTGATTATCATCTTCGTGGGTGCAACTTGAGAAGCATTGGTGGTAGTCCCATCATTTGTGAAGAAGGCGCTTGAATCATTTGTAGAGCTTGTTTCTCCCGAACTTTGAACCGATCAAGAATCCTCTTTTCAAACATGGCATGTCTCTCATTCTCAAGGAGGAAGGCATAGAGTTGCTCATAGTTTGTATTCTTCAATCCTTTAGTGAGCTTCACAGAGGTGACAAACTTGTGCCATTCGGGATTCATGTTTCACAAATTTTGAGTTCAATCGAATGTTAGGCATAGTCATCTTGATGTTCCTCATATCATTCACCAACTTATGAAATCTCACATAGTACTCATAGACACTCTCATCCGGTTTCATCTTGAAGTGTTCAAATTCATCATAGAGTTGTGATTCTCTGCTTCCATAGTTAATTCGAACCCGAGAGAAGCATCTTGACATTATCCCATACCGCTTTTGCTTCGTGTTGTGATTGATCGCCTTGTAGATGTCTTTAGGAAGACCTTGAAGAACAATGTTAAGCCCCGATATCTCGCATCGAATCTCTTTTCTCCTTATCATCAAGCTCATCATACATTTTAGGTCCGTCCATTCCGTAAATAGGAGTTCTATCTTCATTAGTATCAAGTATATCTCTAGTCGCCTCAACTCGACACGGTCCTTCATCAATTGATTTGAGAATGTTGACACCATTTTCCTTTCCAAGGCAAGACAACTGATTCGTTGAGCCCAAGAATCGTAGTCGGCCTGTCAAGCATGGGTGGATTTAGTATCCGAGCCACCGCTTGAACATCCTCGGCAAAGGGAGATGATAGTAGGAACGTTGGTAGACATGTTAACAGATTATACGGATTTTATAACTCTATGATTAAACCGGAAATAGATTCTTTCATGGATTTTACTAAATCAAGAGAAAACCGTAAACAATCACCCAAGTCGCTAGAAGATAATGCACCAAGTTGCTAACACCTAATTCGCTACACCACTAAGTCGCTAGAGTCCCAAGTCGCTAGACAAATGCAAGTCGCTAAGTAGTAACTCGCTAAGCCTCAAGTCGCTAGCAAAATTTTGGCAAGAATTGCCACTCAAGTCGCTAAAGATACAAGTCGCTAAAGAGCAACTCACATGCACCAAGTCGCTACCACTGTCGCTACCCGTAGTGGAGAGTCCACTACTTGTACCGTTAATCGCTAGATCTAAGTCGCTAGCTCCAAAGCAGAACTCGCCACGAAATTGCAAAGCAAGTCGCTACGAAGAATGAAGTCCGAATGTCAAGTCGCTAGCAAGAAAACCACAAAACATCACTTTTCAATCCAAAACTACCCAACCACGATGATTCAAGCTTACCAAATCAAAACCTAAACACTTGTGATGATTCTAAACATAAAAGTACTATCAAAATCCAAACTTTAACACTAGAAATCACCCAAATGATGCAAAACCACTAAACTTTTTCAAACTCAAAACCACCTAAAACCACTAGAAATCCAAAGATGTGCAAGATATGATCTAACCATGGCTCTTGATACCAATTGTTGGATATTAGTTTTCACATACACATCAAACCATAACAACAAGGTGGCGTATAAGTAGAATTCTAGAGAGAAAGTTAGAGGTTTAGGGAACTTTAGTGAGAGAAAGAAAATTTTATTATGAGTTCCAACTCTATTATGAGCTTTAACTTACATAAATCGCTCGGGTCAGGATCGAGGTACAGGGTAAAGAGAGTGTTACTTAACTAAATACTACTTAACATAAAAGAACTACGCCACTTTATAATGATTACATATACTTGGGTGACCGACTCTTTAATACCGGAATTTCTAATTCCTAACAATTTTACTAGACGGAATCCACTTATGGTAAAGATTGGTGACATTCTTATGCGGAAGACTTATCTTGATTCCTAGACTCCAAATATTTAGCAATGTCCATCTAGGCAAAGTTTTGGGTTTGTTTTGCTTAACATATTGAATTAGCCATGAAGGTAGTCTTAATTGTACCTTGGCAAATTAGGAAAATGTTTCTTATTTGAAAAGACTACTAGTTTTGTTTTCACATGCTTAGCATTCTTATTCACATATACTTGAGATGCAATCCAATCCCTAGTTTTTGAGTGTTCCTAGGTATTTCTACTATTCCTAATTCATCACCCTAGGTCTTGAACCTAAAATTCGCCTTTTCGAATCTGTTCCTTTTCCTAGCTTCTTCTAGATAATAGCTCTTCCACAAGTCATTCATATCATATGAATTCTGAATTTTAATGCTTGGTTTTGACACATTGTTACTAGAGGTGATGGGAGTAGAAGTAGCTGCTTGTTGCGGTTTAGAGGAACTAGAAGCATAATTCTTAGGCAACTCAGGTGAAATGACTGATTTTGACAAAACTTGTTTCTCATCAACTTGGGAGGCAAACCGTGTTTTTGAAAATTTTGGTCTTTCGGATATAAACGCCGAGGTCGCCTAACAACGGACCGGTTTCTAATGGGATGAGAAACCTGTTTCCCAAGGTTGATGGTTTTGTAAACTTAGTGTTCACACTTTTCCTACATTTTCCTAAGCTCATTTTAAGGCAACAATAGCGAAACTCTTTTCCTGAAGTTGAGCTTTGAGATCATCAATTTTGGCTATCAAAGAATTTGTTTGTTCCATTGACTTAGTTCTAGATTCTTTGACAGAGTCACTTAGTTCTATTTGATGCTTTCTCAAAGACAAATTTTCCTTTAGTAATTTGGCCGCACAAACCGCTAATTCATCATTTCTCATTTGAATATCATCAATAGCATTAACATCGTAATTACTTATAACCAAATTACTTTTCACATGCATACCGTAAATATGTTTCTTCAAATTGTTGATAGTCGAGTTTTTGGTTTGGTCGAGCTTTTAAATCGTTTATTTCAAAAATTCACTAAATTCGTGAAATTCGGATTTTACATGGTTTCTTAGTTTGAAAACTTTCCTCCTTTCTTTGTATTGCAATTTCAAGAGAAATGCAATGTTTTTCAAGTTTTGAAAATTTGTATGAAAGTTCATCAAAAGCCGCTTTATCAACCATATCATTTGTTTTGAATGTATTAGTCTCACTCAACCAAGGAACATTTATCGAATCATGTTCAAGATAAGATCGCTTTGTTTAGGTACATTAGAAGATGCACTATGTTGATCGCTTAAGGTACCTCATCACATGACACCTGCTCATTTGTCATCGATATCTCAGATCTACATCATGTGTAACAAGAGTCACCGGACCGGGTCGTGTCAAGCTTATCTATCTCGAGCCTCAGATTCGGTTCAACCGATCCATCATCCGGTGCTTTACCCGACTCAACACTACAATCTTTTGATTGTGCCCGACATTCATTCCCCTTCGACATCGCATCTACTTTTGTATGTTAGAGTAATCGAATACTAGTTACATCATTATTTGTTGTCTATGACAATGCGCATTCAAGAACACCGATTCTTCAACCGATACATTACCCAACTCATCATAACTTTCATCAATCGCACTGCACTCTCATCTATTTTTTCATCTTTCTGAGTAACTTCCTCAATATACTTCTCCATGTTATCCATGAGATGGATAAGTGTCTCTATGAACAAGCAAATTTCCATTCCAGTGTGTCTTTTGAAAGACATTTCAGTCATGTCTTGATCATAATCTGTTGTGAATTCCCTTCTAATGAATGACTGAAAATGTTTGTAGATCACTTGAAGTGCAGCACTAGAACTATCCTTTTGAACCTTCTCTTTGTCAAGTTGTAGCTCCAATTGCTCTAGGTTTAACATCAAAGTTCCTGTTAATGTGGATAAGTCCCGATGAAAGAAGGCAATACATGTTCGCTCCATTGTTATGGATAGAAGTAACATGAGGTGAGAGTGAAGTTGTTGATAAGGTTCAATGCTACTTTCCTTATGCATGGTATTCGTAGCCTAGACTGTGCAATTCTCTCATTAGATTCTCAATACGGAGATCTCACATCCTCATTGATTGATTCCATCATCTCAGAACTGCTCAAGATAGCTAATATTCTCATGGTTGTCAACAAAGATCATACGCTTTGAGTACTTCAAATTACGTAATCGAGTGTAAGACATAATGTTGATGTGTACAAGGGATTTTACAAGTCTGTGATTTAAATCGAGAAATAGAATCTTTCGCGGGATTTTAGTAAAATCAAGACCAAACCGTAAGATAGTGACCAATGGAATGTGTTAAGATGTCTGGTGGATCGACACAATGATAGACAATTGTGTGTTAGGACATATGATTGTTTGTAGGATTAGCAGAGATGTTGTTTTGTTAAGATTTGGATTGGTTTATGCCTGTTTTACGGAGAAATTTAGGTCTAAAAACATAAAAACCTCAATAACTTTTGTTCGGAGCGGATTTAGGCCTCGAAGGTTGACCCGAATGAATTAGTTCAAAAGTTATGGCCGTTTGAAGTTTTGACGGGAAAAGTCAACTTTTGGTCAAACCGCTTCAATCAACTCGCATCCAGGACAACTCGCTTCCAAGAAAACTCGCTTAAACGACAACTCGCTTAAGGCACAACTCGCATAAGATGACAACTCGCTTCCAAGACAACTCGCATAAAACACAACTCGCTTCAATAAGCAAGCAGACAACTCGCTTAACTGACAACTCGCATAAGACAACTCGCTTCAATAAGCAAGCTGACAACTCGCTTAACTGACAACTCGCATAAGATAACTCGCATCAAATACGGGAAAACTTGCATCCAAGAAATGCACACCGTGGCTCAACTCGCTTCCAACAAACATTCAAAAAACACCACTTTTCAATCTAAAAACAACCCAACCACGATGATTCAAGCCTTCTAACTCAAAACCTAAACACTTATAATGATTCTAAACACAAAAGTACAATCAAAATCAAAACTTTAACACTAGAGATGATCCAAATGATGCAAGCTACTCTAAACTCATTCAAACCCAAAAACTTATGAAAACCACTAGAAATCCAAGAACATGAAAGATGAGTGATCAAACCATGGCTCTTGATACCAATTGTAAGATATTGGATTTTATAAATGATGGATCTGGACACACACCTTGTGTCAATGATATTTTGTATAATATTAATAAGCACGCGGAATTTACTTAGTAATACTTAGAAGATGAATTGTATGATGTATTGTAAGTAAACACAGATTAAACACAAAACTTAAGCTCCAATATTATTAATGAATAATACGAGTGATCTTGCTTATCACTAGGGTTACACCTTGAAGCCTTTGTGAATAATACGTATGTATGTAAGTATGTATCTAAGACAATGACCTAGGACCTCCTTTGATCGTACAAGGAGTCCTTTACAAGATAAGTATAAAGCTAACAATATAGAATATACACAAGATCTTTTCTATACTTATCTAGACACGCTCTCCCAACCATTATCTAATAGCGTGGTAATAATGTACCAAATAGTTGGTAATATCGCTTCCACCGCTAGTGCAATCCAAGCAAAGTCTTCCACAACTATCGTTGGTAACAGATTATTCCCAACAATCCTCCCTAAAGTTATGATTTCTCCGCAAATCAATAAGTTTCTTCAATCTGCATCATCTTCAAGGATTTGGGAATTCAATCAAACACTTTACTTCTTCCTTAACTTCGAATAGCTTTTGAACATTAATCTTGAAGCCTATGTAACAATGCTCGACCTTCTCATGAACTCTTATTGTTGTACTTAACATTAATGTGAGAGTTCCAAATCGAGTGGATATTCTTTCTCGCTAAGCATGAATGCATCTACTCCATTTCCGTAGAAACATGGTGAACTTCACATGAATCATAGTAAAACCATTTAGTACCAGACATGAACATGATAATTTCAAAAATCATCATTAACATCCGGATCATAGAGCCTTCTAAGATTAACCCATAACCGCATCTCCTTCATATCTTTGAGATCTTGAGCATCAAACCTTTCTTGAACTAACATCCATAATTTGTCAAGGTCATCTCTCAAAAGCTTTGATGAGATCTTCAAATTGAATGAATGAGGAAGTTGCTCCACCTAGCCTTGTGATCTTCCAAGTTGGAGCAAATTGCTAGCGTGTAAACCTCCCAATCAATGATAGGATGTCTAACTTGCGGGGTTTTGGATAAAAATCTTCTTCTTCTATCACAATCATTTCACCATCTGCTCTTCAAAGAACTTCTCGCTTGAACTTCTTGTTCTTCAAAGAACTTGGTCTTCTTACCAAGATGAGATTCACTATCTTTGGCCTTTCTTTTCAAATCGGTACCTTCTTGCTTCTTCTTCGAGTCCATTGGAATGAAATCTTTATCAAATCTTTGAACTCGTAGTAGATACTTTCAACTTTATCATCGACATTCCTTTGAATTGATGTCTCTTCCAACCACCAATATTGCAACAATAAGTCTTCATGTATGCAATAACTTGTTCCTTAGTTGGTTGCCTTGGTTTCTTGCGACCTTTCTTGACCTAAACAATAGCCTCTTGAAGTTCTTGATTATTCTTCATCTCAGATAAAATCTTTTAACTGCGTTCTTTGTTCTGCAGCTAAAGATTTATCACCAAAGTCAATTGCCTTTTTCTTGATTATCGGATCATGTGCAATCAAGAAAATAATTTCTTCTTCAAGAGGTACATAGTCGAGCTCGAGTCTTTTCTCTAAGTCTTGTAGGTTGAACAGTGGAAATTGGATTTTCCAATCTACCCAGCCTTTTAGCCTCCATAAAGCTTGCAACTTCCAATTCTTCAAGCTTTTTATTTTCAACAACTTCATCTTCATATATCTTTTTAGCAACTTCTTCATCATGAGCAATCTGAACTTATTCTTTCTTTGAAATCTCTTCCATGTTGCTCTTCACTTTCCATAACCGCTTTACCTTTATCTTTCTTCCTGCTTATCAATTTCTTCACTTGCGTGGGCAACATCATGTTCAACAAAGGGAATATTTAGCTTTGCGGTGGAAATTGATCGATGGTAAAACTCGATTGCAGATCGAAAATGTCTTTATCTAGTTTCTCTCTTGAGTATCGCCTTCCTCTGCACCTTTACTAGAAACACCTTCATCTTCAAAATCAATTTTCCTCCCCGAGTTTCAAGACTGCTTTCCTCCCTGCTTGGGAGAATTACCCAAATCTGCATCAAGTCTTCAATCACCACCAGAGGTGAAGATGGAGATGAAAGCACAATATTTGCGCTCTTCTTGCTTGAACCCCGCAACTCTTCCTTCAAGGTCTCAATCTCTACCTTCAAAGATGTATAATCCGTGGCATGTTGCTCCTTAAGATGTGCCAAGTCTTGTTCCGTAGATTTGACCTGCTTGGCTAACTTTGTACACAAAACCATCAATTCCAATTGTTGCCCAACGCCTCATCACTTCCAACCGTGTGACCTATCGGGAGAGGTGAATCATGGGAAATGGCTCGTAATCCTCCCTAGTTGGACTAGGTTGAAGTCTAGAACCACCACCGCTTGTTCCTAGACCAAAAGGTTCGTAAACATGTTGTGTTGTCATGACGTGGTTTGCTTGCGCCTCCTCTCATAGGTGTGAGAAACAGTGGAGTATAATAAATGTTTGGAATGTAGATTATGGGTAGTTTTGTTCGTGTGAAATCTTTGAAAGCATTTGAGGAAAGAGAGTGTAAAATCATGTTGCCATCTTTGTTCATGTTTTAAAAACTTTAGGCTCGAGGCAACCGATTTTATAAACATTAGTATGGGGTTGTTTGTTGAAACTCATTTAGCACTCGCTTGCACAAACCTTGGATACATTAAAATTTTGTTGAACTCTTTACATTGCCACCATACTTGTAAAAATATATTTTGACCGCTTAAAAATCTTATCGTGGCTAGACAAAACAAAGGGTAAGCCATGGTTGAACTAAATTGCTCATAAGATGTTTTCTTTGACTAAGACAATGTAAAAGAGTATGTATCAAAAATCTCCATTGGGGACAAAACCACTTTTTGAAAGTAGCCTTTATCGGTGGTATCATACCCCATTGATGATAAAGTATCATGTATTTCTGGCATAGGCAATGTGATGATACCATTGAGATCATCCAATTAGAGAATTCTCCTCAAGGATGCCTGAGTAACA
Source organism: Chrysanthemum lavandulifolium (assembly GCA_022545495.1). Lineage (NCBI taxonomy): Eukaryota > Viridiplantae > Streptophyta > Magnoliopsida > Asterales > Asteraceae > Chrysanthemum > Chrysanthemum lavandulifolium. The sequence goes on along the minus strand of CM040245.1, from coordinate 108,578,550 downwards.
TCAATAGTTACCCCATCCACAGTGGCTCTAAGAGCATCCACTGTTTCATGTGTATCTCTATTCTCAAGTGTTATGGACTGAGCAGAAGTCCAAAACTGTTTGATTTGAGAGATATAGATTGTGGGTTTTAAAAGCAAAGCATACCTTATATGGGTAGTATTGAGAAAGTCCACAATTTGATGAAAAACATGGCCACTCTTCTCGTTTGACTTTTGTAGGTAGGCCACTTGGTTGTGCTCATCTGCAAATTTTAATGGTGCCATAGAAACTTTTGATGAAAAACGATGTTAGGTCAGTATTAATTGAAAGAATAATTAGCCAATTGAGACAAAAGATATATAGAGGTAGGGTTTAAGAGTGTAGCGCAAGAAAATTATCTAAGGAAAGTATTTATCTTTAGTGGATAAATATCAAATAGGAAAGTAAATAATTCTCTAAAAGTTACCCTATATATATGGAAAACAATTTTCTACAACGGCTAGTAAAAATTTGTTACTTGACACAACAGCTTGTAACGGCTAGAACAACAAAGGGTAAAATAACACCGCTGGAAACTGTGAACTAGCAAAGGTAATTTTTCACAAAATTTCAAAGAGCGAAGGTAAAGAAAACATATGAAAACTAGAATGCTCTTATCATAGTTTTAGCAAACTACCACTATCAACGGATTTGATATGTCTTTACCATGAGCCATTTGCTATGGACTAGCCAACTCTTAATCATAAAGAAGATGGTGAGTTGATAACCATATAGTTTTGGTAAACTATCAACCATAAACGGATTTGTCAAGTCTTTACCAAGAGTCGCTTGCTCGGACTAGTTGATTCTTATGTGGATTAGACATGGTGAATCAATAACCATTTGTTGTGTATCTCGATATACACCTTTTAAGATCACCTCCAACTTGTTCTTAACCAAAGTTACTGTTTAACCAAGCCACAAAAAAAATATCTTCCAAAGTCAACCCGATAATATCTATATTTACTCTTTAACCTACCAAAATAGGAATAAGTAAAGATATTCATTAATGAGCCCTTGTGACCGACTTTGCCTATATAAGGAGGCTTGGCGTATTGTAATCTTCATCAAAACGCATTCAAACACACAAAATCTCTAAATATAATCATGAGTAATCCTTCCAATACCATTAACATCTCCTCTGATTCAGAGGAAGAGTTTGTGATCGAGTCAGAGTCTTCCTCAGAGGCATCAGGGTGGGCTGGATACTTTCCATCATGGGCTAGAAGCACTTCATCCAAGAAGTACACTAAAGAAACTGCCAAGTGTGTACCTGCTGCCAAACCTGTACCATCTCTTGAGTTTTATTCTAGCTCATCAGATGATGATGATAATAATGATGAGACCTATTCCTTGACCAAAGAGTTACCAAGAGCTCTTACAAAAGCATTGGGAGCAGCTCTCTCAAACATGAAGCAGATCTCCATTCCAAAGAAGCCTGCAATGCTACCTAGACCTCCTCCACAAGTTCTTGGTCTTCCTTGTCCAAGAATGCAGTCCACCTTTGAGAACAAAAGGAAGAGAGCACAGAAGAACAAGCATGACTATGTGGGCAAAGGCAAGAAGCCAATGGAGTAGCTGATGTAGGATAGGGTGATGTAGGTAGGCTTAATCTTTTGTGTTTTGATAGTTGTTCTAAGCACTCTTACTTTGAATGTAATGAATCCTCTTTATGAATGAAATTTCACTGTTTTACATTTCCACTGTAAGAATAACTTTTACCACTGCTTGTATAATGGTTGCCAATGTTTGACTTAATTTCTGCATAACCAACAATACAAGCACTAAATAACCATCACTTCAATGTATACAAGTAATCCTTCAAACCTGTATAGCACAAACATAAACCTCACACTAGAAGCATTGTTAAGGTTATCAGTGGTTAGTGAATATCAAGGATCGAATCGAGCAAAGGGCTAGAGTCAATAAAGTCAACTCCTAGTCACTGAAACATTTTCCAAGGTCAAAAGACTTCATTTACTCCTCAACCACTTACACCTTCCACACATTAACTTCCTGATAGAACTTAAGCTTTATATAAGCACATTAACCACTTATATCACACATACTCCAAGAACATTTCTCTCACACGAACTTACTTCTCTCCAAATATCTTGAGTCATTCCAACCTAATCAACCTTTCATCTAGCAGTTCATCTGATAGTTCCTAGGATAACTTTGTTTTGAATAACCCTGGGAGAGTTGAGAAAGAAGAGTACGAGAAGGTTGTTTCAAGAAAGAAAAGACATTCAAGTGCTCTTTCAAATCCATTTGATGCTGGTCCTTCATCTCTCCAACCAATGCCTCAGGATGCCATCATCAAAGAGGATAACTCATATTCCATTTCAAGCTATATTTCTCCATATGAAGGCACAGATGATGAATCATCTGCAAGAGTCCTGAGTGTGCCTCCCCTTGCTGCATTCCTTCCTCCAGGAGAGCTGCAGACACCACCTTTTCCACCACTGTTAACTGCACCACCAAAAGAGAGTCCTTCATCATCCTCACCACCTGTTGGATGAGTGGTGATGGGGCTAGCAATCCCCAAGGTGTGGAGGGTTCTTGATAGGCGAATGGCGCCCAAAGAGATGCCAGAGTGGGCCTTCCCTAAGAAGCCTTAGGTGGTAGATGGTGGTCAGATTGGGGTTGGGTTGGGTAGTATGTGAAGCTTGTGTCTGTAGTAGGTTGTTGTGTGTTGTTTTCTGTTCATGTAATGATGCTTGTTGTATGTATCTCATGGATGTATCTACTGCACTCAGTGTGCAGTTTTGTTTGATATTAATAAAAATCCATGTTATTTGCTTTAACTCTTCTTGCATCATACTTGTTGTTCCATTGAGCTTTTCACTTAACTCCACCTCCAAAGCTGACATACTGTCCATCATTTTGTTCAAAATTTGAGAGATAGGACTTGTTGCCAGTCATGTGCCTTGAACACCCACTATCTGTATATCCTTGATCTGATCTCTTTGACCTTGGATGTTCCTGCACATAAAAGTAAAGAGTTAGTTTCTTTTGGGGACCCAAGCCATGATTGACTTGGATCTGCCTCGTGTATCAATATAGTTAAATCTACCAAAGGTCATTGATACACCATTAGGATTGGTTGTAGAGGTAGTTCCTTTAGGTTTCCATTCCCAACGTGTTTGAGGCCTTCACAAAGATTGCCTATGTCCCCCTTTTATTGTTTACAACCCTTGTAGTGGAAACTTTTGAATGAGCGGGGAAGCGTTGGTTTAGTTTTAGGTACCCACCGATGGTTATAATGAACCTTTTAGTTTGAAAAGTTCCTTTCCCTGCTTGTGCAGATTTTGCAAAAGTTGTTTTGGACTTTGCACTTTTAACAGTGACTTAGGGTGAGCAAGAGTTAATCAGCTTTTGCAATGGCAAAGGTTTTGAGGCCACTTTAGTTGAATCGCTTTGGGATCATTTTGCAAGTGGATTAGGGTGTACATTATTTTGAAACCCGTTAGACTCCACCCTTTTATTCCCATGGACTTCCTTCTCCCAACATGATAGTCACAATAAGCATGTAAATGATCAAAACTACCACAGATATAGCATGCCTTATTGTACATCATAAAATCACTACCTAGTTGTTGAGATTTAACATGATTCCAACTCCTATGGTTACCCCTAGGAGCTGTAGGCTTTTTCCTATACATCTCAGCATACCTTACAGTTGATCTAGGTTTATTAGCTTGTATCCTAGGTTTCTATGTAACAGTATTAACAACTTTTAGGATAGAAGTCTCTTCATTCTTTTTAACATTCTCATCAACAACTTATGAGTCACTAGCACTTTCAAAAACATCATTTTCCTTCTTAACCTCTTCTTCACATTTAACAGATGTGTCCTTTAAAGGACCGTATTCACGTTTAAGATCCCGAAACTCTTCTAAGCCCTGTATGAGCTAAATCTATACCGAGGTGATGGAACACCTCTTAGTGGTGGAGGCACTATATTATAACCCATACCGCACTTAACTTTACTATGAATTTGAGCATTCCAAATTTTATCAATTGACTTAGACCGATAATAACGTGTGTCTACAGTTAAATTGACATTTTCATTTATCTTTTAAGTTTTCAAGCTCTTTTGGTATGCCTCATTCACAAATGCTTTATGATTTATCTCTTCTAATAAAAATCATATCATCATTATTTTTGACTCATTTTCTCTATAGTGATCTATTTGTTTTTCTAATACTGTTATAGCTCTCCTAAGATTTGACACAAGATAATTAGCGATACAACTCTTGTCTTTCATTAGAATATAGATCATTAAGCCTTTCAACTTCTAGCAAATTCTACATGTTTAAGAACAACTTTCAAAGTTTTGTACCTCATTCGAGAGAAAGCCATGAGAGCAATTCAAGAGACACAAGAGCAACATCTCAAGATTCTTCCTCTTGTTCATCGACCATGAAACTCCAATCATAGCTCACACCATCAATAGCCAACATTGCCTTTGGTTCTTCCACGCTTGGTTCCTTCTTTTGCTTGTACCAAGTAGACTTGTTGTCCTTGGTCTTTGGTCTTCACATTCTCTAGCAAAGTGTTCCAACTTGTGGCGCTTAAAACACTCCACTTTCTTCTTATCAAAGCCTCGCAGCCACCACCATTGATGTGAATAGGCTTGCCGCCTTCTTGTAGAATTTCCTAGCCCTCATGCTAAGAAGAGTTATTTGCCATTTTATGTCCATCTCCTCCAAGTCATCTTCATCAATTTTCTATGTCTTCATGAGTTAATATAGAGCCATTAACTTGAGTGGAGATAAAAGCATAAAAGTAGGATCTCCAATACTAGCAATCTTCTTCTTTGAACCTCGCAGTGGTAACACTAACATCACCAATGGAAACTGAGAACCAAGCGGTGGCGATATCATCATCACCGTCATCTTCGAATCATCACCGCCAACAGAGGTTGACATCAAAACCAAGTCGCTGAGCTTGTACCAAGTTTCCCACCTTCTTCGCCTTTGTTCAATGAGTTTAAAGTTTTGTAAAGATCATTGAGCTTCATTGTTTCAATGTCGCTTTGTTTTCCCGTGCATCGTAACATTAGTTTGAAACTCTAAAGGCAAACGTCTTAGAAACTTCAAATTGAGGTCTTTCTTTTCACCTCAATGCCAAACACGCTTAGTTGTGTAACAATCTTACAAGTTTGGTGAAGATGCTATCAAGTGAGTCATTGCTTGAAGCGTAGAAGTTTTCATAACTTTGCTTCATCAATGTCTTTTGAGTCTTCTTTGTAGCATCATTGCCACCAAACACCGAGCAAATCTCTTCAAAAGTTCTTTGCGCCTTGAACTTGTCGAAAGCTATGATCCGTCTCTAGGAAGAGTCATCAAGAACAAACTTCTAGCCTTTAGATCATTCTTTTCAATAGCTTTTCAAGACTAGATTCGTGCACATAAACAAATACCACTTCGTGTCACCAACCTTCGAGTACTAGTCACATGCTTGAAAGAATCACCAATTAAGAAGATCTCCCATAGAGCATAGTCTTGAATGAGAAAGTATTGCTCAATCAAGATCCTCCACATCTCAAACTCATTAAGTTTGAGCTTAGGTAGCCTTGGTGTAGACGAGTTGACCGGTTGTTTTCCATCTCCATTGAATTGAGTGAGTAGGTTAAGCTTATTCCTTGGATCTTCTAAAACAAAATATCAGAACCTTCGCTCTGATACCACTTGATGGATTTGGACACACACCTTGTGTCAATGATATTTTGTATAATATTAATAAGCACGCGGAATTTACTTAGTAATACTTAGAAGACGAATTGTATGATGTATTGTAAGTAAACACTGTGGAGTTTGATAAGACTCCATGAGATCGTTTTGAGCCTCTAGGGTTTGACAATAACAATGATTATAAACATTATACGCAGCGGAATTAAACAAACATAATTGTGTTATTGACACAAGGTTTTCATCATTATCTCCCCAATTATATATTGATCGAATATAACGTGTTACCTAATCGTAATGGGGATCTAAGCCATCTCGCATCTTAGGGATATACAAAACAAACACTAACCCTAGACGCTTATAGAAACACGCCTAGGTTACACACACACCTTTATTAGACGCTACATTGGAAGACTTGTATATAAAACCTACACCCCATGTCCTCTTTATATACTAGAGGATTAGGGTTTACAAGATACTACGAAGGACTAATAAGTAAATCTTCTTTTGCAAGCAAGTCCTTCCATCTTTTTGTAGATTTCTTCTCTCTTTAAGCTTGATGTTTCATTCTTCTAAGCCCTTGATGTTTCATTCTTCTATTTACTTTGTCTCATCAAATCCAAGGAACCTAAAACCCAACAATCTCCCAACCATTATCTAATAGCGAAGGGTAATAATGTACCGGCGGTGGTGTCGTTTCCACTGCTAGTGCAATCAAGCGGTGTCTTCCACAACTATCGGGTAACAGATTATTCCCAACAATAAACACATAACACAACAATATATGGGTCGAATTATGCAAGAGTTTAGAGAGAGAAAGTAGAAGATGGGAGCCTTTCTAGAGAGAGAAAGTAAACAAGAGAAAAAGGTTAGATTGAATGAAGGTCCAACCTCTACCTTGGGAGGTAGGGTATTTATAGTTACATACTACACGTCCTCTTTCGGATGTGGATCGAGGCATACTGATGGGTAAAGACCCATCCGTCCTCCACGGTGTTGCACTAAACTAAATAACTAACTAAATAACTAGTAAATAACGTAATGTCTACGAGCTAACATATGCTAGACTAGAGTTGGCGTGACCGACTCTTCACTATGGATTTTCTAAATCCTAACATCTTCCACCCATGGTAGTTAAATGCAATCCGAGCAACAAATAGCACAACAAAGGCATCCTTATATAGCCACAAAAAAATATATAAAAAGCAGTAATATATATATATATATATATATATATATATATATATATATATATATATATATATATATATAATAAGGAATTACAAACATAAAAAAAACATTAAATTAAAACAAATAATCAAAACAAAATAAAAATAGATCCATTCTCCTTAACCCACACACAAAGTGCCAAGTTTTATTCATACACACCATATCTTACAACACCGGATACAAAGATCGCGTCACCATAATATTAAATAATGCTGCAGACCTACATGAACTTCTACACAGAAACACAACACCTAAAACCACATAAAGGCACCCTAATCATACTGCTCCATAGTGATCACATGACGGTGCTGCTCGGTGCGTGCTTCATGCGCTAGATCAACAAGAACAACCATTGCAGCTAACAACTGATAATCTTTATTTTGTGCCTCCTGTAAACATAAGAGCCCATTAACAGCCACAGGGTCAGACGCACTGAAAGTTTCGCCCTCTCTCAACATTTCCCTTTTTTTCACAATTCTTGCACGCACATCATAAGATTTTTCATTCAAAACCAAGATACGGCCTTCAATATCAGCCTCTTCATGCAGAAACAGCAAACGAAAAGCACGATTCAACTTATCGGAACGGCATGCTTCTTTCAGTTGGTCAAAATTAGGAGTTGATGCCATCTTTTTGCACAAACTTCTTAGCAGATACTTAATAAAGCATGACCCATACTCAAACTCACATGGCTACTGCTTATATAGACAAAAGATATAGACATGTAACCAGAAACAATATAAGAAACCAAACTGGAACAGTATCACTTTGAATTGCAGTTACTTCAAACAGTTTATACCTAACCATCACATGCTAATTTTTTTTATTACAACAACTTTACACATGTTTTGTTTCTAATGTTGTTACTTTTATTATGTTTATGCAGTGGCAATGGAGCCTGGAGCTGCAGAGAAAAGGAGGACCAGAAACGCAGAAAAGAAGAAAGACATCTAAATGTTAACTTAACAATGTAAATGTTTAAACTGCCGTTGCTAAAACCTCTTGTGTTTTGCAACATATTTTTGCTGTAACTGCAGAAATATGTGCCAAAACATTACTAATCTTTTGTCTAAAAGCTAGACTCGACATATGGTATGTTTCCATAGCAAGATACTAATCTTTTGTGACTGCATATGCAGTTGTTGCATACAACATCTTTTGTATAAATTGCAACAACAGAATGCACATGAAACTTATGTATGTTATTACCAGCTTTCAAACCTTTTGTGTATGGCACATTGATGCATCAATTACACATGCAGATGCATATCAAACTTATGTATATTACACAAACTATGGTATGTTTAAATAGCACTTACTAATCTTTTGTGCCTCGCTTCGACTGTAATTGTAGAACCACCTTAAATGTAGATCTATGTTTGCATCCATGTTTACGAAAACACACCACGGTAACGCGCGGGCTCACAACCTCGTGATATCTATTTTGTATCTTTTTTTTGGTGCAAAGGTGAATTTATATTAATATTTCCAAACATTTACATCCTAAGTATTATAGTAACATGATTTGGACAGACCTAAATCATATACAAATCAAGAGAGAAAATACCCAATGTCTGATAATACTATCCAATACCAAAACAAAGGACTAAACATCTGTTCAGACCTTAACATTAGTTCCAAATTCTTATGCACAATTCACCTTTTTGAAGCACCTACCATCTAGCTACATTTCCATTGCTCCATTCCACTAAGACCACTCAACCTTCCACCACAGTAGCCAAGGTAAAAATGGAGAATGACATCACTAGGCACCCATAACCCATCCATGAGGGGCTCTTCCAAGGAAACCTACATTTCCCTCTCAAAGGAAGGCTTCAGCTGTTTGGGAACACATACCCTCCATGATGACCAACCATTACCTCCTTTGATGGTGTATTGGGTGGACCAAGAAGGGTCATCTTACGCTCCTCTCTATTCCACCCATCATACACCATCCACCCAAGCCATTTTCCCTTCACAATAGGAGACCCTACTTTATGGTACATTCTTACTCATTTGACCTCCTACTTAGCCATGCATATCAGACCAATTCCCTCCCAAGGCCAAATTGGAACTGATAAGAGGTTACCATATGTACAGTCATATAAGATAGAACTCCAAGGTACTAGGAATCCACCTATTGTAATGGCCTGCAAAAGAAACAACATCAATTTGTACATAACTGCTTGAAATCTACTGAACCAAACACCCCTTAAACAGCAGTCTAAGCTCAGACTGCACATACACTGCTAGTATTAAAACAGATCCCAACTTCCTTTTCATCCTAATTGAAATACCACATTCCATTCCTTTTGAGCTTTAACCACTGCCATTGACTTCTTTGCTTTAAGGCTCATAAGTCTTAGTCTTTTAGTTTCCAAAAATACCTTATATAACTCCTCCCAACTCCTTTTTTCATCTCTAAAAATCCTCATATTCCTTTCCTGCCAGACTAAGTATACACTAGTAGCCAAACACAACCTTCTAATTATGCTACCAATAGAGTTTCCATTGAATAGCCCTGCAAGCTTAGTAACAATATCATTCCATTCCATGTTCCCACACTCCACATCCATCTTCTTAACCACTTCCTTCCATAACATCTTAGAATATTGGTATTTAAAAAATAAATGTGAGTGAGAATCCATATATTTGTTGCACAGGGGACACACCATCAGATCATAAGACCCTCAATTCCTAATTTTGTCTTGAGTCATGAGTTTGTTTTGAATAGCAAGCCATAGAACAAATGCATGTTTAGGGATATTTTGAGAAAACCAGATTCACTTGCTCCATAGAACTTTTTCCTCCTCATTTTTAAGGTCCCTATAAGCTTGTTTAATAGTGAATCGCCCTTTTTGGCTTTGTCTTCCCTTCCAAACTACTGCATCCCTCTTATTGCTATCCAATTGAACACAAGGAATTTTAGTAATCATAGGGAATTTAGTCTCCCATTCCACAAGCCATTTCCAGCTACCCTCAATAACCATATCTTTAAGCTTCATTCTAGCACAAAGTCTTTCATTATAGAGATCTTTATAAGTCAGAATTTCATTCAGAGCTCCAATTTCACTTCAATTATCAAACCAAATATCAATTTTAGCCCCATCACCAATCTCCATGGTAATAAATCTTTTGACTTCAGGTCTGAGTCTCAATATATTCCTCCACCCCCAACTGTCTGACACCTCTTCATTGACTTCCCAAATACTCCTCCCATTCAATTTGACTGTACTAATCCACTTAACCCATAGAGAATCCTTATCAGTAGCAACATGCCATAGATGATTTACAATCATGGCCTTATTCCAAATACTCAAATCTTTCAAACCTAATCCTCCTTGTTGCTTTGGTTTGCAAACACTCTTCCATGCCACCTTAGCTTTGCCTTTAGAAACTTCATTTTGATTCCATAAGAAACCTTTTAAAGCTTTATCTATATCTTTTATCACAGACTGTGGAAGTAAGATCACTGAAGCCCAATATACATGTATGGATTCCAAAACTGAGGCAACCAACTGCAGTCTTCCAGTATATGATAAACATTTATTCTTCTAGTTTGTAATCCTCCCTACCACCTTATCAATAAGAGACTTGCACTCTTCGACAACAATCCTTTTTGAAGTAAGAGGGATTCCAAGGTACCTTATAGGCAGCTTTTCATGTTTAAAAGGGACAAGATCTAAAACAACTGTTTTTTCCTCCTATGTCATACTACCAAAGATAATAGTGCTTTTATGATAATTAGGAAGTAACCCAGAAACTGCTCCAAATACCTCTATAGCCTCTTTTATGACTGAAACAGACTTAATATCACCATGACAGAAGATTAGGAGATCATCAGCAAAGCAAACATTTGTAATTCCCAGTTTTTTACACCCAAAATGATACTGGAAATTTTCATTATCAGTAACCTTCTTCTGGATAATGAGAGTAAGAATTTCCATTACCAATGGTGAACAGATAAGGAGATATAGGATCCCCTTGTCTTAGCCCCTACCTCCTTTAAAGTACCCACATACTTCACCATTCACACAGACATAAAAGGATGTAGTAGTCACACAGTTCATGATCCATTTGATCATTGTAGTATGAAAACCAAACCCTTTAAGAATAGTTTCCAAGAACTGCCAATTTACTGTATCATATGCTTTCTGAATATCTACCTTTAAAGCTATTCTTTTAGGGCCTTCTTTCCTATCATACCCTTTGAACAATTCCTGAGCAAGAAGAATATTGTCTTGAATGTTCCTCTTTGGGATAAAAGCACATTGATTCTTGCTTACTATCTTCTCCAAATCTTACTAATACACTTGTACAACACATTACAACAAGCAATAAGTCTAAAGTCAGAGACCTTTTCTGTTGTTTGCATTTTAGGGACCAAGGTAATTAGGGTAGAATTAAGCTCTGAAAGGATCTTTCCACTCACAAAAAATTCCCTAACTGCTCTGCAGATATCAGCACCAACCACCATCCAATCTTTTTATTATCATCAATTTGGAACATAGCAGACTTGATTTCTTCATCACTAATTTCTCTTACCATAAAAGAAGCCTCTGTATCACTTAGCTTATTTCTAAACAAATCATGCATATCACCCAAACTTCTCACAGGAACACTTTTACCAAGGAAGTTTTGGAAATGCTTTACAAACTGATTGGCAACTTCCACACCTTCAAATCTGTTTCCCTCATCATCATTAATGGCCTCAATTCTATTTCTATGTCTTCTACTTTTAGCAGTCTTGTGAAAAAAAAGCATTATTTCTATCCCCCATGCTTAACCATTTAACCTTAGACTTTTGGAAAAGAAGCTTTTCCTCATCTTTCATAGCCTCCATATATTCCTTTAAAACTTTACATTCGTCACTTCTCAAATTCTTGTTCTCAGGATCACTGTCTATTTTCCTCTGAACCTCTTTTAACTGATCTCTCAGATGAATAACATTTTCAAAAACATCCTCATTCTTCCAAGCTAACTTTTTTAAATGAACTTTAAGACTTCTAAGCTTTTTAACAGTTTTAAACATCTGATACCCCTCTACACCATCTACCCAATGCTGTTTAACCAGAGGAATAAACTCTTCTTTATCAGCAATAAAGTTTGCAAACTTAAAAGACTTTCTTCTAGTTTGAACCCCATTAGGAATAACTAGAATAGTGGGACAATGGTCTGAGATCAAGTATGGTAAGAAAAGGGCATAAGAAGTACTGAATCTATTTATAAAGTCCTCACTGCCCATTATTCTATCAAGTTTCTATAATATACATGTTTGGACACCAGCTTTCACCTTATGTAGATTCTTAGTCCATGTGTAGAACAAACCATAGCTTGAAATATCTTCCACCTTAATTCTGTTAACACACTCCTTAAACTCATACATATCTTTACTCATAGCAGACCCACCCACAGAATGTTCATTGGGATGAAGGGTAACATTCATATCCCCAAAAATCACCCAAGGCTCATTTCCCACTAATCTCTTGTATATATCCAGGTCTTGCCATAGTTCCTTTCTCTCTGAACCACTATTAGCAGCATATATAACTGTACAGAACATTTGAAGATGTCCTTTGACAGTTTGAACTTTACAAAGCAAAGACTGTCTAGCCATATGCTCAACATCAACTACAATATTCTCACTATTCCAACCCAACATAATTCTACATCCTTTGTTGCAATACCTCATATTAATAACCCAATCCCAGGATCCAAAAATCTTTTCACCAAACTTTACCAGTTTTTTAGTCTTCAAATGAGTCTCAAGCACAACACAAATCTGCAAATTCTCACCATTAATAAATTCTCTAACCTCTTTTTGTTTATCAAAGGTGCTTAAACCTCTGATATTCCATGTCCCTATTTTAAGATCCATAAAAAATTCAACTAACACTCCTCCAAAACTCCACAATCCCTTCCTTTCAATACATCACTTTCCATACCTTGAGCAATACCATCTTCATCATTAGAAACATCAATTTCTTCAACCTTCCCATTCTTGTTACCCTGCATATTCATTTTTTCTTTATCTAACAGTTTCCTCTTTTGCTTGTAGTATGCCATCATATCAATATTCCATTTACTCTGCTCATCATATGTAGGAATTCTATTCTGGTTTAGGAACACATCTACTATCTCCTTATTCTTCATTTCTATCAGCTCCAATCTTTCATGTTCATCTTCTGTTTCAAGAACTGAATATTTATTAGCTGATCTTTTCATAGCAGCTAATATATCATCATGAATAGTCTAGGATTTCTTCTTTGTATTACTACTCACAGGGCTTTCCTTATCACTTATCTCCTTTTCCCCTGCAACAGTTGGGCTTGAAGTGCTTGGCTCATCAACTTTAGTCTTTTTCCCCTCAACATTCTTAGCTACATGCATATTCACTATACCTTTGTCCTTTCCACTCCCTTTCATGTTGGATGCTGTAACTGCTGCTATGTGTAAAGATGGAGTGGGGAGAGTAGGATATGCTAGAGTGCTGGTAGAGGTATCTGCTACTAAGAATTACCATCACAGGTGGAGGTTGTATGTAGAAATAGTATGAAAGAGGAGCAAGGTAGAAAGGTTGTTAAGGTGATTTATGATTGGCAGCCTCCTAGGTGTGCTGCTTGTTGTGTGTTTGGTCATGTGGAGCAAAAGTGCAAAATAAATGGTAATGTTGATCAGGTTGTGGGAGATAATAAGGAATGGGAAGGAATGGGTAAGGTGCAGAAGTCTAATGGAGAAGCAAAGCCAGTGGAAGGAATGGGTAATGTGTAGAAGTCTAATGGAGAAGCAAAGCCAGTGGAAGTTGATGATCAAGGTTTTGTTGATGTAAGGAATAGGAAAAGTGGAGGTAGGGAAGAGAGAGTGAAGAAGCCTAACTACAAACCCAATACTCAACCTCAGAGGCCTAGCTGGGAACTCAATGAGACTTTCCAGCTCGAGGCTAGAAGCTACCAACACTTTAATACAAACAAAAACAGAAATCGGAATTCGTTGGGCCACCATAGGCCTACCAACTCTGCTAGCAAGAGCACTAATTCCAATAATAGTCCAGGCTTCCAGAGGCATATTACATAGTTTGATCCACAATGGCATCTTCCCTGGTTCTGCTTTATCAAGACTCATTTTCATATCCCGTTTTTGCATTACAAATGTCTTATTCTGAACCATCCAAGGGCCACTTTCCACAACCTTTTTTAGACCAAATTCATTATGGAAGTTCATGAAATATATCCCATTACTGCAATCAATAATGTCCTTAAATCCATATTTACCCCACATTCTCCTAAGATTATATCTCAGTGCATTAACAGGCATAGTATATCCCACAAAATATCCACATAGAATTAGCTCCCATTTCTTACTACCTTCATCAATCATAACCTCATCAAATACAACAAACTCATATCCATTCTCATCGGTCCCGATGGGTATAACTTGCATCTTTTGGTCATACAAAGATTGTTGTTGATTGACCATATTGACATAAGACCTCCCACCCATACCACCCTTGTTTAGCTCCCATTTCTTAGAATTAGCTCCCATTTCTTACTACCTTCATCAATCATAACCTCATCAAATACAACAAACTCATATCCATTCTCATCAGTCTCAGTAGGTATAACTTGCATCTTTTGGTCATACAAAGATTGTTGTTGATTGACCATATTGACATAAGACCTCCCACCCATACCACCCTTGTTTACATTATCATTAACAATACTAGCACCACTCAACACATCATTAACACAAGTTGAATGTTTAGGAGTTACATGTTCATGTCCCACAGCTGTAGCATCAACAGATGGTTCCTCCACAGACTCACAACCCTCAGTACTTGTTACCTTCCCATTCACTTCATTTTGTTCCAAAATCCCTTCACCCTTCCCACTCATCTTCTCCACACTCTCTGCTATACTATCTTCCTATTCCTTAGTCTCTGTTACCCTGTTTTCATCACTTCTACATTCAACACTTTCCCCATAGTCCTTCACAGGCGTATCATCCTTACTCACCACATTAACATCTTTTTTTGATACAACTTTCTTATTTCTAGTTTTGGCACTTGTATCTCTATATATGAAATTATGAAATTTAGCAGGAATTTTATGGTGTCTTTTTTCCCTCATTTCGCCTAGGGAAAATTAAAACTGAACCTAAAAATGAATGATTAGCTGATTAAACGTGGAAATTAAACTAAGTAACTCAATCTACAACTAACAAACAGGTTTAATTGCAAATCCCCAAAAAAAAAATTAAATAAATAAATAATAATAATAATAAAAAACATCAAACAATTTTACGCCAAAATCATCATCTTCCGACTGACAATTCACCCACAAATGAACTAACAACAAGTATGTATGTGATCGGAATTCAATTTGGAGTGGATTGGTGTGATTATTACGGATATTTGATGGTTAGATTGCTTGAAAATGAGTATTCATTGTAGTAACCGTTTTTTTGGAGGGAATCGCCATAGGAGAGAGAGAGCATTGTGAAGTTCATATGTTTTGTATCTTAGATCCCTAATAAAGTGCAACTTCTGTTTTGAATATGTTTGCTTTATATCAATCTAGGTACTAAACTTTTGTCCTGTTGGCAAAGTGTGATAACATGATGCACTGACCAGCAGCCTTAACTGATCTTTAACGGATATCAACCTGCCCTTGCGAGCAACTATGTGTTGGTCAGTTTTATGCTTCAAAACAATTTGCGCGCTGTAGTTGACAAGAGAGCTAAGTTAAGTTATTTATGCATCATATCTGTTGAGGAGAGATCCCACAGCAAGAGAACCATTTCAGGCATCACACGTGAAACATTTATTGTAAGAAAACGAAAACCAGTGTACTCACAAAGACAATGTGTTGATCTCTCTGCGTTTAGTGCCAAATAGCATTGGCGAATGTCAACGCCTATGAACGTCAGTTATAAATCAAAATGAAACAACATAATGCCGGTAATAATCTAGTAAGCACCAAACATCAAGATGCTATATATTCACTTCTACAAACACCAAAAAAAAAAAAAAAAAAAAAAAAACAAAAAACTGCGGGTCATCCTTTTTATTGATCTAGGTCAACTTCACAATTAACCAAATACTAGGACACCCACAATGGTTAAAATGCAACTCAGGTTGTAACTATATCTTTTGGAAGCCGGGTACTTCTGTCACAATTGATTTCTCACAAGAAGAGCGTGGTAAATTAATATTCCCCATACATATTTCATGTATGGTATTGGTATGGGAGGAGAAAAAGCATGAAGAACACCTAATTCATGTTAGAAACATCTATATACAACCATTAGCCCGCTACGCCATCAGATCAGACAAAACATACTACATCAGGTTAGTTGACCTTTCAAAGCACTAGCAGCCCTTCGGATGGCTCTAGCAACCCTCCATATTTCGTGTTGGATCACTGCTTGCCTCTTTGACTGATAAATAGCATCTGCAACTCCGGAAAGAATCCCAGTTTACTCGCTTGCAGGTCCATATACCTAAACAGCATAACTAACATAAGCCTTTGTAAATGTATGTTTGTATGTATGTATGCATAGAGAGAGAAAGAGAGGCTACGAGATGCTTAAACCACTGCCTTCCTTGAATCCCATCTGTATCCAAGAAGCCCCTTTCAGCCAACATTAAGCGATCATTCAACATGCGTCTCTTTAAAACTGAAACATGACCTTTTGTTTCTTCCTCCTTTATAGTCTGCAAAACGTATTATAATCACATTAATATGTTCGGAGGGCAGTAAAAAAGTACACAAGAACCCGCTTGAAAAATATGGTCTAGACAAATTTAAATGAAGCTGCAAAATGAACCTTAATTTCATCTTCGACTTGTGTAGCTGCATCCATAAGTTCTTGGATGGCGGATGTTAGAGGATGCAAAGAGACATCCTCTTCCAACAATTTGCACAATGAATCTGTGTAGTTCTGCAAAATTAACAAAATAATGAAAACATGTAGTTTGATGAGATGTATAGAAGAAAGAAAGAATAGCCATACCTGCAACTGAGCTGCATACGAAAGATAGTTGAAAGGTAGTATAGGATCATCGGCTAAGCGGACCCCAAGCAGTCCCCAGACACCAGCAACTAAGGTTTACAGATGAGAAGAACAACACTAATTTAGTTACTACATGACAATAAATTTAGGATTATAATAGTGCATTGTTCGATGGGAAGAAGCTAACCAGCCACATGACGGTGGAAAAACGGATCTGCATGCTTTACCATCCAGTCATAGGAGTCAAAAGCAGTGTGGTAAACCGGGAATGCTAGAATTAAGTATAGGATTTACAAAACATGATTAGTAAAGCATAATATATAATATACCAATGTTGACGTGTATCTTAGATGGTCAAATAATAGGCAACATTTCAAGTAGACATTTTGGAAAATGGCATAAAAGCATACCATTGCCATAGTAAAGATCAACCGACGGAACTCCAGCATGATGCAAAAATGGAGCGAAGTCAGAAAATACGTCACTAAGTCTTTGAATCTACAATTCCGGAAATAAAAATCTCGTTATGCTAGTCAAACTTTTCATTTGACTCCGTATACTAACATGGAAGCACTAGTAAGGAGGTACGTATTATGAATAAAATTTCTTTTCATGAATGGCATCTGGTCCATCGATTATCATAGAAAATGTTGCATTAAACATACCAATGGGCCTTCTTCAGTAGTTGTTCTCCACTTCTCGAAAAGCGTCGAATCCGAGACGTCGGGGTCTTGAACCTGGTATTTTAAAATAAAAGTTCTGTATCAAATGTCAACTACTCCCTTTATCTCGAAATGAACTCAATGGCTTGACTTGACACATAACCAAATAGACACGTCTAGATATCATAAATACACTTTTAAACTTTTTTATACCTTCTTAGTAACCTCAATTAAAATATCATCAAGCTGAGGTGTCGTGGCAGCGGAAAAACCTGGCCCTTGAACTGCACAATCCACATTGATATATGCCACTGCTTTGGACCCCAGATTTATAAGATTTTGCTCAACCCATTCAGTAGAACCGATCTAAATCCATCAAATAAACCAAATAATTATTACAGATCCCGTATAAACATCGAGCACTCTACCACACATTAATGTTATGTTTCAGTTATCAGTTAAGATAGAATATTACCTACCATCCCAAACTCTTCAGCATCCCAACTGCATAACACAATCGTCCTTTGAGGAATCCACCCCAATCGCATCATTAAAGAATATCTACGTGCAATTTCGATAAGAGCAGCAGTTCCACTATTCGGGTCAACTGCTCCATAAGTCCACGCATCCCTATGGTTACCAAGTACCACAAACCGGTCAGGCTCTTCCAACCCCTTTATAACTCCAAACACATTTTGAATCGTTGCCATCTTATTCTCCCCCTAATAACATCAATCATCAAACCATTACAAACTATAATCACCAATCCTAACTTGGAAAAGTCAGAACTCAGAACTACCATCCATCCCCAAATTAGTAAGCTTGGGTAGAATAACATACATACATCGAGGGTGTTTGGAATTGCTTTTTTTTTTTTCCTGCTTATTTTCTTACTGCATAGCATATAAGCAGTTTGGAGTGTTGGAGAATCTCGATAAGTAAGCAGGGATCTGCTTTTTTTAAAATACTTGTTTCAGATTTTATTAAAATGACCTTCATACCCTTGTATCAAATCTGAGCACTATTCCACGAAGTGCTTAATTATTTTTCTGTTTCCACTTTTAAGCACAAGCATAAGCAGAAAAGTTAAGCAATCCAAACACCCTCATACAATGATCAAAACACGATATACTAATACTAAGAAACTAACAAACCTGATACGTAAAATTCAAAAAAGTTGGTCCAGGACCAACTCTCCTATCAAGTGACCCCAATATCATTTCCGCAGTTTCCTCAGATATCGGCAACGACGGAATACTCGGAAACCTCTTCCGAACCTCGCCATCCTCCACACTCAACCTCTCACCATTATCAGCAGCCCACCCTGGTGTCAACAAATCACCAACACCATCAACCACCGTCCCTCTCTCCACTCCACCACCAGTCCCTTCCGTAAACATCACCACCGCCACCACCCCTTTCTCCGCCGCCTTCACCACCGCCGCATACCTAGACACCCCACCACCTCTTTTCACCACACCAATACACCCTTTCACATCCACACCACCCTCCTCCAGCGCACGATAGTCCTCCTCCCTCCCATGGCTAACGTACACCGCCTTACCGTACGCCGTCCCAGATGGCGAGTATGCATGGTACCCCTTCACAACCTCATTGCCCACCTCATCTACATGTTCGGTTAACGTTAGCGAAACCGTACTTTTGTCGCTAAAGTGCGCCGTGAGCGATGAGTTCACATGATATGACAACATGACAGTATAGTTAGTGACATGGGTTTGCAAGTCAAAAGATTTAAACATGGAAGTGACGTAAGCAGCGGCGGAGGAAGAGGGTGGTGTGCCGGCAAGGTGAGGGTGGAGGGTGAGGTGGCGGAGGTAGTTGGAGATGGTGTAGTTGGAGGCTGAGTTTAAGAAGGTGGAAATGAAGGGTGGCTGGTGGTTGTTCGCGGTGGTTGACGACGGCGGTGGTGGTGGTTCGTGGTGGTGGTGGAAAGTGTAGATGGTGATAATGCAAAGAGTGAAGATGAAAATGAGCGTGCATGAAGATGGTTTATAGTATATTGTGTTTGGTTTTTGATTTAATGGTTGAGCCATATATTGATGGTGGTTTATGGTGGTACGACGGAGTAATTATAAGGTTTTAGTAGAAATGGTTGTACTTATGTGACTAGTAGTGATATATTGTCAGTTGGTGTGTTTTGGAGTATCTAATATTTTGTCGGGTGATGTGTTTTTTAAGTGGGCCCACTTGTTGGATAGGATGTTATGGTATGCAAAGAAATTTAAGGTGAGTCAAAATTTAGTTTGCTTCCAGACAAATCGGTATCTGCTAGGCAGATTTCAGGATGTGGCTATCGTTGCTCGACTATTGTTCATTATGGAAATTTGATTTGTGTTTGATTGGAACACTTTTAGGCCGAACAAATCCACTTGAAAATCGATCCGAACTGACTAAAATTGGACTGAATCGACTTTTTTTTGGTTCGAAACTCGAAAACCGACCCAAACCGAGGTATTCGGTTCGGTTTTAGTTTTGATATACATTTCTAGGTTTGAGTTTTTTCCTTTTTTGTTTTCGGGTTGGATCGGTTTTTTTCCGGTTCGGGTCGGTTTGATCCGATGCTCACCCCTACTTTACTTTATGCATTATATAGTTGTAATATGTTTATAATATTCTTCTTGTACAATTGAGTGTCTTAATTTTGTGCAAATCATCTCTCGTTTATTATTATTGGAGTATTAGGCTTGACCACGTCGCCTTTTTAATATATATTTCCTCCTGGTCCTAAATAAGTGTTCAGGTTTGAATTTTCAAAGTCAACTAGTTCAACTTTGATCAGTAAATATTTTTTGTGTTATATAATCTTGATGAAAACTATATCGATGAAAACACACTTAAAACCCAATCAATTCATATATTTTCGATCAAGTATTATATAACACTCAAAAATAGATATGGTTGAGTTGATCCAGTTACTTTGAAAAGTCAAACCTGACACTTATTTAGTGACGGAGAAAGTAATTCTTTAGCGCTAATGTTTCTTTATAGAATATCCGAAGACATAAATTTATGAAAATGTTTTATAGATAAAAGAGAAAAAAAGCTTAGTGTGCTAAAGCTGACCCAAAACACATATGCTAGCTATTACAAATTCACTTGCATCATTTTCAACAGTGACGTGATCCGCAAACCAACACTTCTTAAACTGACGCACCATTGTCAATAGTGGTGTGTCTTTTTCTGATGTCACTTATACACAAATATATATCTCACAAAACGCTCACACACACGAAACACTCAAACGACCCCACTCTCTCGTCCCTTTCCTCGTCGCCATATCGAAGAAGACTAAACCAATGCACCACCGACGAGGTGGTGCCATCGGTGTCACAAAACCGATGTTCGTCGGTTTGTAAACTGACTAGGCTGTTGGGAGTGGTCTTATAGTCTTATTGAGTTAGTTCACCTGTATGTCCAAAATTCACTCCATATGTTTCAAAATGGCAAAGATTTCAATAGAAAATGAGCTTGGTCAATTTGAATTTCGTAATTTTGATCAACTGTTTCATTCAATATTGATACGAGTACTATTTAGTACCATTTATTTCAAGATACCATTTTAATTTTTTTGTATTTTGTTCACATGGTTTCCATATATAATAAAGGGCGGCAAGTTACAAACTAGATCAATGACCAATCAAAGACCAGTCATGTGTAGTCTCTAAAACTGTAAAACATCGTAATCAAGTTCCTAACAAAAGCTTAAACTATTACAAAATTGCATATACTAGGAAGATAACAAGTATTAGATGACAACCTCATTACACTTAACAAATAAATACAAGGTTTTATTGTACAACGAATATTAAGTTGATTTAGTAAGTATTTTTAGGAAAACAACGAGTTAAGATCCATTATAATAGCGTTTTCTCCAAATATCATTACGATAACGACAGTATTTTAGTATGTCTTTATGCTGGTGCAATTGTATTTAACCCATATTTGGATAAATGAACCATGTGCTAGAAAAACGCACATGTATGTATGCGTGCATATACATATATGAATGTGTACAACAACAATGATATTCAATCCTGCATGAGCGGGGTATTAAAAGGTAAAATGTAGACATATCATATTTCTATCTTTAAGTAAATCCAAAAGTAAAGAGACTGCTTCCAAAAAAATATCTGCCAAAATGAAAGAGTGCAAATGATCAAAAAATAAGAGAAAATCATGCAGAAGCAAGGAAATGATAATGTAAAGAAACATGGCACAAGAAGATAAGAAATTATAAGACAATGACACATGGCAAGAGAAGCAATGAGTGAAGAAAAAAAAGAACAAAGCAAAAGAAATACAAATGGACAAATAGACATACGACGCAGGGCAAAGACAAAAAACAAAACAAAACAAAACAAGAAGAGACATATAAGCATACAACGCATGACAACAAATGAAATACAAAGCAAAATGAGCAAAGAGCTCGAGAAAACCTACAAAAGCACAAAGAAACGACAAGAAGCAAAACGAAAAAGACATACATAAGCAAGCAAGCAAAGGAAGCAAGGGGGAACAAATCACAGGGAAACATGACAAAAATAAAAAAGACCTACAGGTGCAACAAAGAATGAAAAGGCACAAAGCAAAAGGCGCCCGACCTAAAGCGAAGGCAAATGCAAAAGAGAATACGAGGGGCAACTACAATGCATCTATATCAATGTGAAAGAGAAATAGGTTCGATAATTTTAAAGATCAAGTACTCGGCGCTGGTTGCTGATATGTGACCTAGTATCAACCTAGAGGTTGTGGGTTCAAGAAACGCGTGAAGCATTTATGAAATATATTGTGTGATTCCACAAAATGTGTAGATTCGCGAACACCACGACCCGGGTCTTTTTATAAGTAATCGTCCAATTCGCGAATAAACCGACAACTCTCTCACTGGCGCAGTGGGGCACCAACCGGAGTGAGACGAGCCAAGACTCGGATCCACGAGCTCTTATTTCACAAAGCTCCAAAGAGCCCATGGGTTTTGAGGTTGAGTATCTATACGAAGAATCCAAAGATGAGACTTGAACTTGGGTCTATCGACTCAAGATGTTGCTTTCAACCATCGGAATAATCTTCCATTGTGTGATAGGTGGTATTATAGGGTGTGGGAAAAATTTGTAGTTAGAAAAAATAAAATAAAGATGAAGTGGAAAGCAAATATAATCATATAATGGACTTATTCATCATATTCCTTTAGCAACATTGAAAAGATTCATAGGAATTCAATAATAAGTCTCTAGCATGTCCTTTGGCAGTATAGTGCGAGTGTGTGACTAAGACCTTACATGTACACATCAATTTCCCTTTACCTAATAATGTTAGTTGTTGTCATTAGTACAAAATACTATCAAAGTATCAAGCATATGATACAAGTTGGTAAAAACAAATCATACTTTATGTTGTTTAGAATATGCTTTTGCTCATAAAGTTACAAATTATATATCACCTCTTCTTTTCTTGACTCTTCAAGATCGCCGAATATATTTATATTTAAACTGGCCAAAAAACGGCATATCAATTACTATAATACATAAAGTAAAATGCAAGTAGTGAAAAAGTCTTGTATAAATGTTTTATACTTTAAAGATGAGAGATACATATTTGTAGTACATCCTGGCCAAAATTGACAAGATCTGGGCCTACCATTGTGTCTACCGTCTAGAGGACTGAACATGGACAAAAAATATTATACTACTTGACATCGACCTCAATTAATTGCAACTTGTTCAGCTTCAAAAAGTTTTTCAATGTGTTAAACTGTTAATCCTATGAAACTAAGGCCGGGAGTAACATTAATCACCGCCAACTCAACACATATCATTTTTTAGAGGCCATGACTAATTGCGTAGATAGCAAGCATAGAACAGAACGTAGAAAACGGGAAAGATGTAATTTGAAAATGAAGCAAAATCCGAGCTACATAGCCTATCGCGGAATTGGGTTTGGTAGAGAAGAAAAGCGGTGCACGAACCGTACTCGAGCTTCGGATCAATGTCCCCAAGCAAGGAGTACGCCTGTGTACCAACGAAACAAAAAAAACCAATTCAATTTCAACGTAAGATAAACCAAGACGTCACAAAAATATATGACACAATTTAATCACACACATACAAAACAAAGAAAAGAACTTGTCTTGACGGCCAACTTATGCGCAAAAAGAGGAAGACGCGTTGTTAGAGGTTGTGTTTAATAGAAGACGCATGAAGAGAACACGTTGGCCGACCCTTTATTACAGTTAGTCTAACAAAAGCCATTTACCTAATTTAAGTCTTCATTATTAAGATAAAGTTCATTTAAATACATACAATAATTTTTTTTTTTAAAGTTCACCATCTTTTTGCTTTCCTCATCATAGTCATAAAAGGACAAGCATCACCCTCCACTCCCCCACCCACACTTCTAGCTCTTTCCAAATTATTATATCACTCAACTTGGAAATTCCTAACATGATTAAATAATTTGCTGCAAATGAAATATATACAAGGAGATATGGGGTTCAGTACACAATGCCATTAACTTGAGCCGGCATTCAGGCGCAAAGCTTTGGCGGTTTTGATTAAAGAGGACTTTGCAAGAAGCAACATAAACATACAAAACTGATCATATAACCCATATCCGCCCTTTGTCAAGGAGATACAGAAACCTTAACCACTTCGTATATAGAAGAAGACATCTACTTTTGGCACCACGCAATTTTAGTGCTCATTAAAATCTCTCATATGATTTGATTTCCTAACTTTAAAGTTTCCCTCGAGTAGAAAATACTCGTCAAACAATACACTATATACACTTGGACCATAAGACGAGAGGTCACCTATAGATGACCATATAAAATCTTCGTTTCCTAGATTTAATAGTTATTTTATATCTAAAGACATCATATACGGTTATGTAATGTCATTGAGAAATTATGTAACAGCACCCATACATCAACTAAAAAGATATGGAAACAAAAAGGACATGGAATTAGATTTGGATGAGGGGTGTGGTGAGTGGAATAAGCATTACCTCTTGCAGCAATGCATACATCTTTCATACCTGAAAAAGATTGAAAACACACCAATAATATCAACCGTGATAGATGCTCTTAATAATTAAGCAAAAGTAGTGTAGGCAAAGAATGACATATGAGTGTTCACCCATAGTGCTCCACCATATTGATGTTCATTTACTACATAGATTTGTTTTTTTTTTTTCATGAATGGATATTGTTAAGGGCATTCTTGATTCTTCCAACTTTTGTGTTGGCCTTATTGCTGACCAAGATGCCTCTTGGCACCTCCATAACCAATGCTTTATTATTTTATTTTTTCTTCCATTTTTTCTATCCCAAAAGCTGATGAGGTCTTCTATGCCTTTTTTAGTTGATAATTATATTCAGTGATCAAAGTTTATGCCAGAATTGGTGCTTAATGATTCTACATAGCTCAGGGAGGGAAAAATGTCAGAGTGTCATCATTCACTTGTGGCTAATATCCACTAAGTTGGTTCATACTAATCGTATCATTGTTTAATAAGATATTCCTCAATGTTACAATGATCAAGGACGTGTCACTAGAATGTTTAATGTGTGCTTTTGGCATGAGGGAAAATCATGATGAATAATTTACTCAAATAAGTCATTGGCACAAATGATGAATAATTTACTCAAATATGATCATTGGCACAAATGTTAAACATAGAATGTGGACATGCCATACCTCATAATCAAACTCTTGTAAAAGAAGACACACTTTAATCAAGAGAGGACAACCAACCTAATGAGCTGTTTCTTATATTTTGTGCACGTCATATCCAAGGTCTTGCGCACACGTAGGCCCATTCCAATTTGATTGTAGATCATATGTTCTGATTTAAACTAATATGCTACAGTGAGATATTTTTAGCCCAAGATGAATAACTGCTATTTTCCAGTGATAACTAGGCAAGTTTATGGCCAATATTGGTGATAGGAAGGGGGGCGTTACACTGAGCCAGAGGTTATGCATTAAAGATGAGTGCAACTCTTGGCGGAAAATAAGTATCAGACACTTCTTCCACAATTATCCAACTTAACACGATCATACAAAATAGTGCAAGTACTTGCCTACCTGTGAAATGTCTACAAGAACATGACCATCTTTTTAGGTTCAATCAACCTCTATCTCACCAAATTAATAAGAGAGATCTAGTGAACCAAATCAATGAAAATAGATATTTAGTGCCAATTATCCAAATCAACGCAGATATGCTTGACGAGAGTAAACATGACCAATCCTGGTCGAAAAATTATGGGCAGAGGTTAATACAGCTGATAGTGTAACCAACTTATAAAAAGCAGAACATCATCCAAATATGTTAGTTATATCAGTAACAATGTAAGAAAGCAGCAAGAGACCAGTCAGCTGGACTAAAAGGCAAAATACGAGAAGAATGAGATGTATGAAACATATGGTACATAAAAGAGTTTTTTAAGATTGAAGTTAATACTACAGACATCAAGGTTAGGTATATAAGTCATATGACACTATAGGTAACAATATGTGTTCTTATCGATACCTCTATTCTAGTCATGTATCTATGGCTTTTCACATTACAATTAACCTTAGGCAGTCAATATGAGACTATAGGCAACACAATATGTGTTCTTATCGATACCTCTATTCTTGTCACGTACTCATGGTTCTAAACATTTAGTTTTACCATAGGCAGTCAATAGCATGCATCAGCTTTCTTCTAGGCCCGACTGCATCTGCACCCATATCTTTCAGCTTCTGCATGGTCAAATTCGCCAATTGCATCTTGTTAACACGTCTAGACCTAAAAATCTTTACAAATTGACCAAGTCCTAGAGACACCAGCCAACTGTCCAGCCCACCAGCCCTCTTAAGCTTTCTTTCAAGATTTAAAGCCCTCATCTTTGGATTCGCCAACATATGCCCATTTAACGAATTTCCACAATGTCTACTTGTTTTCGGGGCACCACAAATTGCAAGTGTTTTGAGACGACTAGGTTCATTACGATGCCAGTTTGCTGACGTGGTCCTGTGGTTCACCTTTGGTGGGTTAGAATATGCTGCGATGGTTTTTGTGGTGGGCAATGGCATGGTTTTCTCTATAGTAAGAGGTGGATCCAGATGTAGAGCTGTAATATGACCGACACCCGGTTGTGGAGCTCTAATATGATCGACCTTTTCGGCAGCTATAGGTTGTGATGGTGTTTCTACCAGGTTCGGCATCACACATTCTTCAGTGATGGGTAATGGTGGGATAAAGATGGTGACTTTTTGCTTCTTGACAACAACCCAACCATCTCGCACACACTCCTCCATATCGAGGTCACTTGGAGTACAAGTTTTGTTTGGAACTTGCTTTATCTTTGGTCTCATCATTTACTTGTGAACCTGCATCACAAATAAACATCAAGGCAAAACACTTATGACCTGATATAAGATGGTAACCATGTCCAGAACCACAATCCCTGTAAAAACTTGGTTATACAGCTGAGCATATTTGAGGTAGAAGATCGGGAGCAGAGAATCTAGTATAAGAGAAAAGGAGCAGGCAAATCAAAGTGGTGAAAAAATGTGTATGATGCAGATAACTTTCAAACATTCAATTATTAGTTTCAGAGGCAAATACTACTCGGGATCTGATTAGTTTCTTCTAAGGTATACAACAATAATACAAAATCATGGCCCTGACAAGAAACGTAATTGAGTATTCTTGAAATTTAGAAGAAAAAAAAAAAAAAAAAAAAAAAAGACCTTACAATTCGCTGTCTTCAAGGTTCAATCAGTTTTACAAACTTCCTACTAAACATATCCAACCAACATTGACCATACTCATAACCAATACACCAATAATCACTATCGTTCAACACCTTAAATGTGGCCGTGGCAATCTTTATTAGATCGGATAATTGTCATAAAATAAGCACGGGTTACTATTTGATTAAGCTATTCTAACAGTAGGCAGGACATCCTACTAATCAAACGTTATCAACGCAACAACCTCGTATAAATAACCCAATTTTCACAAAGCAAAACAAAATCTTAATCACAATAATCCAGCTTCGACATTACTGCACCGTCTACAAAGTAACCAATCACATAGAAACACACTTAATCGCCAAAAGCCTCTATCCAGAATGCCGACACTAGCTAGCCACATATAATATTGTTCTCTCACTATATGCAAAGGGTTTAAGCCTTATGAAACTAATTACATTTATACCATCATAATTATAACCTGTTAATCTAATCAATTAAGTTACATACAATATCCTGAATAAATCCAACACCAAATTTCAACACAATTAGTAACATTTATTCATCAAGATTTAAACTTTATATCAAAATTAGTCATAATGTAGCATTTTATTAAAACTAACATACCTTTATGTTGAAATTGATCAAAGAAGATGAAATTAATAAAGGGTTTGATTCAATTGTAGCAGAAAATGAAACCCTTTTCACCGATTTAATGGATCTTGTAATTTGGCGCCCTAGTTTATGCACCCCTTCTGCACCAGGGTTTACGTTTTAGAATTTTTCACTCAAAGGATTAAGGGGCGTGTTATTAATTGCTTTTTTTTTAATATTATTGTGACATGTTTGTAAGAAGAAAAAAAAAAAAAAAAAGGTTTGACCAGATATTATTGAAGATTATGGAAAAAAGAATATATTTAAAAATAAGTTTTGGGAAATAATCTTTGGAAAAAAAGGATGTGAATTATTTAAAAAATATATTTAAAAAAATAAGTTTTCGAAACCAGTTTTTAAAAAATTATAGAGATTATTTTTCACAAATTAACTAATTTTAATCCTTTTTAATACCAATACTACCTACACTTAAAAAAACAACTTTAATATTTTTCAAGACCAAAGATCAATATCAATGATAAGATCAACAACAACAACCAACAATATCTATTTTTACCAAACATACTCGAAAAAAAAAGAATAACAAAAAAAATATTTTTATTAATTTTTAGAAGCATATTTTATGATATGTCCATGCTAAATACAAATTGTTTTTTACGCGTACTTGCGAGACGTTAGTACAAAGGATATTTCATAACTTGGGTAAAGTTGTAAAAGACTTTTCATTATTTCAAAAAGATTTTAGTAAGGTTTTTTGCACTGTGACAAAAATTTTAAAGCTTGATAAACCTTAAATTTTTCGTAAAAGCCTTACTCATTAAAAGTGATTTGCATTAAATGCATTAAATACATCAAGTCTTTAAAAACTTAATACATTGTAGATGCTCTAATAATTCGGAGAGTTTGCATATAAAAAAATCAATCTTATAAACTATCTAATTTTTGATCGAATGAGAAAAAACCTTCCCGCCCTTTTTCTTAATAAATAAATATCTCAAAAATTGTTAATCGTTAAGCAAATATAATTACACAATCGTGACCAACATTTAATTATCTTTCTATAAATGGACACTTCAATTTATTTTTGAAAAAAAAAATTCAACTATTTTCACGGTTATTTTTTATTATTATTTTTTTTTGCGAAAACTTACATGATAAATTACATGTGATTTAACACTAATTTTAAAGTTCGAACAATTAACAACTACAGTAAATTGAACATAATTTTTTTTACAAAATTCTAAAAGTTTTACCTTTTTCTTCTTCCTAAAAAGTAGACATTCATAACTTTCTAACTATATATAACACGTTACATTTCACTTTCTAAAAAGAGTAGTTAATTAACAAAGTTGGATAAAATAAGAAAAACTTTCCTTTTGTGGTAATGGTAATTTACACTATAAAATTAGATCTAGTACTTGCAGAACTTGTGCCCTTAGATGAGTTATTTTTATCACCTATGTGGGTTGTTGTAGTAGCTTTTTCATGAAGAGGACGTGAACTATATGATTCCTTGAAGCTAGACCACTACCTCTCTTCATTATAAGGACTTTCAAAAGCATTTGCATCGTGTTATTATTGAGAAAAATTAAAGTATTCAACTCAAACTGACTTTGACTAAAACAAAAAAAAAAAACTGGTTTTCAATATTTTCAGACTCTATTAAAGACTTCATTTAAAAAGGAAATATTGTTTTATAAAAGGTAACATCTCTTGAAAAGAAAACAATTTTACTTTCAATACTTTAGAACTTGTAAGCTTTTTTGACACTTAAAAAACCTATTATGATTTTTCAAACCTTGAACTAAACTTTTTTTATTTTATTTAACACAATACCCATATCCTAAAACATTTTAATATGAGAGATTGAGAGAGAACTGGTTCTTTACCATTCATTAACAAATAAGGGGATGCTCCAGACAAGACCGATGAACGTAAATTATTAAGACTACTCCCAACAATGGTTGTTGAGGCATCGTGAGAGAGAGTGAGGTAGCGTGAGCTTGCTGGGAGTGTGTGGTGAGCTACGTAAGGAGGCCAAAAAGAAGGAACCAAAGGTGAGCCGGCCACCTTATATGGTTGTGTGCAAGTGGGCCTTTTTTCAATGTTTATATTATTAGTTATTTGATTTGTGAGTGTGTGGGGGTATTTATTGAGGTATGTTTATATAAAAGTGGGTATTTTAATAAAAGATGAGGGAGTGGTGACTATTAGAAGTGATAAGTGAGAGGGAGTGAGGAGAGAGAGAAAGCTGATGTAACGCTGAGGTAGAAGGTGAAGTGGTGTAACTACTCAGAGTAGTCTAATAAGATAAGTAGCAACTAATACAAATTCAGTCCACATAGTAAGAGGAATTCCCACTGAAACATAAGACTTCTAGCTACATTCAACAAATGTCTATATTTTCTTTCTGTCGGCACAAGAGGAATTCCCATTTTGCTAAGGTGTGTGGGCACATGATGTTGATGAATAATATCCTTTTGAAAAAAATTAACATTTTATTATTTACAAACTCTGTGCCATTATCAGATTTAAAAACTTTAACCTTTTTTTATTGCATTATTTAAGAATAAGTTCAACAAAACTTTCAATAAAAAACCAACTTCATCTTTAGTTTTTACCAAGTATACCCATACACCCCTAATGTAAGCATCAACATAGTTATAAAAGTACTTATACCCTTCTTTACTAACAAGTAACAACCCTATAAGGACCTCACAAATCAAGATGAACAAGTTTACCAACACTAGTAAACTTATGATCACTCAAGTGAAAAGGTTTCCCTTATTTGTTTAGGACTGTGCCAGATGACACAAGGTGAAATATGTTGATCAAATATAAGACCAATTTTTTTTATTTTTTATTATTTTTTTGACTAAAATCTGCGTTGGTCACTAAACTGTTCACCGAACATCGTGATGGGACAAAGTTAGGAGTTATCGTCATTGGACGTCCAAAACTTGGGTTTTAATGAAGAAGTCCTCGACCACTAATCTGCAAAGTCGATGTCGATTTTTGTCGTAGTAGTCGAGTATTTTAATCATACACATTTATACCTTGTTTCTTCTCTTCTTGTTTCTGTCTCTTCATCAGATGGATCTTTCTTCATCAACTGATTAGATCATATGGTGGAAAGATCCATTTCTTGTTCCTTTACTCTTATTCTTGGATACACCGGATGGTTCATCTATCGATATCTTCTCTTTAAGGTGAACCTTCATTTATGACAGTGGTTTATATTAATTCATTTTTCGCGAACCAAATAACAAGATCAATGTTACGTGGCACAATATGTACCACGGCTACATATGATATGTTTTAACAAATTCCTCTTTGTGTCTGAAACCAACCGTACAGTCAACTAGAAAGGAGCTAGCCGATGATATTGAAGCACTGAAGAAGAAGATTATCGGGTCTGAATGAAGATTAGTAATCACTGACATGTTTATGTCATCACATGTATTTACGTTATTGATTCAAAGTTGTTTACATGTATGCTTCCACCACGACGCTAAATAGTGTGCACGTCCTGACTGTGAAGTGTTTCTATGTGTTGTACCACATGTTTTCATCTATCTGTTGTAAATTGGCTAATTTTTTTTATTGGAAATATATAACAACTTGATGTTAATAAATTGATTATTTAACTTTTGAACTCTAGTGACTTCAAATGGATGAAGCAATATATGGTAATTACTAATTAGTCAACTTTGACCTGGTTTCTCTAGCATAAGTGCTTAAACGATGGCCTTTAGATGATTCTGTGATTGTATTACGCATTTCAACTCTAGATATGATGTAGAGCTGCACAGCTTACATCACCTAAAACACAATACAAATATCATTACTCATTAGTTGGCCCTAAAGTCAGAGCATATGGTATAACTTAGTCAAAGGCATGCGGTTATGCATTAGCTAGTTTTACTTTACTGATCGCGGTGTCATGATAAGTGATAACAACTCAACTTAGCACTAAAATACTACTGGGTTGCACGATAATCATCACACATGTTTAAACTGAAACAAAGGCTGATTATAAACTAAATTACCAGTAAAACATATTCAAATAATTTTATCAGTTTATGAACATCCAAATAATTGAACTTAGAAAATGAGTCAGTGACCTTACCAAATATTAGAAATTAAATCATTATCAGAATAAAAGAATGTCAACTGAAGCAAGATAAACTCAAAGATTTATAATCCAATACTTTATAGCCATGGCTCATTCCCATGAAGTATGGCGCAAGAATGGGACTTAAGCTCTTAACTTGCATGTGAAATGCATCTTACTGGATAAATAATCCATCCATATTAGAACTACTCTTTTGGATACAAAATTACATATGCATTAAGAAAAATATTCGTAACAAGAAGAAAAATAATCAGTTCATGAAGAAAGATCCATCTGATGAAGAGACCGAAACAAGAAGAGAAGAAACAAGGTATAAATGTATGGAATAAAATACCGCCATTACATGACAAAATCGACAATCGACTTTGGCGTTAGTGGTCGAGGACTTCTTTGACATTAAAACCCAAGTTTTGGACCTCCAATGATGATAACTCTCAACTTTGTCCCATCGCGATGCGCGGAACAAGTTTAAGGACCAACGGTGTTTTTTTTTTTTTTTTTTTTACCAAGAATAGATGAACATGGTTGAGCGGATGACCAAGTATGCTATGCCACAATTGTTTAGAAAGATGACATATAAAGACAAAATTCGATAGACCAACACTAGACTTACCACTTTGATTCACATCAAAAAAATATAGACCATCACACTCATTACCAGTCCTCACAGTTTTGATCAGTTTCAAATCCTGAATGTAACACTTATGCTCATCAAAACCAACAAACAAGTTACTATCTTTAATCAATTTATGAATAGACAAAAGACTAACACAATATTCTGGAACCACTAAAACATCAAACAGAACCACAGTATTAGTTAATCTCAAATTTCCAACAACTTTAATATGTACAAGAGTCACATTAAGACGACCAACAGTTAATTTCAGACAAGAAATATCAATTACATTATACATATCTTTAGTGGAAACACTTAAATGTTGATTGGCTCCAAAATCTATGATCCAACCCAAAGACGAATTAGATAAGTAAGAACATGTATGAGCACATAATTTTTTTCAAAATTTAAATTGAAAAACACACTGCGATTTGACTGCATACTTGCCATATTGGCACTAGCACTTTTCGAAGGTCTTTAATTAATAAGAGAAAGAACTTTCATTATTTGTTCTTTTGTATATGATGAGTCAGATGGGGGTAGACGTATTTATATTTACTTCTGCACTACCATTGAAATTTACGACAACACCATATTGCTTTAGCAAGATTTGGTTTCTTTCTGAATCCAACACGATAATCAATAATCTTAAAACATCTTTCTAGTGTGACAAATTAAACCACGGTTTTGGACAGAAGATTAGGATTAGTTTCTCTAATGTTAGTGTTATTTCTCATTTTAAAATCATTTGACTTAACAATAAAAGCAAAAACTTGAACTTTACTACTAAATAAAACACCAAGGGGACGTTTGGTACGATGGTATGGAAAGCTGAGAAACAGAATGGAGAAGCATTCTTGTGTTTGTTGTGTTGAGAATGGAATCGGTGAATCAATATTTGATTCTCTTTCCATTCTTCACATTCTCTTAAAATAGTGAAGAAAGGAGAGAATTGGTGAACAAAAGGCAAGACATTCTATGGTTGGTTCTTCCGTATAATACAAAAAATGATTTCAATCATCGTCTTCAATTTTTTTTTAATTATTTGAAATACAAAAATTGATAGGTTGATATCAAATCTTCATATCAACGTTTATATTTTAACCTTTTCTTATAAACTAGTTATTCAAATGTTGATATCATTTTTTTTTTTATGTTTGGGTTCCATCAAAATTCACCACAACTATTATAAATAAATATTATTAGAATTAATTTTCAATTGTGCACATTATTACGAATTACACCCAACAAAAGATCCTCCAATATTGCTTTTGCGATAGAAGGTTAGCATATACTCGTTGTATTTAAGCTAGCAATTTAAATAATCATATTTAATGATGATTTAGGTAATCGAATGCTTAAAAGAAAATTTTAGATGATAAAATTCATTTTAATTCATGTATATATACAATAACCAAACAAGATAATGCTCTATATCACACGCATTCTTTATTTGTACCAAATATTAGAATCGTTATTCTTTCTCAAACATGATTCACTTTCTCTACAATTCCATTTTCTATTACGATTCCATTCTACGACATTCTCTCATACCAAACGTGCCCCAAGATAAAATCCTCTATGAGATTCCTCCTTAACAAAAGTATCTTTAACATCAAGTAAATGATCTCTAGCAAGTGTATTACTTGTCATAGGTCTATACATATCATTTAATACCATTAAAAGTTGCATTAGTATTATTAATTGATTGGTTTCAAAATACAAGCATTAACAACACATGTACAAGCATGCAACAAAGTCAAAACATAAAATCTCTCTACAAAGAATTCAACTTATGATACTAATAAGGAACAAAAATATCACTTTGTTTTAAAACATTGATTTTATGCATGAGATTAAAAATTACGGAACTATCCATCTTATCATAAGTTTCTTTCAACTCAGTCCAGACATCATAAGCAATTTCAGAAAACACTTGACCCAAATACAATTCCTGAGACAAAGACCCTAAAATATACCCAAGCATAATTCAATTACATCTCTCCCATTATTAAGATAAAATAGGACTAGTAACAGGTTTAACAGATGTACCATCAATAAACCCCATTTCATTTTTAAGTTTTAAAGCAACTTGCATAGCAGTAGCCCACATCTTATTTTAAGTAACAGTAAGCTTAAAACTAACAACAATAGTAGTAGAATGATCATTAGCATGCAAATATAAGGATTACCAAATCAATACTACTAATAAATACTTTGGTTATAATAGTAGACAATAAATCAACAAAACAACAATCACAAATAATAAATAACAGCCAATCACACAAGAAACTAAACATAAACAACAAATAAACTAACAATATCAAACAAATAACAATCAGATCAAGAACAACCACAAACCAAGAAGACCTGGTCACAAAAGTGGATCTAAACGTACACGGATCAAGGTCGGTGACAAGATTCCTTGGTTCTTAAATAAGTAAATCAAGTATAATCCAACGTGGTATATCACAGCTTAACCAATACAATTGCAAACACATGTCAAAACCACTAAACAAACCGGTTCTAATCATCAAACCGTAAATAATGACTAACAATGCTTTAACAAGAAATGCAATGGAACATAAATTAAACCCTAGATCGATATGGTTTGTGATTTCAGTGAAATCACCAAATTCAGTTCTAAAGTTTCCTAAACGATAATAACCACCAAGAATCAATCGATTATTGCCTAAATTGAAGAAACCCCCAATTTTCAAGAAACCCTAATTTTAACCAAACACATATCACTCAAGAACCTGATCAACCAATAACCTTACAAAATGTAAGATCAAACTAAGAACATACATTAGAACCTAATGATCTGATACCATATAAAAACTAATGGTAACAATCAAACAACCCAAAGTTTCACACAACCAATCTCCCCACATGCTTTATTATTTAGTAACAAAATAGGTACGATTGTCCTCAAACAGATGCAATGAACATATCAATAAAATGATTGTTCTTAAATAGATGTAATCTAAGAGAATACAAATAACTCACAACAAAGAACCTCACTACCACCCTCTAACTATCAAACTATACTAGACAATGATGATCAACAAACAATACTCAAAATATTGAGAGAGAAATAACTTGTGTGTGAAAGAGAATGATTGTGCAACACTATAGAGCCCTAGAAGTTACACTTCAAACACTTCACAAATGAAAAAGGCAAAGCAAGCATAAAGTATATAAAGTATCAAGAATTTACAATATTAACCTTTGTACTTTATATCAGAATAAGTTTTCTTATAACACATATATTTCATCACAAATATTATTAATTATATGAAAAATATAACAAATAAAAATGCTCTCTAGCGATGGCGACCATCTAACTCTCTAACTACACGAATTCGATTCCATTCAATCCTTAATTCTTTGTTTCTTGTTGATCTGTAACAAGTTATGATTTAACATTCATGGTCTGTATTTCTATGGTTCAGATTCGTTGGTTCAAGATTTAAGGTTGTGCTGCTCATTTTTAGGGTTTGCTTTCTATCGTTTCTGGTTTACTGTTGCATTAACCCTATTGTTTATATCGATTGTTCTATTGATTGTGTTAATACAAATATCGTCATTAAACGTTATTTATATTTTTGATCTTTACCTAAGTTTTGTTAACGACAAAAGTAAATTTAATTTGTATACAAGCTTAAAGCTTGTCAAGTTTAATAGATATTAAAACAAGCTTTTTCAAACAATATATTCATCATTCAAGCATTTACATTTATGATTAGTGGCATCTTGATATGACTCTAATCATTATGTATGATAGTAGTTTTTAGAATGTGTTAGGTTCTTAAAACCAAATACTACTTAAGTACTTGCATATTTTTAAAAATAGAAATAAAACATATGACATCATGTGATGCATCATGGAAATCATTGGAATATTTCATTGGATATTTTGTGTGGATTTGTACTCTTCATATCTTGCACAATCTCACTTAGATATAGTTGACTTTAGCAAAGATTTTGATATCTTGGTCATCGAGACTGGCGGTACCAAAATGGTACAGGCGGAACCCTATTAAGGGTTCCGTGGTCATGACGCCTCTGTCCATTTGGCTATAAATAGCAAAGCCAAACCAAGTAGTTTTTCATCCCTTTCTATTATACTCTCATACATATCTTCTCTAACCTTTCTAACTCGGTTTCATATCATAGTAGTGATCTCTTTTGTAGCAAAGAAGATCAAGTCACATTCAAGCTTCAAACGAAGTTAGAAGTCTTGTTTGTTTAGTGTTGATTCATACTTCATTGTTGTATTAAACCATCATAATCTTGTGAGTGTGAGTGGTTAGTATTTTAGTCCTCAAAATACATTGTGTGTGGAGTAGTTGTACCCTTGGAAAGAACTCGACATCTAGCTTAGTGTCGGAAATAGTGTAGCGGTGTAAAGGTTTTCTCCACGGTGAAAGGAGCTTGTTGACTAGTGAAGTTAAACTCTCGAGTGTGAGACTCGGGAGTGGAGTAGGGCAAGGAAAAAGAGTCCTTGAGACCGAACCACTATAAACAACTTGTTGTGGTTTGATCATTTCTTTCCTTATTTACTCTTTACATATTGCTTGCATATTTCATTAACATATCTAAGATCAATATCAATTGATCTTTTCAATAAGTTTCAAAACAAAGTTTTTAATCGATAAACTATTCAACCCCCTTCTAGTTTTCTACATTGGTACGAGCCTCGTTGCTCAAGAATTTCTAAAATAATTTGTATTTTATAAACTTGAAACGATCCATGGATTCTCGAAACTTTAAAGAAGGGCAATCTATGCAAAGACCACCACTCTTTGAAACCAATGGATTTATCTATTGGAAAAATCGATTTTGAAACATATGTAAAGTCAAAAGATATAGATCTTTGGTTTATTATTGTTAAAGGGATTTTAGTTCTACAACAAAGGACATTTCATTGATGAACAAAAGAAATTAGTTGCTAAAAATAATGAAGCTAAAATGATGCTTTACAATGCTTTACCTAGAAAAGAATATGAAAGAATTTTTATGTGTGAAACCGCCAAAGATATTTGGGAATCTTTGATTATTACACATCAAGGTAATTCACAAGTCAAGGATAACAAAATTGATATTCTTGTTCAACAATATGAACAATTTGTTATCCACGAAGATGAAACCATTGATTGTGGATTTGCTCGCTTTAATACTATTATTACATCACTTAAAGCACTTGATGAATCTTTTCGTAGTAAGAACTTTGTCGGAAATTTCTTAGAGCACTCCATCCCAAATGGAGAGCTAAAGTGACCGCTATTAAAGAATCAAAAGATCTCTCAAAATGTCACTAGACAGCTAATCGGTAACCTCAAAGTACACGAAATGGTGATGGAGAAAGATTCGGAGATCATCAAAGGAAAAAGGGAGAAGATCAAACCGTTGCTCTAAAAGCAAAGGCGGAATCAAGTGATGATGATGAATCTTGCTCCGGTTGTGAAGATGAGGAATATGCCATGGTCGTTAGAGATTTTAAGAAGTTCTTTAGAAGAAGAGGAAAGTTCGTAAGACAACCTCGAGAAGAAAAGAAGCCATTCCGAAAGATCGGGATGACAAAAGGGTAAAGGTGAAAGAAAGTGTTTTAGATGTGGTGATGCAAATCATCTCATAGGAGAATATCCAAGCCACCTAAAAGCAAAACTCAACGAGCTTTTGTAAGTGGTGCTGGAGTGATAGTGAAGACGATGAAGAATCAAGCAAGGAAGAGATCGCTCTAATGGCACATGAGTCAAATGAGGTACTTTCCGACTCTTCTTACTCTTCCGTTGATGATGACACTTTGCAAAACAATATAATCAATTGTGTGAGCTAAGTCTAAAATCATAACTAAAATAAATTTTTAAAAACTAAAAGGAATTTTGGAAAATGAAGTTTATGAGTTAAAAGAAAAGCAAAACGACTTGAAAAGGGAAAGGCAAATGACGATGGTTGTAAATCATGTCAAGAGCTTAATCTTGAAATAGAAAAACTAAAGCTCACACAAGATGTTTTAATCGAAAATAATTCTAAATTTAAAAGGTTTAACAAAAACATCGCTCTTGCCGATGAAATAGTTAAAATCCATAAAACACCGGGGAGACATGAATGGGCTAGGATTTAATGAAGTATTAATTCCAAAGAGTCAAAACAAAAGCGGCGAAAAGGACGAACAATCATCAAAAGCATTGCGGTACAACACGGACGAGCGGAACCAAAATAAGGGTTACGACGGTGAAACAAATGGTGCCGTGGGTACTTGACGAGGGCAGGATGTTCGTGTCTGGACCGTCTTGAATTGTCAAAGTAACAAAGAAAACCAAGGATAGTGTTAAACTAAAACCAACTGTTACATCGGAGTAGAACTTGCTAAAATGAATTTAGATCAAAACTACTCAACAACGATATAAAGCACCTTTTGCCAAACGCCCTTTCCTAAGAGCAACCACAACGTACAACCCAACTACCAACACAATGGTTGGAATCAAAACTTCTCTAGACCATATCAAACTCCAGTTACATGTCATGGAACTCTTTCCCATCATTTCCATACATGAATCAAATAAATGGTATGTTTAACCCAAACGGACCCATGAGATATTGGGGACCAAATGCTTGAGTTATTTACTTCTTAGGTATGCTTGAAAGTTGGATTGGAACCGATGAATGGATAAAAGATAGTGGATGCTCACGACATGACGGGCAACAAAGTCTCTTCTCATCATACCAAGAGTATAGCGGAGGTAATGTCACTTTTGGTAGCAATCTCAAAAGCAAAATCATTGGCAAAGGTACGATCGCTCATAACTCCCTAACTATTGAAAATTTTGCTCATGTGGATAGGTTAGGATTTAATCTACTTAGTATTAGCCAATTATGTGATAAAAAGTATAAAGTACTATTTGATGAAAATGGTAGTAAAATACTAAAAGATGGTATCACCATAGCTAAAGGAGTTAGGAAAAATAACATATCGTCATGAGGATAGATAAAACATATAACAACAAACTTTGTCTAACAACATTAGATGATAGCTCATCTCTTTGGCATAGGCGCTTAGGTCACGCTAATATGAGACTTATACAAAACCTATCTTTAAAAGAACTAGTTAGGAATTTACCAAAACTAAAATATGACCAACACTTTTGCGACGCTTTCAAAATTGGTAAAGAAACCCATAGTAGTCACAAATCTAAAAATATGGTGTCCACATCTAAGTGTCTAGAATTATTACATATGGACTTGTTTGGACCATCCGCTATAAGAAGCTACGGAGGCAACTTATACACTTTGGTCATAGTAGATGATTACTCAAGGTTTACTTGGGCGTTGTTTTGAAAACCAAAATGAAGCTTTTGATAAATTTGAAATTCTTAGCAAGAAAATTCAAAATCTACTAGGTGTTAAAATTGTGTCGATCCGAGCGGATCATGGTGCGTGAATTTGACAACGAAACTTAATTTGGAAACTTTTGTAATACAAATGGTATAACACATAACTTTTCCGCTCAAGAACACCTCAATCAAATGGAGTAGTAGAGCGTAAAATAGAACAATTCAAGAAATGAGTAGAACAATGCTTAATGAACAAAACATTCCTCAAAAGTTTTGGTGCAACGCTTAACACTTCTACATATATTTTGAATAGAGTTTTAATCGTCATTTCTTAAACAAAACACCATATGAGCTCTACAAAGGTAAAAAGCCAACTTTAGGATATTTTAGAGTCTTTGGTTGTAAATGCTTCATTCTTAATACTAAAGACTATCTCACCAAGTTTGACCCAAAGTCTTATGAAGGTGTATTTCGGGTTATTCTCAAACTAGCAAAGCTTATATTGTCTTAACAAAGAAACAATGATAGTCGAGGAATCGTTGAACATAACATTTGACGAAGTCCACCTCCTCTAAGACATCACCTTTGGTAGATGATGACTTAGTTGAAAGTCAAATAATAGAAAGTCAAATTAATGATAACAAGGAAGATGAACCATTAAATAAGGAAATTATAAACATCAAGGAATCTAAAAGTCATCATTTAGAAAAGGTCATATGACAACTTAATCAAAGAACCTTAAGGTCACAAGCCCAAAATCAAAGTAATTATTTTGTTTCAGTATCCACCATAGAACCGAAAAACATAAATGAAGCAATAAAAGATGAATCTTGGGTGATTGCCATGCAAGAAGAATTAAACCAATTCGTTAGAAATGATGTTTGGAAATTAGTTCCAAAACCTAAAGATCAAACCATAATTGGAGCGAAATGGGTTTTCGAAATAAAATGGATGAAAATGGTATAGTATCTAGAAACAAAGCTAGGCTTGTTGCACAAGGCTATAATCAACAAGAAGGTATTGATTATGATGAAACTTATGCTCCGGTAGCTAGACTCGAATCTATTAGAATATTACTTGCTTATGCATGTGCTTATGACTTTAAATTATTTCAAATGGATGTTAAAAGTGTTTTCCTTAATGGGTTTATTAACGAAGAAGTGTATGTTGCTCAACCTCCCGGTTTTACCAACTTTGAGAAACCACATCATGTCTTCAAATTCAAAAAGGCATTGTATGGTCTTAAGCAAGCACCAAAAGCTTGGTACGACCGACTTAAGACTTTTCTTATTGATAACAAATACTCTATGGGATTAGTAGAAATTACTCTTTTTACCAAGAAAAAGGAATCACCTATTATCATTGTTCAAATATGCGTTGATGACATTATATTCGGATCAACTTGTCAAGAGCTATGTGATGATTTCTTTAAAATCATGCACGACGAGTTTGAAATGAGTATGATGGGTGAGTTAAATTTCTTTCTAGGACTTCAAATTAAACAACTAGAAGATGGCATATTTTTTAACCAATCTAAATATATAAAAGACATGCTTAAGAAATTTGGTCTTGAAGATTCCAAACCAACTAAAACACCCATGTCCTCGGACACCAAACTCACCAAGGACGAAGAAGGTGAATCCGTAGATAACACTAAATATAGAGGAATGATTGGTAGCCTACTCTATCTTACGGCTAGTAGACCCGACATTATGTTTAGTGTTTGTCTATGTCTCGCTTTCAAGAAAACCCAAAGGCATCACACTTAGAAGCCTTAAAAGGATCTTTAGATACATTAAGGGAACAACGTGTTTAGGATTATGGTATCCCAAAGGAGCGGGTGTAGAAACCGTAGTGTATGCCGACTCGGATCATGCCGGTGATTATGTCGATAGAAAAGTACAAGTGGTATTTGCACTTTTGTTGGACATTGTCTCACCTCATGGTTTGCAAAGAAGCAAACGGCCTTAACTATCTCAACTCATGAAGCGAGTACGTCTCGGTAGGAAAAGCATGTCAACAAGCTCTTTGGATAAAGCAAGCTCTCGTAGATTACGAAATTCATCTCAACGATATTGTGATACTGCGACAACAAAGGAGCCATCGATCTCGAGAAGAATCCGTTCAACATGCTCGTACAAAGCATATTGAAATCCGTCATCACTTTCTTGGCGACAATGTTCAAAAGGAAACATCTCAATCGAAAGTATCCTCAAGACAACATTGCGACATCTTAACTAAGCCTCTTAAGCGAGAACCTTTTAATCTTCTTAGACTTGGTTTAGGGTTAATGGAACCAAACATGTATGATAAACATAGCCCAAAACATTAGAATAGTCAAAACAAAACAATTTTGTCTTGTACACTGCATCTCTGTAGCCACGGCACCAACGACAACAGACGGAACCAAATATTTGGTGCCGTCGGTCCGTCAAATCTCTGAGGAACAAAAGCGCTATATACTAAACATCCTCTTCCTCAAACCCACTTTACCAAAACGTGTAAACATTAAACCAAGCTCATTATTGACACCTTTCCACTCACTAATCACTGAAGATAACATCATTGTAAGTATCCTAACTACATTTTATCTCTTAATTCTGAGTCTAGGATTCTTATTTATGCACAAAACTATCACAAATCATTAAATGGGGTTTTATGTATGCTTTTATACCAAATATGAATTCAATTGGCAAAATGCATAACTAGTCATTGAAATTACGTACTACATTATCATATTGCATAAACAAATCATGCTTCCCACTAATTAATAGATAATGAATATAAGGCCTTATTCAAATAACCAAACACCCCATGTCAAAAGTTTTGAAAAGCTTCACTTGTAGGAAAACAATTTTATTTTCATTGCTAATACAAATAGAAATGTTAAATTTTCATCACTTGCATGCTCTTGAATACTAAAGGTATTGCATAACTAATATGCATTCCGGGTATATTCAAATGAAGCCACATTGAATTAGGAGCATTCGGGTTATCTCAAGGTATTTGCCAAACACCCACTAAAACCATTTTGTGCATAAAATGAGTCGAGATAACCGCAACTCCAAATTGTTTTCATATAGGCACACTAGAACCCAAACATTAAAGTTTATTCTCATTTTAACATATCAATTCTTGTCCTTAGGAATAACCATGGTAGCCGCAAGATTCTATGATCACAAAGACACCCTTAACTACATTCCCAAACACCACAAAACCAAAGGACTTACCAAGGATCAAGTAGAAATATTTAAGGGTCTAGAATCAAGGTATTTCCATGAGGTAGAACCATTCACTCATCCTTCCTTGAAAATACCAATCTTCGTGAAGAACTAGCCGCCATTCAATTCGATTGTCTCCTTGACATCGATGAACCAATTGTCCTAGGTTTGTGTTAGAATTCTATGCTAGTGTGTCCGGCTTTAGTGATGAAGACGATGATGAATTTTGTCTTAGGTTTAGAATTAATCAAAGCGACTACACCATCATATTAGCCGACTTTGCTCGAGTGCTAGGAATTCCCAACCGAGGGACTTGTGTCTACTCGGATAAATGGTTACTCACCGTTCTTGATGCAATCAATGACCGCTCTTCCCTACCAAACCCGTTTGGCCGATAAGGATGTTATCCGTGAACACCTATTTAACCCAAGGGTGATACAACCCGTGTTACCGAAAGGAAAAGAGGTAAACCGAGATCCATATGGAATGGAGCTAAATGAACTTAAACTCGAATTTAAGAAATGGGAGGAGCTACTTAGAGCTAACGTCATTAGCACCATAGGAAATAGGGATCACATAAGCGCTTGCCTTTGTCACATGCTCTATAACTTGTCCACCGAGCAACCATTCAATTTAGCCTACTACATCGCTGGGAGAATGATTGATATTCCAACTCAAGGATCGGTTGCTCTTCCATACGGGATGCTTCTCACCCGTCTCTATAGAAACTTTGCACCAATTCCACCAACCCCAAAGGGATGCACATTCACTATGAACTCATCCTCGCATCTTTGTACCTTTGAGTGATGAGCGAGTTGCTAAGACAAAAGGCAAGAGAGCAAAACCTCCAACTCCATCATCATCATCATCAAATAGCTCAGGATGGTCTTCCAAGCTCTCGTCTTCCACCTCATGAGTATTATCGTCTCTTCCGAGATTGAAAATGAATCGTGAATTCAAGCAAACTAAGGGAATGTTCAAGTGCCTTGGTAGGATG
This sequence comes from Chrysanthemum lavandulifolium, assembly GCA_022545495.1. NCBI lineage: Eukaryota > Viridiplantae > Streptophyta > Magnoliopsida > Asterales > Asteraceae > Chrysanthemum > Chrysanthemum lavandulifolium. Next base: position 108,534,245 of record CM040245.1, on the reverse strand, counting down.
ATGAACAAGATTTACAAGTTGGACAAATGAGGGTACTTTAAGGAGTGTTTGGAACAATACATTATCGTTAATGTTTGATACTATTTAGTTTTTTTATTATGTAGGATGATAATATAACTTGAAACAATGATGTATGCTAACAATCTTATGCGGGGGATAGCACAAGCATGCTATCAAATTTTACCCATTTTCACCATAATGTGAAAATCACTAGCCTTGCTCAAAATACATGCTCCACTATGTTTATATATGTGTTATTTGCTTTTCCTAACTAGAAATGTTTAGTGTAACATCTCTTGAGAAAAATTCGGGTTTCGGAAAAGTTCCGACACCTAAAACTCACTCTGTCTACTTTTACACTTTCTACGGATCGAACGGCACCAAAGATTTGGTACCGTCCGTTAAATAATTAGTACCGCCGTACATGCACAGCGGGACGAATGGCACCCTTTTAGGGTTCCGGCCGTGTATATTTTGGTGTCGTGGATCATCCGGTAATTTTACGAATTTCGACTCTTCGTGATTCCAAATTACTATCCATTACTTAGAAATCAATCTTAACTAGTTTATACTTTTACTAGAACTAGTATAATTCACTTAGGTATATAAGAAATCCATTTCCACCAAAATTCAAAATTTGAAAAATCCACCCAAGGAGCCCTTTTGCATAAAGGAAGGAACCAAATTTTGGTACCTTGAATCCGTGGGTGATCGATTGTTAGGAAATTCCACTCATTAGAACACATTTATTGCAAATCTTTTCTTCTTCACTCCATCTCTCTTGAATGAATTGACTTGGTTGATATGACTAGCATTGACCCACTTCCAAATCATTAGGAACCTCATCTCTTCAATGGTTTAACATCAAATCAAACACATTTCTCCATAATTTTTCACTTCTATAAATTGAGAGGTTTTACCATGATCATCCTCACATCTTCTTCATTCTTACCATTATCTAGCAAAGAAAAACCCAAGTCAAAAATGACAAAATCCTCTCCTAAACCTTGCAAGAAAACCGCTAGAATTAGTGTGAGGCCTTGTTGCTTCGTTAACCTTAGCTCTTCATCCGAGTCTTCTCCACTCACAATCTCATCTCCAATCCGAGATGATACAAACCTTACCTTGGCTACACCTACTCAATCACACATTGTGATCACCACTCCACCACCTACAAAAACACCACCAAGGTCTCCTAACGATGCGTGCCAAGCGATCGAGCTAAATCACTCAAACTGCCGGACATGAATGGCGGTGTAATAAGCTTAAAGCGCCTAAGCACGAATGCAATGAAGATCGGGAGTATAGTGTTTCCGGTCGTTATGTCCCGGTGAGCTATGCAATGGATTATCAAGCGTAAAGTGATCGGGAGATTTGAGCGGAAAAGGAGATTGTGAATTATTATAACTACGGAAGAAGGACATAAACTACAAGGGCTTAAATGCAAATTAAAGAAAGTTAAAAGATAAAATCTATTAAATAAACGCTATCACTATATTTAAAATGATGTTTTTGTTTTATGTTTTACAAAGCGAAATTAAAATCTACGTGACGTCTAATTAAAAGCGTGAAACTTAATCAATATTACCCTAAAAATATGAAAATACATTTTTACAATCTTAATGATAAAAGAAAATATTTAGAAAAAGAAAATTATTTTTATAACTAATTATCTAATTATTATTAATTAAAACTATTTTAACTATTTAATAATTACCTAAAATACAAGAAAATAGGAAATAAAGCTAGAAAAATAAAATTATGAATTAGAAAAGTCTAAAATATCAAAATAGAATTTTCAAAACTATTTTTGTATTTTTACGATTATTTTCTATTTTCTAGGAATTAAAACTATTAAAACTAATTAAATTATTTAAAAATACAAATTTAACTAAGAAAAATCTAGAAAAATACTTTTTTGACTTTTTATATTTATCTAAACTTAAGAAAATTGAAAAATTATTTTTTTGAACCTTTTCTGAATTTTTTGTATTAAAAGCTAATTAAAAATGCTTAAAAACTAATTTAAATTAAGAAAAATAGCAAATCAACTTAGAAAAATCTGAAAATTTCAGGAAAACTCTAAAATTATATAAGGAATCTAAGAAAATTAGAAAAACAAGTGCTTATATGGAGGAATTAAGAACTGATGTGCAAGTGCTTATTATTAAGCACTCCAAATAAGCCAAATGAACAAAATAAGCTACCAACTGAAAACAGGAACTATGATATACTAAAAGTGACCAAATGCAACAGAAATCAACAAGCTACAACCACTGATATGCAATCAAGCACGATTTGATGTTGAGCTTATGTCTTAAAAAAGCAGATGAAAGGGTACCAACTTTGGACACAAGCACAATCTTCAAAATAAGCTAAATGTGAAAACTATCAATTGGAACCTAGACTAGACCTGGGTGAGACCAAGTGCACCAAAAATCAGACCTTGCCAAGCTTTTATGAGTCCTGTGCACCTTGCACAAAATCTGAGAAAACTCAGTGATAACTGATATCAGTGGAGCAGGGCATAAAGGGCCTAAAAGATAAAACATTTTAGACTTATAAAATATTTGTAAAATTTCACAAAAATGCTAATAAGTAAAAAGACCAGTTGAAGTTTCTAAAATGCCAAATCTCACTGAAATTGGCTCAAAGATGAGCTCATGAAAATTCCTTGCTTTTGGGCTCAACACATATTTTTGCAATTTTGACTTTTTGACAAGAATGATGAACTTTGACCAAAATGGATTTTGAATCCAATTTTATGACTAATGTTGATGTTATATGATGTAATGAACCTAATGCAATCAATGTTATAGACTTCTAAACACAAAACAATGATTTGCAATTCCTAAATCACAACAGATGAAGCATAGAGACGATTTCAATGATTCTTGACTTTTGAACTAGCGGGCACCAAACTATTGATCAAAATGTGCTCAAATGAGCTTAAGAAACATGAACTAACAATAAGTGTTCACTGAACAAGCCTTAAGGACAGTTTAAGCAATGAACCAAACACCCCTTATTACACTGATTTCTGCACAAAACAGATTTCAACAATGAACCTACTTATTATTATGATCAAACTAACTCTAATTAACCTAAATATTACTTATGAAACAGGCTTCAACTATTGTTAACCACTAAAACAGATTATGCAAAGAAATAAGCTTGAACTTACAATCAGTCCCTAGCCACAATGGCTTGCACACAGTGAACCAGAACTACTAACCTATCAAATCCAACCCTACTAACTATTATTCAACCCAAATCCATGCCTGCATCAACCCATCTCCATTTCCAACATCATTTTTGCCCCGTTTGACTTTTGTTGACCAAGGAACACAATTACTCAAACCTTGAATATAAGCTTATACAAAGCTATAATAAGCTTATATTAACCTTTTTGAGCTTAAAAATTAGTTAATAACAGCTTGTACACAAGTTTTAAATATGGAAATTTTCAACAGTGGACAATAAAGATCATTTGTAAACATAAACTGATATTAATGCTTAAAATGAGTTTCAATACTCTTCAACACTTAAGTTTGATACAAATTAACAGAACATAACAGGTTTTACATTAATTTAAAGATGCTAAATTAAAAACGACATTTTAAGATAAAAATAAAACTACTAGACTCTCTTTGCTTCCTCTCTTGCTTCCTTCTTATACCCAAAGTATTTCTCTCTCTATTCTGATCAAATCCCACCAAATTCTTGACCATTGGATTGCTTAGATTCATCATGGCCATTAAAACGGATTTTGGCGCCAAATCTATCTTTTGACAATTGGGGTTGAGTGAGGAGGGGGGAGATGCAATTAATGCCCCTTGGAAGTTAGTTGAGGAGGGGAACATATTGAGTGGATGAGAGGGGAATGGGGTATTGCTTGTTGCAGGTTAGCAGGTGGGAGTGGAGACTTTAGGCGCCAAGTTGGTTTGACCAAGGGGTTTGATTAAATGGCTAATAATACACAGGGGGTCCAAAATTCATTGACCAGGCCAAATGGGGTATTAAAGGGTTTAAATGATAGGGACCAATGTTGTAAATTCTGAAAATCAAGGGACTTTAACTGCCAATTCATCAAACTTGTTCCAAGGGCTGAAAATGACAATCTTCAAAAGTATAAGGACCAAACTTGCCATTTTGCAATTTTCCAGGGGCCAATTCTGCCAAATTTCAAAGTTGAAGGACTAAACTTGTAATTTCCTCAAACTTTTGATATTTTTCACCAAAGGACTTAATTTGACAACTTTTGATTTTAAAAGGACCTTTGGTGACTTTTCTTTTGAAATTATGTGCTCAGGGACTGTTTTTGACAACTTTTGAAACTTGGGGATGAAGCGCAATTTTGCAAATTTGATATGTTTTCATCGATTTTGATATTTTGCATTTAAAACACATAAAACAACGATTTGTGATATTTTCATCATTTGATGCATTTTGAGTGTTTTCGGATGATTTTGCGGTTTATATTGTACAAAATGATGAGTATTTACACAATCATCAATCCCCACATGAGATATTGCTAGTCCCTAGCAATGATTTGAAAAACATAATGGATTTTAATCTCTTTACCAAAAGCCATTACTTACGGAGTAGCCAAATGTTTCGGTTCAAGTAAGAACTATGGTACAAATAACCATGTGATTTTGAGCAAACCACCGACTTCAACAGTTTGATTTGTCTTTACCGAAGCCGTTTGCTCGGACTAGCCAACTCTTAGATAAATTATCAATATTATCTTTGGTGGTGATTACCAATTATGGTTTTCCACGCCTTTACCACAAGCCATAATCTTGCGGGCTGTGAACTCTTCACTTTTTAGGATATGGTGGTGAATACCATACAATTTTGGGCAAATTGCAAGCCGTCAACGGTTTGATATATCTTTACCAAGAGCCGTTTGCTCTGGATTAGCCAATCCTTTTGTTTTTTTGACAAGGCGGATGATAACCAAATGAGTAAGTGTAAAACACTTACTCCAAAAAAAATTTTGGCCAAAAGCGGGAATTGGGTAGATAATACATGAAATTCGTGAGAATTCCCCACACTTAGAAATGAATATTGCCCTCAATATTCAAAGTCACGCGGTTATGCGAAACAAAGAACGTAAAGGGAAATACTACGGCCATTATTTAGAAAGGATTTTTTTTTTTTTTTTTTTTTTTGAAAACTTATATATATATAATATGTGGGTAACTCCCCACACTAGGGTGGTACACGGGTGAAAACCCATGTTTAGCTCTTGTTTTTGATTCCGAGTCGCTAGCTTGACTCGACCCAATTCATTGGTTCATGGGGAAGCAAAGTGGAAGAAACAATATCCATCGGACTTTCATTCAAGATGTTTGGACAAACATTTGAAGCACGTGAAAGTTCCACACCGATGAGATATACATAGAACCGGCTCAAAAATGGTAAATGAAAATGCCGGGGTCAAAGATAGTGTCTTCATTCCCAAAGGAGTGAAGATGAAGGGAAATCACAAGATATTTGAGGAAAGGAAGAAAGGTCTTGATAACAATCAAGATCCATTCTCCATCCTCAAATGCAGACATATCGGGAGGAAGGGTGAAGGTAGTATCATTAATAGGCAAACTCGTATGATAGAGTACACCTTCCTCCGAGCCAATATCATCCTCAAGATCAAAATAGAAATGATCATGTTCGGAGAGATATGTCATGAGAGAGTTCACGGAGAACTCTTCATGAAGAGAATCATTCACATGAAGTGAAATTGTGAACTCTTGTTCCATTGTGGGCTCATCACAATCCTCGATGCGAGTATCAAAGAGTGGATTCTCGAAATTGAAGTGAATTCAGTCGAATTCAAATAGAGGATTGGTGAAAGTAGCTTTGAATGTTTCGGAACAAAGTGATCAACATTCTCTATTAGGATTGTTGGGATAAGAAGTGAGTGAGCGATCATTATCAATGAGACTTTCGGTCTCTCCTAGATCGGCTTGAAATCAAAGAGTGGATTGATGTGAGTGAGTTCATCGAGAACTCCTCGAGAGGGGATCGACATCAGTTGTGGAAGTGATGCCTCAGCGTACTCGATGTTTCCAAAGGAAGCACAATCGTCGCTAAAATCGGAGAAAGTTTCAAAATGATCTTTTGAACACTCAAGAGGAAAGAGAATCACACATATGATCGAAGTTCCTTGTGACTCTCTCGGGATTGGGACAAGGTTCTCAACACTAGACTTTATGAATTCGTCCGATTCCTTTTCGGGAGCAGTGTCAAGATGCTCGTCCCCGTGTTCGAGAGTGAGTGGGAGCTTGGTGTGATAGCGATTGTTTGAGATGGAATCTCAACTGCTGGAATATCAACGGCGAGGGAGTTGAGAAGTATTATCTTTAAAGGATAAAACTCTCCTCGTCATCATCATAAAGAGCGCCTTAAGAAATTGGGAGCGCCTTAGAGCGCATGCTCTAGGACTAATAATTCTTCCCTAGATTGGCGGGCCTCTCGCTCTTGACAAGCAATTCTCCCATGGTCTTTTCACCACTCACTTGATTCTTAAAGTTACTAATCATATCCTCAAGTGTTTTCATTGCGGTTTCAAAATCACAGGGATATTTCTTGAGATAACGGCTCGGTGGAGTTTGAACCGTATGGTCTTTGTGGAGGTTGGAAATTTTCAAACATGTAAGAGTCATGATTGTTACAAGGAAATGGGTTCCCTATTTGACAATCGAGTGAAATGGGGACCTCCACGATTACTCACAACAATAAAAGCTGTTGAGTGGGATAGTGAATCATATGGATTTTGGTCATAACCAAAGTTACGAGCATCACCGGAAAAGCTGTTCATAGACAAACGTGTTTCGGATTGACACTCAAATCCTTGGTGAGGACCTCCACAAAATTCTAGCAGTAATGTTGGTCATATGAAGACAAGTCGGTGTGGTGGGTAATTGGAAAAGTTTGAGGGTCGTTAAATGAGTTCGGATTAGGATCATAATCAAATGAATTCCTCGAACCACAAAACAAACAACTCCGTTATGGATATCATTACCACATTGTACACAAGTACACCAACGAGGGTGAACCAAAAAGAGGCTCACCACAACCGACACAAGGAATAAGCGATTGCATTTGAAAGTTATGAAGAGGAATCGGTTTATTCAAAGAATCAACAAAACCAACATGGTGATCCGAATGACTATCAAGTCTCGAAGAACATTCGAGAAAAATCGGGAGGTGGGACAAGTGGTGTGCTCTTAGAGCTAGCAATTTCCACCACTTCCGTTATGGTCTCGGTTTTGGTTCTTGAGAAGCGTGAAGATTAGGCAAGTCATTCTTGCTAGTCACCGGTGTTTGAGCGGGTTCATCGTAATCAATTCTAATTCTCGACCTTTTTCATCGGCTTGAATTTGTTCGATTAGATTACGGGCTCTATCTTCAAAGAAAGTGTCCTCGTAATCCTCGGTGGGTGCTTGGGGTAGCTCAAGCGTTTGAGCCGGTTTGTCAAGATTAGAATGTATTTCGGGTTGTGGCGGGTGGTTGAAATAACTTTGAAAAGAATTTTGATGGATAATTCATACGGTGCAAAATTAAGCGAACTAGGCCCTCCACATCGCTCACACACATTTGTGACGATGATGTTGACGATTGTCGACATAAAATTAAACATATAGAGGATTAAGAAGAGAATCAAATGGTTGAGAGGATACGAAGAATAGAATTAAGCGGCAAAGAGGGTAAGAAAATAGAATCAACGAATAAGAGGATTGAGAAGAATATTTTGGTATTTTGGATAAGAAAATATAAACATATCTGAGATGGATGGTATGAACAAAGAGTGAATATCCAAATCACTAATCTGCTAAGCGTAAGATAATCGGCCTGACTCCGGCGTGGCGCCAAAATTTGATGCGTGCAAACGGTCAAGCTAAATCACTCAAAAGCCGCCACTTGTGAATGGCGGACCGTAATAAGCTTAAAGCGCCTCGAGCACGAATGCAATGAAGATCGAGGAGTATAGTGTTTCCCGGTCGTTATGTCCCAATGAGCTATGCAATGGATTATCAAGCGTAAAGTGATCGGGAGATTTGAGCGGAAAAGGAGATTGTGAATTATTATAACTACGGAAGAAGGACATAAACTACAAGGGCTTAAATGCAAATTAAAGAAAGTTAAAAGATAAAATCTATTAAATAAACGCTATCACTATATTTAAAATGATGTTTTTGTTTTATGTTTTACAAAGCGAAATTAAAATCTACGTGACGTCAAATTAAAAAGCGTGAAACTTAATCAATATTACCCCTAAAAATATGAAAATACATTTTACAATCTTAATGATAAAAGAAAATATTTAGAAAAAGAAAATTATTTTTATAACTAATTATCTAATTATTATTAATTAAAACTATTTTAACTATTTAATAATTACCTAAAATACAAGAAAATAGGAAATAAAGCTAGAAAAATAAAATTATGAATTAGAAAAGTCTAAAATATCAAAATAGAATTTTCAAAACTATTTTTGTATTTTTAGATTATTTTCTATTTTCTAGGAATTAAAAACTATTAAAAACTAATTAAATTATTTAAAAATACAAATTTAACTAAGAAAAATCTAGAAAATACTTTTTGACTTTTTATATTTATCTAAACTTAAGAAAATTGAAAAATTATTTTTTGAACCTTTTCTTAATTTTTTGTATTAAAAGCTAATTAAAATGCTTAAAACTAATTTAAATTAAGAAAAATAGCAAATCAACTTAGAAAAATCTGAAAATTTCAGGAAAACTCTAAAATTATATAAGGAATCTAAGAAAATTAGAAAAACAAGTGCTTATATGGAAGAATTAAGAACTGATGTGCAAGTGCTTATTATTAAGCACTCCAAATAAGCCAAATGAACAAAATAAGCTACCAACTGAAAACAGGAACTATGATATACTAAAAGTGACCAAATGCAACAGAAATCAACAAGCTACAACCACTGATATGCAATCAAGCACAGATTTGATGTTGAGCTTATGTACTAAAAAACAGTGAAAGGGTACCAACTTTGGACACAAGCACAATCTTCAAAATAAGCTAAATGTGAAAACTATCAATTGGAACCTAGACTAGACCTGGGTGAGACCAAGTGCACCAAAAATCAGACCTTGCCAAGCCCTTATGAGTCCTGTGCACCTTGCACAAAATCTGAGAAAACTCAGTGAATACTGATATCAGTGGAGCAGGGCATAAAGGGCCTAAAAGATAAGCTGTTTGCAGCTTATAAAATATTTGTAAAATTTCACAAAAATGCTAATAAGTAAAAAGACCAGTTGAAGTTTCTAAAATGCCAAATCTCACTGAAATTGGCTCAAAGATGAGCTCATGAAAATTCCTTGCTTTTGGCTCAACAGATTTTGCAATTTTGACTTTTGACAAGAATGATGAACTTTGACCAAAATGGATTTTGAATCCAATTTTATGACTAATGTTGATGTTATATGATGTAATGAACCTAATGCAATCAATGTTATAGACTTCTAAACACAAAACAATGATTTGCAATTCCTAAATCACAACAGATGAAGCATAAAGACAGATTTCAATGATTCTTGACTTTTGAACTAGCAGGCACCAAACTATTGACTGAAATGTGCTCAAATGAGCTTAAGAAACATGAACTAACAATAAGTGTTCACTGAACAAGCCTTAAGGACAGTTTAAGCAATGAACCAAACACCCCTTATTACACTGATTTCTGCACAAAACAGATTTCAACAATGAACCTACTTATTATTATGATCAAACTAACTCTAATTAACCTAAATATTACTTATGAAACAGGCTTCAACTATTGTTAACCACTAAAACAAATTATGCAAAGAAATAAGCTTGAACTTACAATCAGTCCCTAGCCACAATGGCTTGCACACAGTGAACCAGAACTACTAACCTATCAAATCCAACCCAACTAACTATTATTCAACCCAAATCCATGCCTGCATCAACCCATCTCCATTTCCAACATCATTTTTGCCCCGTTTGACTTTTGTTGACCAAGGAACACAATTACTCAAACCTTGAATATAAGCTTATACAAAGCTATAATAAGCTTATATTAACCTTTTTGAGCTTAAAAATTAGTTAATAACAGCTTGTACACAAGTTTTAAATATGGAAATTTTCAACAGTGGACAATAAAGATCATTTGTAAACATAAACTGATATTAATGCTTAAAATGAGTTTCAATACTCTTCAACACTTAAGTTTGATACAAATTAACAAAACATAACAGGTTTTACATTAATTTAAAAATGCTAAATTAAAAACGACATTTTAAGATAAAAATAAAACTACTAGACTCTCTTTGCTTCCTTCTTATACCCAAAGTATTTCTCTCTATACGATCAAATCCCACTAAATTCTTGACCATTGGATTGCTTAGATTCATCATGGCCATTAAAAGCAGTTTTGGCGCCAAATCTATCTTTTGACAATTGGGGTTGAGTGAGGAGGGGAGATGCGATTAATGCCCTTGGAAGTTAGTTGAGGAGGGAACATATTTGAGTGGATGAGAGGGATGGGTATTGCTTGTTGCGAGTTAGCGGTGGGAGTGGAGACTTTAGGCGCCAAGTTGGTTTGACCAGGGGTTTGACGGTGGCTAATAATACAGGGGTCCAAAATTCAATTTGACGGGGTCCAAAATTCATTGACTAGTCCAAATGGGGTATTAAAGGGTTTAAATGATAGGGACCAATGTTGTAAATTCTGAAAATCAAGGGACTTTAACTGCCAATTCATCAAACTTGTTCCAAGGGCTGAAAATGACAATCTTCAAAAGTATAAGGACCAAACTTGCCATTTTGCAATTTTCCAGGGGCCAATTCTGCCAAATTTCAAAGTTGAAGGACTAAACTTGTAATTTCCTCAAACTTTTGATATTTTTCACCAAAGGACTTAATTTGACAACTTTTGATTTTAAAAGGACCTTTGGTGACTTTTCTTTTGAAATTATGTGCTCGGGGACTATTTTGACAACTTTTGAAACTTGGGGACTGAAGCGCAATTTTGCAAATTTGATATGTGTTTCATCGATTTTGATATTTTGCATTTAAAACACATAAAACACTGATTTGTGATATTTTCATCATTTGATGCATTTTGAGTGTTTTCGGATGATTTTGCGGTTTATATTGTACAAAAATGATGAGTATTTACACACTCATCACTACTCTCATTCCTATGGAGTTATTTTCAACTCCACCAACTTCACCAAATCCTTTCTTGGATGACTTGCCTCTAGGCCAAATCATCCACCACCATTGCCATCCTTTGGCACAATTGAGCAAATAGCTCAGTAAATCACCAAGGTCGTCTTTTGACCCAAGCATGCATTAGGGCCAAAACCTCTTCTCTTCCACCCCATTCACAAAGACATTCATGGTTCTTTGTATGGGATCATCCACTCCCAACATCAATGTCCCTCATCTTGAGGACATTGAGGAGTGCATGGGGATGCCAATCCCACTGAGAGAGAGATTCAGCGGAACTCCACAACCTCCACCAATTCAAAGGCATGGTGGATTCTCACTTAAGTGAGACTATGCAAATGCAAAATGCATTGCTTGCCTCCATCATGACCACCCCAAACATTCCCAACACCACCAACACATCTACTATACCACCACCACAACCTTCCCAAACATACTACCCCAGGCATGGTTGCTCGACTTGTGAGCAAGCGGCTGACAAACCGTGGAAAGGACCGGGTTATGGTCCATGACTTCCAAGAGAAATGAGGTTCATCCTCAATCACATCTTTAGCGCCTCAACGCTCTTTCTCATCCACCATCTCATTAGGATGGTCATAGATTAACATTTCTAAGTTTTCTTTTCTTAGGATAATTTTCTTTTCTTTTATTAAAACACATCATTGTGTTCTCCTTTCATGATCTTTATTCATGAAAATTTTAACTAATGAATGGTGTTTTTATTATAGTGTTGGCACTTTTACATAGTATTTGGAAATGCTTGTGAATGATCATTATTACTAACATTTTTTTGTAGCTTTATTTTCACAATCCATGTATCTTCCATTAAGCACCCAATTTAGGGGAGCTTTGATCAAGGGGAGATAATGGCTCGACTCATTACATTCCGCATCGCCTCTTCTTTTGTTGAGACAAAAGGGGAGAAAATATAGAACTTGGTTATATTTGACTTTTACGAAAAGTCAAAATGCATACATTGACTTTATGAAAAAGTCAAACATGATACTTCATTGGTAATACTTGACTTTTCTTAAAAGTCAATGCATACTGACTTTACGAAAAAGCCAACATCATGCATCAACTAGTGAATACTTTGACTTTACGAAAAGTCAAACATCATACACTTGTATTATCATTTCCTTTTCAAGTTCTAAAACTAATATTTTTATAACTCTTGCACAAACTTTGTATCTTTTATAAAATAAAATTTATATTTTGTCCTCAACAAAAGGGAGATTGTTAATACAAATATCGTCATTAAGCGTTATTTATATTTTTGATCTTTACCTAAGTTTTGTTAACGACAAAAGTAAATTTAATTTGTATAAAAGCTTAAAGCTTGTCAAGTTTAATAGATATTAAAACAAGCTTTTTCAAACAATATATTCATCATTCAAGCATTTACATTTATGATTAGTGGCATCTTGATATGACTCTAATCATTATGTATGATAGTAGTTTTAGAATGTGTTGGGTTCTTAAACCAAACACTACTTAAGTACTTGCATATTTCTAAAAATAGAAATACAACATATGACATCATGTGATGCATCATGGAAATTATTGGAAAATTTCATTGGATATTTTGTGTGGTTGTACTCTTCATATCTTGCACAATCTCACTTAGATATAGTTGACTTTAGCAAAGATTTTGATATCTTGGTACATCGGACTGGCGGTACCAAAATGGTACAGGCGGGTTCCGTGGTCCGTGGGCTCCTGTCCATTTGGCTATAAATAGCAAAGCCAAACCAAGTAGTTTTCATCCCTTTCTATTATACTCTCATACATATCTTCTCTAAACCTTTCTAACTGGGTTTCATATCATAGTAGTGACCTCTTTTGTAGCAAAGAAGATCAAGTCACATTCAAGCTTCAAACGAGATGTTAGAAGTCTTATTTGTTTAGTGTTGTATGATCTAGTGTTGATTCATACTTCATTGTTGTATTAAACCATCATAATCTTGTGAGTGTGAGTGGTTAGTATTTTAGTCCTCAAAATACATTGTGTGTGGGAGTAGTTGTACCCTTGGAAAGAACTCGACATCTAGCTTAGTGTCGGAAATAGTGTAAGCGAAGTGTAAAGGTTTTCTCCGCGGTGAAAGGAGCTTGTTGACTAGTGAAGTTAAACTCTCGAGTGTGAGACTCGGGGGTGGAGTAGGGCAAGGAAAAAGAGTCCTTGTGGGCCGAACCACTATAAACAACTTGTTGTGGTTTGATCATTTCTTTCCTTATTTACTCTTTACATATTGCTTGCATATTTCATTAACATATCTAAGATCAATATCAATTGATCTTTTCAATAAGTTTCAAAACAAAGTTTTAATCGGTAAACTATTCAACCCCCTTCTAGTTTTCTGATTGTGTACCCCAATTCATTGTTGTGGGATTGTTCATTGTCGATTCGATCTTATTACATGTTTTAGGGTTTCATTGTCACTAAGGCTTTGGTTTTCTTTAAGGTTTTGATTCTTGGTTTATATTTACTTATCGTATTATATCTGTTGTTGCTTGGTTTCTGGTTAGTTTCTATTGCTTTGTTGTTTCGGGTATTCGTATGGCGGGAGGAAAGGAGAGAGTGATAAAAGGGGTTTGAATTTGAATGATCTTAACGTTACGCAAGGTTAAGTCTAGTGTTGAAAATTCCATATGTAACTACTAGAGTCGTCGTATGGTTGCTACTATGGAACTAGCGGTAATAGGGTTAATATGGTTGGCAAAATATGCATGAGTGCACTAATGTTGCAAGTGACCAACCTACTAATCAACCTACCACTCATGGACACGATTTAAGCGGTGAGGTAACATATCCTACTTGTGCTAATTTTATTAATGAACCACTTCAAAATAATTTGAATAAACATGTTGGCGGTAATGTGGACGAATTGAATATTGTTAAAGAGTAGACTATAGGAGTAAATGCCATTAAACCGACTTTGTTAGTGAGCATGATTACTTCTGAAAAATCTCAAACAAAGGTTAATTTCCATAAAGTTGATGCTATTGGTTCTAATGATGGAGAGTTCGAAGCTTTGATTCATGTTTCATCGGTTGAGGAAGTTAACGAACACTTGTGTAACTCGATTTATGGATACTTTATTGGAAGAGGATAGGAATTACGGTTGTTGAGAGTTCGTGTACAATGCATGGGGCAAGTATGGGATTCAAATGGTTATGGTGAACTCGAATGGCTACTATTTTTTAAATTCTCGATTGAAAAAGGCATTAAGGACATGTTTGAGAATGGTTTGTGGATGATTAGGAATGTGCCTATTATACTTAATAAATGGACTTCATCATCTATTTATCGAAAGAAAGCCATACAAGTGTGCTAGTGTGGGCCAAGCTACATGATGTTCCATTGACTGCATTCACAACTAATGGATTAAGTGTTTTTGCTTTTAAGATTGGAAATCCTCTTATGTTAGACCCATATGTGGAAAACTAGAAGGGGGTTTAATAGTTTTACCGATTAAACTCCGTTTTAAACTATTTAGACCGACTTATGTCAATCTATTTGGTATGTGTGTTGGATACTGATAGATAAGCATATAAGTAAGTAACGCAAAGATAAAGAGTAAAGAACACAAAACCACGACACGCGTATTTATAGTGGTTCGGCTACAATGACACCTTCATTGCCCTAATCCACTCCCCGAGTACCCCACTCGAGAGTTCGTAAGCACTACACAACACAAGCTCCTTAATGTGGCAGAGAAGCCTTCACAACGTCGCCTACACTTTATCCGGTACAAGGCTAGATACCGAGTTCCATTACAAAAGAGGAACTACTACCCAACAGTATACCACAATACAACTATCCCAAAGGAGACACACTCCTTGTTACAACACTAGAAGGATATCAACATCCTTTAACCCAAACTATCTAATTTGTACATCGATACACCATATCGAATGTACACCTTTAACACCTTTCACTAATGCCTTCAACACGACCCTTGGCACCATTTACTAATGCCTTCAACACAACACTTCTATGGAGTAGGAAAGAACTATCAACAAGATGCACTTGGTGGTCTTGATGATGACGAAGCAAAACTCATGACTTGAGCTTGCGTCTTCAAGAGATGGTGATCTAGCCTTTAAGAGGAACCTAGAGAATCACATAAACATAAAACTACATAGAATGATCCTTTGGATCGGTGGTTAGAGATGTTAGAATACTGGGAGAAAGTATGTGTGAACTAGTAGTGAGCAAGAGAGAAATGTCTCACTATTTATAGACAAAACTTGTCTATTGTCCCACGGTTCCCACGGATCCCTCCCTAGAGTGATCCGGCTAGTGAAAAACCAGGGATCCGGCTACTGGGTCAGTTTAGTCCGAATTTCGGGTTGCAAACCGGGTTATGGGTTATGAACCATGGGTTATGGGTAATGGATTATGGATACCCAACAAGATGCAATGTACCTAGTCATTGGGTTATGAATCTTGGGTCATGGGTCATGGACTTTGGGTCATGGATCATGGATAATACCCAACATGACTTCATGCATGATGTCATGCAATGGGTCATGGGTTATGGATCATGCTCCATGGGTATGGGTTATGGACTTTGGTTTCTACCCAACAACATTCATTGTACCTAGTCAATGGATCATGGGTCATGGGTCATGGACTTTGGTTTTTACCCAATACTTTACCCATTACAATATATACAAAGTATATATACATTTCTATATTATGTAAACACTAGTTTATACATATGCATTTACGTAAGATGCAAACAATATTACTTGTTAGTGTTTATATAAAAATATCTTTGGTTTTATATAACTTATTTACTAAACATGTTTTGATATAGTTTTAATATGTTTAGTAAAAGTGTGTTAGTAAACTATTGGCTCAAATCTTTTACGTATTTTATTTGTTTCGTTAAAATGATTTTACGTTTGTTATCGACAAGACATTAGAAGATCGTAAAATATAAATAAATGTTTTTATGGCTTATTTGTATTAACAATCTCCCCATTTTTGTTGATGACAAATCACAAGATTATTTTAAGAATAAAATAAAATTTGTTAAAATTGAATTGGACTTTACTCTCTTCTCCCCTTTTGTCGAAACAAAAGAGCGTTGAAAAAAACTAACACATTGTTTTGAGAAAAACTTGTGAAAAGGAACAAAATTAAAAGTAAAGAATAAGATGAGAGAAAGATTCTCGTCTTAGCTCCCACTTGACGGATGCTTCCCTTTGTTGAGGGCGTCAAGTCATTGGAAAGCTAAACAAGTGTTTTGCAATTATTTTTGCAATGATTTCGTCTTTGACGAAATGCTCCCCCTTACGAGTGCTCCCTTTTGAGGAGGACATCAAGCAATTTTGAAAACCTAAGTGAATATATTGCAAGCGTTTTTGCAATGATTTGCTTTGATCAAAAGCTCCCCCTTGTTGAAGGTGTCAAAATCTTCATGTGTATTTTGAAAATCTACAAAACAAAGGTTAGGAAACAAGTATATGGTGCATAGTTTCCTGCAAATGAGATTCATATTAGTAAGAAAATATGCTTACATTGCCGGATTCTTCATGTGAGGGATCCGTCTAGGCTAATTGAGGAACCGTGTACCTTCATTCTATTGGCAACAATGTAGATGTAAAAAGTGACTTAAACGTCCAAATGAGTTATGTATTGTAGCACCAAAATATTCTCATAACAATATAGCATATAACATGTAGTTTCATTCAATAAAACTAGAAAATGATACATATCTCTAAAACTAATAAAATGATACAAACATGTAGTAAATTATCTAACAATTCTAAGTTGCACCTAAGACTGAGGAGAGCACCACTTGTGCTTATATTCCTATGTTCTAGGGACGATTAGATTTATTGACATCATCAAAGCATTCGAGAAGGTAATAGTACATGAAACAAAATTCGTCATGTACTTCATGGACTAGTCCTTCGACATGTTAACAATGAAAGCAATCATTGTCATGGCTAGGGAATGGTGGTGGTAGGAATGGAATGGTTTGATGTGGAAAGTTCGATGAGGAAGGTGGAGGTTCCACAAAAGATTGAGGGATTAGTGGAGGCACGTTTGATGAAGTTAGAGGTGGTTCAACTAAGGGTGAAGGTGGTAAAATATGTGTTGATGGTGGCGGTAAAGAAGTATCTACTTCCATATTGTTGGGAATTATACGTTTGAGTTGATAAGAAAAAAAGAATGAAACAAGAGGGACTTAATACGACAAGAAGGAAATCTACAAAAAGATGGAAGGACTTGCTTGCAAAAGAAAATTTATTTATTAGTCCTTTGTAATATTTTGTAAACCCTAATCCTCTAGTATATAAAGAGGACATAGGTGTATGTTTTATATTAAGTCTTCCAATATGTAGTCGATTAGTAAAGGTGTGTGTGTGTCCTAGGCGTATTGTCTTGTAAACGCCTAGGTAAGTTAGTTAGTTAGTTAGTTAATCAAAGAAGACTTTGATTATTGTTTAGTTAGAGATGATGATAAAAACCTTGTTCAATAACAAAGAATTGATTAGTTTATTCATTGTGCATGTTGTTAGTCTTTGTTATTGATCCTAGCTGAGCTTATAAGCGATCTTATCAATTGGTATCGGGCGGGGAGCTCTTGATATAGGGATCTACAAGGTTTTCGAAGAAAAAGGAAGAAAAATTCAAGTCATCAAAATTCGTAATATACTGCGACCTTTGTTTTCAAGAGGGCATAACTTTTTATTGAACCGTTGGATCGATCTAAAATTTTCTTGGTACATCTTAGTATATCCATCTAAAGTTTCACCGAAGGGATTGTCAATTAGAGCTCTCAATCAAAAGTTATAAAATTTGTCGAAGTCTGCTGCGACGAAAATATTTCGTAAGGTTACTACTGACCTTTGTTTTGCAACGATCATAACTTTTTAGTTAACCGTTGGATCGTGGCGAAATTTTGGGTGGATGTTCTCTATGTATCAATCTAACTTTCCACAGGGGATCGTCGATCGAGCTTTTATACATAAGTTCTGACAGGTGTCGAATAGAGTTCTTGACAAAATCTTGCTTTTTACTCAAAGTCTTCTTGTTTATATTCAAAATCTTCTTCGAAACCCTAAATTGCTCAAAATCTTCTTGTTTATCCTTGAAAGTCTTGCTCCTCCTTGAAAGTCTTGCTCGTTCTTGTAAAAGTCTTGCTCTGCCGTATAATTTCAAAGTCTTGCTTAAAATCTTGCTCTAAGTTCAAAATCTTCTTTGTGAGTTTTCAAAGTCTTGTTAGTGTTTATGCAAAATCTTGCTCTATCCAAGTTGAAATCTTGTTATTATTGAAATCTTCTTTATAAAATCTTGCTTGTTACGAAAATCTTGTTGGAGTTTTAAAGTCTTGCTTATGCCTCAAAGTCTTGCTCGTATTCATTCAAAGTACCGTTCTTGCAAATCTTGATTCAAGTCTTGTTCTTTTAAACTCTTCTGCATTTAGATGATTTATGGAGACAAGTATAGAGTTTTATGGTTCAATATATATGCATGATTCTGAGCAGTGAGGAAGTATATTTGATTGATTTTGGATTACACACACGAGAATGGTTATTTGGTTCACACAGAGAGGAAGAAGTTTATGTTCTTAAAGGATTCAAAAAGGCTCGTATTTGATTCTTATGGATTAATTGATTACGAACAAGGTTGAATATCATTTATTTGATGTTGTAGTTGAGTTTCACAGGTTTGTGTTCTTATCATATAGCTTGATAAATCTAGCAATGTGTGATTTTTCTTATGATGCTCTATGCACACATTGGCTATCACTTAAAGGAGTTACATTGTAGTGCTCAGTGTCTCATATTAGTTGAGGATTTTGTCAAAGGATTGCGGTCTACTTATATTTGGTGTTTCGTATAAGTATGGAGTTACGTGGATAGTACAAGATTTAAGACACAAGTTTGGGAAATTCTACTTCTTCATCAAATTCGTTATATTTGGTTTTGTTCACAAGTGATCATTACATGGAGTCTGATTTGAAGAATCAAGAAGATGGTTAACATATGGGTTTCGGGGAAGCTTATTGTTAAATGTTTAACCATCTACATGCACCACTCGAGGGAAGTGTTTAATTTTACTCTTTGATCATTATTACTCTTGCTAGTTGCGGTTTCTATTATTTTAAATCCATTTTCTTATAGTGCGTAATGGTGGGCGATTTTAAACATTGGAAGTCTTAGATTGGAAGTATGATATTGGTTTGTGGTGGTCAAGATCATTATTTGCATATGTTACCTATTTGGATAATAACAAAAGGGGAAGAGATGTTTGAGTGGCATGGCATGGATTAAGGGAAGACAAAGGAAGACATACTTGTTTCATTCATGGTGAGATCCACGATCTCAATTTCTCTACTTTGTCTAGGAAAGTTCGTTCAAGAATGGTTTTGTCATTATCAAATAGGGAAGATTGTTGGGAATTATCGTTTGAGTTGATAAGACAAAAGAATGAAACAAGAGGACTTAATCGACAAGAAAAATCTACAAAAGATGGAAGGACTTGCTTGCAAAAGAAGTTTTATTTATTAGTCCTTTGTAGTATTTTGTAAACCCTAATCCTCTAGTATATAAAGAGGACATAGGTGTAGGTTTTATATTAAGTCTTCCAATATGTAGTCGATTAGTAAAGGTGTGTGTGTGTCCTAGGCATATTGTCTTGTAAACGCCTAGGTAAGTTAGTTAGTTAGTTAGTTGATCAAAGAAGACTTTGATTATTGTTTAGTTAGAGATGATGATAAAAACCTTGTTCAATAACAAAGAATTGATTAGTTTATTCATTGTGCATGTTGTTAGTCTTTGTTATTGATCCTAGGCGAGCTTATAAGCGATCTTATCACATATGATCCGGTTTTGATTTTGGTGATTCCTCATTGATCGTGTACAATGCGCATTCGGGTCAAAGAAACTTCCTTTTCTTGAGCAAGTTTTCAACCACCTAGGCGGTGAACCTAATCGTTGTAGTGTAGTATTAGGGTAAGCCTCGGGATTGATATCGTTCTCTGGGGAATAGGAATGCTAGTGAGAAATTACTACGCTAAGGTTGGGGTTGAGGAAGATTATTTTTATCTTTTTATATTTTTAGAAAATTGAAAGGTGCGATCTTGGGGTATTGGATTTGGGGGGGGGGGGTGACACTTCTACCGATTACTCTACTATCTATTTATCTAATTAACTAAGCTAAGGGGTAGTCTATGTCTAATTGATGTGTGCTCGTATGATGATAAAAAATGTGTCTACCTAGATGCTATTACTCCCTAGTTATTGTAACATATTGGATTTCATAAACACATCAAATAACACAATATGGTTCGAATGAGTTTCAAGTTCTAGAGAGAAAAGTGGAAGAAGGGCCTTTACGGAGGCGAAAGTAAACAAAAGAAAGAAGGTTAGATTGAGTGAAAGGTCCAACCCTCTACCTTGGGAGGTAGAGTATTTATAGTTACATACTACCGTCCTCCTTGATTTGTAGATCGGGCATATTGTGGGTAAAGACCGTCCTTCCTCCACGGTGTTGCTCTAAACTAAACTATGCTAATAACTAACTAATAAACAAGTAAATAACGGTATGTCTCGAGCTAACTTATGCTAGATTATATTTGGGGTAACCGACTCTTTACTATGGAATTTCTAATTCTAACAATCTCCCCTAAGGAGGTCACCCATGTTTACATTTGAATCCTAGCATTCTATTTAATCTTGGTCTTGAGCTCGTAGGCTTTAATTCTTCAAATTCCGCATCTTTGTGCTTTAGCAGTGATACTTCAAAATCCGCATAGTTTGTACTTTCAGTGGAGGTCTTTGAACCGATCCACATCTTTGATGATCTTTGAGCTTTATGGAGATCATCAGCCACAGTAAATCTCTGGATCACCCTTTATAGTGTTGCCTTCATGTGATGTTGTGACTTTCGGACCGACATGCTCACACTTTCAGGATCATGACATCTTTTCATCGAGTAGCGGAGCTTTCTTGGTTCATGATATTTGCGGCGTAGCGAAACATAGTATAAAATATCGAGCCGGGTTTTGTAGATATGCACAAGTCATGATTTCTTCAATTAAGTGTGGATCTTGTGAGCATGCGGCTTTGGATTGACTTCTCAATTCTAATCGGTGCAACCGTCCAAATATACCTACAAACAGCAGTTAGCAATAAAACACACGAAAGTGTCTTTGATCACTTCATTTGAATTGAGTACACGCCCACGGTTCCCGTTGATCGGTACAAATCTTGCTGTGATCGGTAGAATTCGAAGAATCTCCTTTACGGGGTTTCGCGACTATTCAAGCGTTCTCAAACCGAGCGTCTCAAAGAAGACAACACGGAGTGAGTGAACCGGTAATTGAGATTCAGCGATTGATGAAAAATTGATTTGAAAACAATCGCGTATTGCTTAGAAGAAAGAGTTTTGCAATCTGACGAAGGTTTTATGAGAAAGATAAATTTTCAATTTAAAATACCTTTTGTATTTGAAAAAGAGTACACATTCGATGTGCTAGAGAAAGAAGAAGTTTGCACATCGAGCGGTTTTTCCAAAAGTATTTTTCAATCGAGATACTTTTGAGTTTGAAATATGAATACACATTCGATGTGCTAGAAAAAGAAGATTTGTACATCGAGCGGTTTTCCAAAAGTATTCGTCAATTCATTTCCTGGACCAAGGTTGATTCAAGAATGAATCGCCCCATTGTTTCTATCCAGTTGTCACAAGCTTGATCTTTAGAAAAGATCTCACATGTCACCCACTAAGAGCTTGTTTGATGTTGGCTCTAGAAGGATTTCCATCTTCATCGTGAATATTTACATATCACTTGGATGTTCTGGCAATACCACAAGGATAATGCGTAGGACTCTTAATATATACTTACTTTCCATATTGTGTGAAACAGCAAGTATTCAATAATTTAGTGTCCTAATGAGATATTGTGGATGATCTCTTGGCTCTAGACTCAATTGTGCACATTTGGTTTCTATCTGGGAGACTAGGGAGAAGGTATCCTTCTTCAATATCAACAATCTCTAAGAAAGTTGATAGATTATGTAGGTTCCCGTGAGAATGAAACAAGCCCTTAGCTTGGGAAGTTAAGTGCGGTCGTCCTTTGGGTCCATGCGTCTTGTCTTCAATACCGGTGTTACCTTAGTAACCACCGTAGCATATGCATTAAACCCGGTTTACGCCCTAAGGTTGAATTAATGGAGGCTATTTCTTTTCACCCTTTTCATATTTATTTCTTTTCATTCTTCAAGCCCTTGATGCTTACAGAGACTTCATTACTAGAACCTTGTTGGGTTTATTCGGTTCTAGCTCTATCTCGATCGGCACTTTTCCCATTTCTCACTTTTCTCCTTTTTCATCATACCTAAGGACTCTACACTAACTAGTGGATTGTCCACAGGTAGATCCCTCCAGATTCGGTGGATAGTGGGAACAAATACCTAACCTAACCATCCTTATAACACCATGCATAAAGTAAATTAGTGCATCTTTTGGTATTGTTCTTTCTTTCTCGAAACCAATTGAAAAATCATTTGGAAAATCAATCAAGGTACTTGTGATATAATATCAAAGCATTTTGTACCTTAATTGTTTTTGATCTTTAAGAAATGCTCCCCCTCAACATGTGCATATTATTTTGAAATTGTTTAGCACATGGAGGCAAGAGTTATTTGATTGATTTAAATCAGTTGAAAAATCAATCAAGGTACTTGTGATATAACAAAGTATTTTGTACCTTAATTGTTTTTGATCTTTTAGAAATGCTCCCCCTCAACATGTGCATATTATTTTGAAATTGTTTAGCACATGGAGGCAAGAGTTTTTTGAAATAATTTCTTGATCACGATTTCCATAGAAAAAGCCATTTGAATTTCTTTGGTAAATTCTCCCCCTCAATATGTGCGTAGGATATTTGAAATCATTTTATCACATAGAGGCAAGAGGGTTTTGAAGTACTTTTCACGATTGCCAATAGAAACCATTCGCTCCCCTCAATATGTGCATCGATATCTGAGCGAGTTTGGCACATATTAGAGAGAACTGCACTTTGAATCAAAGCGATCATCTTATATCAAGTTTCATTATTAAATCACAAATTCTCCCCGATCAAAATATCAAACCCTTTGAGATTTTGGATCCCAAGTGATTAATAAGGTTTAGAAAACATGGGAGAATATGTGCTGGTTTAAATACTCTTACGGTTTTGGTTAAATGCTCCTCCACAATCATGTGCATTATGTATTTCAAAATCGTTTGGCACATGAAGGAAGGAGTGCTTTTGAAACAATCACCCTTTAAAACCTATTTGAGATTTAAATCACGATCTCTCCCGATCAAAATTTCAAACCAATTGAGATTTTAGATCCCGATTGATTTAAATTATTTGGAAAATTTTAGGGAAAGACGTGGCAAGATTTAATTTTGAAATAGACTGATAAGGATCAAATTTTAGACAATAAAGATTATTTGTGTCAGGTATGATGATTTTAAGAGATCTTTAAGTTAAATAAAACAATTTCACAATCAAACAAGAACAGAAAAAATTTCATTTTGACAGATCTTTGGGTTTTAAAGAAAATCATACCATGACATAACATTAAATCTTTAGATCACCACTTATTTTGTACAAACGGAACTTTTGTGAAGAAATATCGTTTGAAAATATTTTATTTTAAATCACTCTCCCCCTCAATCGATGACCGTAGTCGATGATTGAGTGACTTAAGTTTTGATAAAATGAAGTCCGGTGATTTTCAAAATTAAGTCCAATTAATTTTCAAAACAATATTTTCCATTTTCAAAACAATTTAATCAAATTTTTTCAAAATTGTTTAAAAATGGTATCCTGCACAAAGATATGTTAGGTGGTTGAGAGGCTTCTATTGTTGCTGTAGGGCTGGAAGAAAACCGTCTGCTGATGCAGTGAGACCTCTGACGTTGCATTTGTCATGCCAACTCTTCATAAAGGTGAATTTAAGCTCCGTTTCTTCATTTTTCAGCTGAAGAAAACCATTTGCTGATGCAGCAGGACCTCTGACATTGCATATATCATGCCAACTCTGAATAGAGATCCAATTAAGCTCCGTTTCTTCTTTTGTCAACCCATGAGATAGTTACCCTTTCCATTCGGCATCCAATTGTGGGATCCGGATCGGGGACATTCTTATATACCAATATACCTGCATACGTTAGTGGACACAAACAGATATATGGTGGTCGACATCACCCAAACAGCAATCGACTAATAACAGTCAATTCAACATATAAATCAGATCATATAAAGCATGGGATTATGTGTTTATCAAACTCTAATCATCTAAACCTAACAATCATATCCTAGGCACATAGTCCTTCAACGTAGGTTAACATGTTTTACATTTAAGTATATAGGATAATTAGATAATCTTGTTAGATGATATAGATTTGAAAACATTCTCCCCTCAATCAATGACTTATTTTTACGAAAAGGTTAAAAGCGAAGTCATTGATTGAGTTTATAATTTTACGAAAACTACGAATCGATTGATTTTCAAGCAACTCATTTTCCACCATTTTGCACAACAAATATTTTTACGAAGAATTTTAGGCGGAAAACATTTGTGTAGGAACAACAGATCCTTGACATACTTTCCTCATTTTTGATTTAGGATAAGTGCACGAAATATTTGAAAAATGGTTTAGCGCAACACTTTCCTTTCTTGAAGAACGGGTTGCTATCTGAAGTAATAACAAGCCATATTTTGATACATGTTTAGAAAGAAATATTTACACCTCCTGCTCGAACTTCATCTAAAGTCCCGTGCCATTATTGAATGACATTTCTAAGTCCGTAGATGTTATCGATACCAGAAGACATGTCTTGAGAAAACATATTTTTGGTATTTTTCAATTTTACGATTTTATGGGCTTTTGTTGATTTTATATTTTTCTATTTTGTTTTTGTTGGTTTTATATTTTTGTATTTTGCTTTTTGAAAATATTTACAACGATAGTGAAATAGTTTAAGAAGATGATGATCTGAGTACGAGATAAGGAAATCGTTCGACACTTAGTAGAAGATAAGTCATCATCTCTTAAACTTTCACCACCTCGACATTCGAGGCTCTTAAATCGTCGCAAGAACTTGAGCCTTCAAAAAGTGAATCTTTGGTAGCTTCCCCCCAAACCAACAATCCATGTAATAAGACCATTTGCCACAAGAAGAAGAAGTGAAGCAAACAGTCTAATTGTATGAAGCTCAAGAACCCGAAAAAGACGATAACACCGTAGTAACAAGTTAACACGGATCATTTATGTGGTTATTAAACCCAAAATAAATGATTAAGCCCGATCACATGAACTTGTTGTGCGTCCCCGATGTACACATAACTCTTCAAGTTTGAGCAGTTGTCAATTCAGGAGAACAATATATCAACACCTTCATTTCACCAAATGCATTCCAGTTATCTAACCTATAACCAATCGGCCCATAACGTACACATGTACCCAACAAGAGAAGAGACAACCACATCACAATAACTGGTTGAATCACTGATCTTCTCTGCGGATGTCAACTCTGAAATAACTGATTAAGCTCGATCATGTGAATATGTTGTGCAACCCAGATGTACACATATCTCTCCCTTGATGGTTGCGATCTCATCGGAATCATCATTACATTGTGTACAATTTGAGGTAACCATAGATGAAGCAAACCCGATATACCAAACTTGAAGCTGAAGTAGAATTCCCCACATTTGTATCTTAATCTTGCACTAATGTTGGAAGAACGGTGTCGAGAATTTATGCTCCAAGAAAAATATATAAGTACTCAATACTCAACCAAAGTATGAGACATTAACACCTCTTGCGATTATCCACAACGACATTTGCGTGTGTCATTGAGTAAAACTACGTAACTCCTTAAAGTGATAGTTAACCAGGTCTTCAACCATCCATACCGACTGCTAGTAACTAGATAAACCAAGTCTTCTACATAAATCTTAAGCACGAGCAAGTTATCATTGAGAGTCATGCATCCAACCAACCCCGACTTCAAGATAAAATAAGAACACTTATTTGTGAAAGTTAACTTCAATATCAAATAAGTGATAAATGATTAACTCCGAAGTAATCACTTTGTGTCAAATTCCCAACACATGAATAAACATATAATAAGATGTACATTGATCCACTGAATGAACCGGAGCAAATGATTCCTCAACATCGATTCCTTCTTCCTAAAGGTATTCATGTAGAGACTGATCTGGAAGGTTCATCAATAATGTCTTAAAGCGGATGAGGAAATCATTTTCCATAATGTTCATTTGGTTGATTCTGAGTGCACATTGGGAGGAACAATAATCCGTGAAGATTTGGCAAAGGAATACCAAAGCGGATCATTATTCATGAACAATAATCCGTGAAGATTTGGCAAAGGAATACCAAAGCGGATCATTATTCAATAGTGCATCTACAAGATCATGATAGTCATTATCAACGCCTTGTGAAATAACGGAGGTAATGTTTCTTGAGGATTAGAAGTACTTCTTAGATGGTGAACCAGTTGAGTCAGTAGGAACCGGAGCATGAGCTTCAGAAACTAGATGATCAACATTCGTTGGAGGTTGGAAGTACTCATCAAACATATCTTGAAACAATGAATCCCAGTTGTCCTTAGTAAGTGAAGCATTGGGCGTTGAAGGAGAGTCATATGACCATAATTCAAGCATCCATCAACATGTAGTATATGCACTCTTCTCTCCCTCAAAAATTGCATCCGAAGTTGCCAGTTTTGATTTGAACAAGTGAATAAGAATATACACCAAACCATGAAGATTGTTGATGAGGAATGTCGATGAGAATGGTCATACACATGAAGATTTCTCTTCTTTTGAAGATAAAGTGCACTGAAGCGTACACCTTTCTTTTCTTTGAGTAACGGGGCCTGAAGTGTTATCTGCAGACGCCATAATGATGAAGTATGAGGCCTGAACTAATGTGAACAGGCGTCATACAGATAGAATATCAAGGCTGAATTACTTGAACCCGTGAGTTATGAGATATCAATCCATTTGTTATCCATACTTTGAGCCAGTCCATGTATTGAAGGATCGAAGTATCTGCAAGCTGAGTAAGGACTACACACTAATATTACAAACTTGATTGCATATATTTTGGTTAGTGACATCAGTATCCAAACCCTTTGGGGTTTCACGGTCAACTTTGAGATTGCCATCGGTAAACATCTTTCCGGTAGGAATCCACTTAAGTCCAGCATCCTTAAACATTCTACCAGACGGTATCCACTTATGGCAAGGTCTAGGATTGTTAAGCTTCTTATGCACAGTGGAAGACTTATCGATATTCTTAGACTCCAAAGATTTAGCAGTTTGTATCCATCTAGATGAAGATTTAGGTTTGTTTTGCTTCTTATGCACTGAAGATGACTTACTGAAAGTCCTAGACTTAACAGGTTGAGCCTTAGCACTGTTAGTAGCCTTAGTGGATTGTACCTTAGCATGTGAATTAGGAAAATTTTTCTTATTCGGAAAAGACTCAGAATTTCTAGTTTCATTTTCTACATGCTTAGCATTCTTCTTCATATAACTACTCTTAGATGCAAGCCAACCCCTAGTCTTTTGAGAGTTCCTAGGTAATGGTTTACTACTACTAGCGATAACTTGAAATCTCATGGAATGCATCATCCTAGGTCTTGCACCTAAAATTCCGTCTTTTCGAATCATGCCTTTTCCTAGCTTTTCTAGATAATAGTTCTTCCACAGTCATTCATATCATATGAATTACGGGTTTTAATGCTTGGTTTTACTTTGTTTCGAACTAATCCTTGAGGTCTTTGGGAGTAGAAGTGGCTACTTGTTGAGGGTTGGCGAGCTAGAAGCATTATTCTTAGGTAACTTAGGTGAAGTATTTGTTTTGACAAAACTTGTATCGCATCAACTTGGGAGGCAAGGCTTGTCTTTAAAGATTTTGTTCTTCGGATATAAATGCGATGGGTGCCTAACAATGGACCGGTCTCTAGTGGGATGAGAAATTGGCTTCCCAAGGTTGATGGTTTTGTAAACTTAGTGTTCACACTTTTCCCTCTGATTTCCTAAGTTCATTTTTAAGGCAACAATAGCGGAACTCTTTTCACGAAGTTGAGCTTTGAGTTCATCAATTTTTGCTATCAAAGAATTTGTTTGTTCTATTGACTTAGTTCTAGCTTCTTTGACAGAGTCACTTAGTTCTATGTGATGCTTTCTCAAAGACTCATTTTCCTTTAGTAATTTGGCCACACAAACCGATAATTCATCATTTCTCATTTGAATATCATCAATAGTAAAAATCCGGAACTTCCTGAATTCCGTGAACTTTTTGAAATTAACACTTTTTGAAATTAACACTTTGAAATTAACAAGTTGAAAAATATCTTCTTTACTCTGTATCGCAATTTCAAGTGAAATGCAATGTTTTTCAAGTTTTGAGAATTTGTTTGAAAGTTCATCAAAAGCCTTTTATCAACCATATAATTTGTTTTGAAATTATTAGACTCGACCTCAACCAAGGAACATTTATCGAATCATGTTCAACATTAAGATCGGTATGTTTAGGTACATTAGCGGATGCACTATGTTGAGCAGTTAAGGTACCTCATCACATGACACTGTTCATTTATAGGTCGATATCGCATCCATCATGTGTAATAGGAGTTCTTGGCGGTGGAAATCGTCTTTCTTGTCTCGACATTACGCATTTAGCAACACGATCTTTCAACCGATGCATAACTTGATTCATCACAACTATCTCTTAACTACACCCAACGATCATCCACATGTTCATCATTCGTGTAACTTCCTCAATATACTTTTCCACATTATCCATGAGTTGGATTAATGTCTCTCGAACACATTAGCTTCCATCCAGTGTGATTCTTAAAGCACATTTCGATCACCGATAATCATAATCAAGTGTATTCCCTTTGATGAATGGTGAAGTTGTTTGTTGATCACATGAAGTGCGACTTTAGAGCTGGATTCTTGAACCTTTTCCTATTAAGTTGTTGTTCTAATAGATCCAAGTTCAAGAACAATGTGCCGATGTCGATGATAATTCTTTACGGAAGAGTGTAATACATGATCGTACAATTCCCATTGTGTATTTGTCATCAATTCTAAGTAACATGAGGTGTGAATGAAGTTGTCGATAAGGTTCAATGCAACTTTCCTTACCTTTTGCAAGAGCATTATGTAACCTTTACTGGTGCATTTCTCTCTCTTTAGATTCTAAACACGAAGATTTCACATCCTTATTTATTGATTCCATCATTTTTAACCGTTCAGTATAGCTAATATTCTCAGGGTTGTCTACAGCATCATACAATTTAAGTACTTCTGAAATCACTAAATCAGAAGTGTAAGACATGATGTTGTTGTGTACACGGGATTTTACAGGTCAGTGATTTAAACCGAGAAATAGAATCTTTCGCGAGATTTTACAAAATCAAGAAGAAACCGTGATATAGTGACCAATAGAACGTGTTAAGATAATTGATGGATCGACACAATGATAGAAAATTGTGTGTTAGATCTTATGATTGTTTGTGGGATTAGCAGAGATGTTGTTTGGTTGTGATTTGGGTTGGTTGTTGCATGATTTTACGGAGAAATTTAGGCCTAAAACTTAAAACCTCAATAACCTCATTCGGACGGATTTAGGCCTCGGGGTTGACCCAAATGTAGAATGGCGTGCCATTCTCCTCGTTCTCACGGTCGTTTTGATGGGTAGAATGCTGAAAACGGAGTTACGGTTCAAAAGTTATAGCCGTTTGAAGTTTTTTCGAGAAAGGTCAACAAAACGCATTGATGAAATGGTCAAACCGCTTCTAACTATGAATACAAGTCGCTTAGCACCAAGTCGCTTTGCCCCAAGTCGCTAGGTAATCAAGTCGCTATGAAGACAACTCCCTAGTTACAAGTCGCTAGATACAACTCGCTATGAAGACAAATCGCTAGTTGACAAGTCGCTAGATGCTCAAGTAGCTAGAGACAACTCGCTGAAGGCAAGTCGCTAAAGAACAACTCGCTACCCACAACAAAGTCAATTCTTTAAAGTTAGCAAAGAGAAGTCGCTACTTTGCCAAGTCGCTAGCCGTAATGGTACAACCACTACTTTGTACTATTTGTCGCCTTGTCTCAATAGACAACTCGCTAGTGCTCAAGTCGCTACCACCACAACTACAAGTCGCTAATAATTATAGAAGCAAGTTGCTACCAAGAAAACAAATCCGAGACTCAAGTCGCTACAAAGAAAAGTTCAAACACAACACTTTTCAATCCAAAACTAACCCAACCACAGTGATTCAATCTTTCCAAATCAACACCCAAGCACTTACAATGATTCTAAACACAAAAGTACAAACAAAATTCAAACTTTAACATAAGGAATGATCCAAATGATGCAAAAACCACTAAACTTTTTCAAACCCAAAAACCATATAAAACCACTAGAAATCCAAGAACATGTAAGAGATGATCAAACCATGGCTCTTGATACCATTTGTAACATATTGGTTTCATAAACACATCAAATAACACAATATGGTTCGAATGAGTTTCAAGTTCTAGAGAGAAAGTGGAAGATGGGAGCCTTTCTAGAGAGAAAGTAAACAAAAAAAGAAGGTTAGATTGGTGAAGGTCCAACCCTCTACCTTGGGAGGTAGAGGTATTTATAGTTACATACTACGTCCTCCTTGGATTGTGGATCGAGGCATCTTGTGGGTAAAGACCCGTCATTCCTCCACGGTGTTGCTCTAAACTAAACTATGCTAATAACTAACTAATAAACAAGTAAATAACGATATGTCTACGAGCTAACTTATGCTAGATTATATTTGGGGTGACCGACTCTTTACTATGAAATTTCTAATTCCTAACAGTTATCTTTTATTGATTGTTGAATTGTCACGTCCTTATTCTTAACGCGTTTTGTCTTCTAAGGTCGTAGGGTATGCTTTTCTCCCTAAATCTTTGAGAATACCTTAAGGTTATTGCCTACAAAATCTCTAGGATTCATAAACTAACTCTAAGGTTATCTTTGGATTTTTAGCCTACAATAACTCTAGGCGATTATAAACTAATGCTCACAAAGATTACTAAAGCATTAAAAACACAACGATGGCCTATTGCAATCCTAAGCCAATTACAATTAAGATAAGAGACAACCAATCAATATTCAATAACTAGGTTTCATAGATCTAAGCAAACACACAAGTAAATTAGCCGGACATGGTAAACATGCAAGCATACACACATACACTCAAAGACATAATGAAATCAATGAAGTAAATAACTTTTCTTGATGTAAAATAGGGTATGAGAACCCTAAGATACTGACAAACCAAAGTCGTTTAGGGTTTTTACTCCAGAATTCTACCTCTTTAAAAGTCTGAAAATTCGAATTATATATATAGAGTTACAACTGCCACGACGTCACTCTTTAATTGTGGCGCCATCGGATCGCCGCCATTAGGGTTTCGTCTTGGCCAAGTCAACTTTGGGACGGTGTCACATTGTGGTTGTGACGCCGTCGACTTTAACCGGCGCCTGACGAATCGGATCTAGGCCGTGCGAGTTGTGACGCCTACTCTTCAAAGTCGACACCGTCGGTACAAAATAACAATTTCACTTAAGGCCGTCTTAAATAGAGGGATGGCGTCGCCCTTTG
Organism: Chrysanthemum lavandulifolium; assembly: GCA_022545495.1. Lineage (NCBI taxonomy): Eukaryota > Viridiplantae > Streptophyta > Magnoliopsida > Asterales > Asteraceae > Chrysanthemum > Chrysanthemum lavandulifolium. The sequence continues at coordinate 108,502,303 of CM040245.1, read as the reverse complement.
TTTGTGATGCCGTCGGGTTCACTTCCAGCAGCTTGAGTGTCTTGATCTTGACATTAGCCATTTTCTTCATATATTCACGCCTTTTCATCCAAATAAGCATCATTCCAGCATTTTGCCTTCAAGAGACCTAAAAAATGAAACGGAACGAAATTAAGCAGTAACGGATATAAAAGTGGGTGATTAAGGGCTTAAATGACCCCTCAAAAGTGTACCTTTTAAATCCTTATCAAATATCCCTACACTTGGTATTTGCTTGTCCTCAAGCAAATGTGCTTTTGGCCAATTAATTTATAAGTTAGGGGGCATGAAGCATTGGTTTAGAACAATTCACAACAAGTATAAGCCCCACAAAAGTCATAACAATCACGGAAATTACATACTGGCACCTCACAAGTGGTTTTTGGATACTCTCATCACTCTGGTGTATATGAAATATATCAAATTGGAAATGGAAGATAAACACTTATTAACCGGTCCTAGTACATAGATTACCATAGGCTTGAGACTAGATCAAACCTCCATCGATTTGGCGTAAGCACCTAGGAAAAACTATCTAAGAGGTCTTTTAAAGGGTTGTAACGTTAGGCTTACGGTAGGGAAAACAAAAGGTTTGGTTGGATAGGCGATTTAGTGGTGGCAAGTCAAAAATCTTTATGTTACAAGCATGAGAAGAATGGCGTTGCTAAGCCAAGACTCGACACTCTAAACTCTAGATGACTTTAAAACAAACAAACATAAATATAAAGATAGATGTAGGATGGTAGCCCGTATGTTTTTTTTTTTTTTTTTTTCAACACTCTTTTTTTTCGATTTTTTTCATGCACTTTTACTCTACCATCCTCTACGATAACATCAAAATATAAAGGTTTATAGGCACATCCCTACACTTGAGTTTTATTATTCTAACACTAATTTGACCCGAATTGAAAAGATCAAAACACTTGGAGTACATTATTACGTAAATAAATGGAATTTGAATTTAACGTTCTTTCCGTCACTTCATAAAATTTAACTTTTCCCATGAGTCCCAATCGTCCCAAAGCGTATACAAAGGATATGACTCGACTTAGCAACTTATGCAAGTAACTAGATAATTGAACTAAGGGTTTAGTATGATAACAATAATGCACTAAAAGTGAGTGCATACAAGGTAGGCTAAGGCGATTTGGGTGTACATTTGGGGGTGGATTGTAAACAATGCTCTTCAATGATATTCCGGAAGACCGAAAAATCACGAGAACTGCGAAAAGGATAGGCTCTGAGGGGTTAACTAGGGGTATCGTGTACTAAAGATGAGTACATCGCAAGGGTGTGGGGGAATTACTCAACCGATGTGGAAGAAGTAATTATAATACGGGTATCAAACAAGGGTTATCCTAATGGCTCTTATCCTTTAGTTATTCCCAACTATACAAGTGTAGTCTTACTAGCGATCTCGGGATGCATCACAAAACAAGTTCTAGAATCTATTATACTACCGGTATACTCTCGAAGCATTAAAGATGAATGCTTTAATTCCTATAAATCTAGGGGCGAACCTCACATTTTTTGGGTGGAATTTAAGTGGTAAAGGGTTTTTTGTGCTAGTCATATAACTTCCTATCTATGAGACGCTTTATTAAGACTAATGGCCCACTCCTACATGTCATGAAAAATTTTAAATTTGGTGCCAAAAATTACCCTAAACAATATTTCTCATGGTTTATTACACAAATGAAATTAGACAAGACAAATGATCAAGGATAAGCATAGTTTCAAAGTTCCGTTTATTCTCCTCCCTACACTTAAACCGAACATTGTCCCCAATGTTCCCCGAAAGTATCAAAGTTATGATAATGGAAGGTAATTAAAAGAGAAAGAAACTAATACTCCCCTGATTAGCTCGGTAGGATCCGTGTGAAGTAGTGGTTAAATTCTTCTTCAAGAAGAATGTATGAGTGAAAAGCTCCTTCCAATCTTATGTATCTTCTTCTTGATAAATAAAACCTGCACACTTACGAAAATAGACGAAACCTTCACATAAAATCGGCGGTAAAACTATATATGACTCAACTAAACTAGGATATAATGCTTGTGGAATAGATGTTTACAGATTTTCTGGAAAATTAAGACCTGAGAAATTCCAAAATTTATAAGTAGCACGAAAATGAGAGAAAATGAGATAAAACATTTACCTCCTCTCGGCGTCGTCGAGTAGCGAAATCTGACGTCGAGTTATCCCACGAAGCTGGTCTGCTGCGTTTTGGAAAAATTACGGAAAATTACATCTTTAGAATCGAAAAATTCACGCAAAACATCCATTATGACTCGATACAAGCATTTTACTCTAACAAACACAAATATATATCTTTTCAATAATCGTAATTCTCATGTTCACGTTCTTTTAAAGCGTGTGTAATCTTCCCTACACTTATCCTTTTGTAAAATACCTTTATATGTAATTAAGGCGAGGTTAAAGACAAAATAAAGCATTTTCACAAATTCAAACATGAGAACATACAATAATGAAAAGATATATGACACACAAATAAAATGAAAAAGAAAAACACATGGGTTGCCTCCCAAGAAGCGCTTGTTTTTGTTCGAGTCACGAGCTTGACTCTACCCTTATTTAACGGATAAAGGGAAGTTTTTCTACACTTAAGCTTAAGTGCGGGTGATAGTAGCGATACACACCTTAGGGTGGAAATTTGCTACGTAAGGAGAGGGTGATGGGTGATTTATATGCTCAAAGGGTGTGCTCCATTCATTATAACCTTACCTAATTCTATGGGTGTAGCGAGTGAATCAAGTCTTTCTCCTAGAAATGGATCATCTTCTATCAACCTCAAGAGATTCTTAGTTAAGGATCCATCTTGACCTAATAAACCCGGTTTAAACCCATAATATTTTTTGTTATCAACCATGAATGGGTGATGTAAGTGTGTAAGGTCATGGGTTACTCCTATATTAGCTTCCACTCTACATGGCCTAGAGTCCACTACCTTTATCAAACAACTACCTGAACTATTTAGTTTGATGGGTGGATTGGGGACTAATTCGATTCCTAGATTCACATCTAAAGACGGAAAATTGGGTAAGGTTTTTGGTTGAGGCTCCGGTTCATCAAAATTAGGAACTTCCATAGGACTAAGAGAGAGGTCATGACAAAAAGCATCTAAACCTACATTCTCTAGTGGCGTTTGGTCCAAAGGTTCTATATCAATCGAGGTTCCTATAGTCTCTTCTACTTCTTCCGGGTAAGTTATAGGCGATGTGTGTTCCTCAAGTGATGGTTGGGCTTGTGGGCTTGGAGTTTCCACCTCATTCTTCATTATATCTAGATCTCCTAAATTTTCATCATGTGTTTTACTATGATCTAACCCAAATACACTCCTAAGTATCTCAAATCCATCTTTAGCCATTTCAAATTCTTGGTCCGATTCATAAGAATCATTCTCAAAAATTTGATCACTATGTTGTATTTTCCTAAAGGATTCCTCATGCGTGTCATATGTTTTGAAATCTATCCCACACATGCAACTAGGTAGTTCAACTCTAACCATCTCACAATCTTGTTCGGGTTTAGGTTCCATGTTCTTAAAAACTAGGTCTTTTTGATCATGGTGCCTAAGATCATTCAACTGATGGTTTAGGCTTAGGAGGCTTTTTTCAAAAAAAATTTAGAGTGTCTCACTAAAAGGAGTTGATTCTAACAATGATCGTTGAATAGAAGCCACACAAGCACAAAATTTATCAAATCCATCCAACCTTACACCAGTCTCCTTTTGGATATCTCTAAGATCACTCACAAATTCATTAGAACAATAAAAAGAAATCCAATTTGTGAAATTCAATTGTTCCTCATTTGTTAATGATTCAAATGCAACTTCACTTGCCATAGCGACAAATGAAAAGGGTTTTACGAACACAAACACAAAGAAGGGGGATAGACTACAAGGAAGCTAAAATTGAGAAAAATATCTTACTTGATAGGAATCAAGCAAGGGAACCTAAACGAGATAGAGATCTAACTAGCTATTCCATTCCTCGGCAGTGGCGCCAAAAACTTGATACGCGTACAACCCGCGTTTGGGGTCAAAGGAAACTTCATTTTCTTTGAGCAAGTTTTTCAACCACCTAGGCAGTGAGCCTAATCGTTGTAGTGTAGTATTAGGGTAAGCCTCAAGATTGATATCGTTCTCTAGGGGAATAGGAATGCTAGTGAGAAATTACTACGCTAATGTTGGGGTTGAGAAAGATTTTTTTTTTATCTTTTTTATATTTTTTAGAAAATTGAAAGGTACGATCTCGGGGTATTGGATTTGGGGAGTGGTGCTTCTACCGATTACTCTACTATCTATTTATCTAATTAACTAAGCTAAGGGGTAGTCTATGTCTAATTGATGTGTGCTCATATGATGATTAAAAAAGTATACCTAGATGCTATTACTCCATAGTTATCTTTTATTGATGGTTGAATTGTCACGTCCTTATTCTTAACGCGTTGTGTCTTCTAAGGTCGTAGGGTATGCTTTTCTCCCTAACTCTTTGAGAATACCTTAAGGTTATTGCCTACAAAATCTCTAGGATTCATAAACTAACTCTAAGGTTATCTTTGGATTTTAGCCTACAATAACTCTAGGCGATTATAAACTAATGTTCACAAAGATTACTCAAGCATTAAAAACACAACGATGGTCTATTGCAATCCTAAGCCAATTACAATTAAGATAAGAGACAACCAATCAATATTCAATAACTAGGTTTCATAGATCTAAGCAAACACACAAGTAAATTAATGGGACATGGTAAACATGCAAGCATCTGAGACATACAATCGAAGACATAATGAAATCAATGAAGTAAATAACTTATCTTGATGTAAAATAGGTATGAGAACCCTAAGATACTGCCCAAGACAAACCAAAGTCATTTAGGGGTTTTACTCCACAATTCTACCTCTTTAAAAGTCTGAAAATTTGAATTCTATATATAGAGTTACAACTGCGACGGCGTCACTCTTTAATTGTGACGTCGTCGGATCGCCGCCATTAGGGTTTCGTCTTGGCCAAGTCAACTTTGGGACGGCGTCACGTTGTGGTTGTGACACCGTCAGTTTCAACTTCTGACGCCGTCTGAATCTAGATCTAGGCCGTCTGAGTTGTGGCCTTCTTTCTTCAAAGCTCGGCGTTGTCGGTACAAAATAACAATTTTACTTGATCCGTCGCAAATAGAGGACGGCGTCGCCTTTGTTTGTGATGCCGTCGGGTTCACTTCCAGCAACTTAAGTGTCTTGATCTTGACTTTAGCCATTTTCTTCACATATTCACGCCTTTTCGTCCAAATAAGCATCATTCCAGCATTTTGCCTTCAAGAGACCTAAAAAATGAAAAGGAACAAAATTAAGTAGTAACGGATATAAAAGTGGGCGATTAAGGGCTTAAATGACCCCTCAAAAGTGTACCTTTTAAATCCTTATCACTCATAATCCAAAATGGACCATTTGAGGGTGATGGAGAAAAAGATAAGGGTGCTAGTGTTGTTTCAACACCAAAGTTTTGGTGAGGAGGTTGTTGTGGCACCATTTTCTCAATTGAGGAAAATGTTGGCAATGGTGGTGGATGAGATAGCCTAGGTGGCAAGTCCTCTAAGTTGTAAAGGTGTGGGGATGAGAATGGAGTGGTGAAAGAGATAGCTTTAGGTACTAGAGGTGATGGTTTAGTGGAAGTAGTCTTTGGCAAGGGTTGTCTTGTGGGTATAATCCTTTTAGGAGTTGGTTTGATTGCTAGAGTTGGTTGTGAGGGAGTTCTAGTGTTTGAGGCTTTGACGGGTGATGATTCGGTTGAAGAGTCATGAACAGCCCGAGCAATTTTCTTGGGAGGTTCTTTGGTTGATGAGTTAATACTAGGAGATTTTCTCATGGTGAAATGGTAGAAAGGAAAGGTGTAAAAGGAGAGCTTTATCTACTGAGAATGATTGTGTGAATGGTGATTTGGAAGTTCTAACATAAATGGTTTATAAAGAGAAAGATTAGGTAAGTGAATTAAAGCTTAAACCACTAAAAACCTTCAATCTGCAATGATTTACATGCACAAGAGTCAACTACAGAGTTGTACTGATCTAGGAACTTAATTAAGACAATGTGGAGTGTTTAGATTAACAAAGAATGTTTGAAATGATTGTATCAAGTAGGAATGGTTTAGTCTGTGCAGCCGGTTCCAACGGATCCCTCACTTGAGGGATCCGTCTAAGCTAAACCTAGGGATCCGGCTCTCAAGAGGCAAGGAGAAGAAATATGAGGTTTTAGTAAGGTCTAGTACCTATATACCTTAAGTGTTTCAGTCTCCTCAGATGTCTTAAATGATATGAGACTTAAATGATCAAGTGTAATGAGTGAGGGTAGCTAATGATGTCCTTTATGGAAGGAAATGGAGTTTTTATGAACACCAATGGGTGATCAAGGATGACACTAAGAATTTTGAGGGTGTCAAGTGGAGTCAAATGATCCTAGAGATCAGATGATGATTTAAGGAAAATTTAGAAAATTCCTTAAAAATTACAAGAAATGAAAAACTTGATTTTAGACCATTTTAAGATCAAGATGACTAAAATCAATTTACTAAAATTGATAGAAATATCAAACTAAGTGTTTTGAGATGAGAGGAACGACATATGAACATTGGAACGGAAATATGGTGAGTTTTAAAGTGATGATAAATTAAAAAGTACCGTGAATATGATCCTAAGTTATCTAAGAGTGAATGTGAGATCAACTGAGCTTGAGGAAGACTTAAGTGATCCTAATGTATCATGTCTAATTGGTTTAATAAGGTCTGGAGGGTTGGATTGATGCAAGGATGAAAAAATAGCTCTTCTGTTTGCCCGGATCCCACGGATACTTCACCGAGGGATCCGACTAGTTATAAGCTAGAGATCCGCATCCGGACGGATTACTCAACAAAGGAGCATGCAATATTTTGCTCTAGGTGTCGAATTCTAAAACTAATGATTTGCACAAGAACTATCGTGTATACATGCAAGACATGGTAAGAGTGGCATGTAAGAACATCAAATGATCAACAAATGATTTATTTCATAGGTATTATCAATTTACAAAGGTAAATAAAAGAAAAAGCCTAAGGATTGATTTTATTAAAGAAAATTGTTTTACTTATGCGTTTTTGTTTGATGGATCGTCGAGTGGGTTGTGAGTAGTTGATGATTCAGGAATGAGGAATGAAGTGATGACATATGTGTTCAAATGTTCCATCATTTTGTTCACAAGTATATATTGAGGGCTTTGAAATTGAGGGTGATAGTACATGACATGATGATAAAGGCGTGTTAGAAACATCCCATATGGAATTAGTTTGTCCTTGTTGCCTTGGAGGTTTATAATTCTCCTTGCGAAGAAGTAGGCAAGATTGTATGGTTGTTGAGTTAGGAGACAGTAAATCATGTGAGCACAACATGCGGGAAGTATCTCATGATTTCTGTAAGACTCCAAACATTTTCACGTAGAATGACTGCGAGAGGTTTGAGATCATCTCGGAGATCATGTGTATAAATTATGTTTGGATTTGAGTAATTGGATTGAGGAGCATAGAAGTTGAGTTATTATTTGAGGAGAGGTATGTATGAATAATATGGATTGCTTTCTCCACGATAGTTAAAGAGAGAATCAAGTGACCAATATTTAGTGAAAGCACATTGTCCATAATTTGGTATTTGTAGAATGTGAGCAAATTGCTCAAGAGTAAAAAAAAATTTTTGGCTTTTGATCCAAAACCATAGTGAGAGAGAACGATCCTCGTTATGAATGAGTTCAACTTGACAGAAGAATTCCAAAACAAACCGCGGACAAATTTTCTCGTTGATCCCGAGAAGACCTTCTAGTCCTATGGTGCGGAATGAAGTGTTGATACCTTCTTGGAAGATTATTCCTAAAAGGTAGAGGTGAGTCAACAACACGTCCTTCATGAAAGTAACGAGTTTCGAGATTGTTGAACCCACGAACATGATTGCTCGTTGTGTTAGGCTTAAGAGATATATTTGGAATGTAAACATAAGTAAGTTGATGATCGAAGTCATACTCATGAGACATGATGAAACCTATAGACATGAAACGAATATTTTACATGAGTATGTTAGTACATAGTAAAACTTCAAGAGTGAGAACATTTTTGGTCGGTGATATTTTTAAGTACTTTTAATCATACTTTTGAGTTATACTAAATTGATAGGATCTCCTAATGTTTTTATTGTCTATTCTATTGTTATTAACAATGACATTTAGCTTACTCTTTTAACATTTTACTGAGATTTCTCCTTTTGTGGTAAGTTTTTATGAAATGGTTTTTATGTTGCATGAGTGTCTTCCATCTGCCGGTTCCCTTTTAAAAAGGATCCGTCTAGTTAAAACTCAAGGATCCGGGGATCTGCAGTTTTGATAGAAATTGGTTTTGACGTAGAATCAAATTTTGCAACTCATATGTTATAGAGTGGAATGTGTTTTAGCCAATGTTAATTCTTAAACATGCATTACTAGTTTCAAACATGTTGGGTTTTGAAATGTGCGAGAAATAAAATAAACATATTATACGAGAAAAAGACGAGAGAAACTACGACATTAATTATATTTAATTTCAATGCTTAAAGCAATACATAAACTAATGTAGATCAATATGACAAAGTACATGTCTCTATGAGAGAATTTGATCATGGGATACACGTGAGCGATGAGCGAGATGATGATGATCACGAGGGTGATGTAAACCATGACGATGGAGATCTTTTCTTGGTTTTGATTTCTCAAAGTGAGATGATGATGATCACGAGGGGAAGGAGGAATTTTTGAGATTTGTGTTTTGTTTTATTTGTATTTAGAAAGATTTTGTTTTTAGATATTTAGTTTAGACAACACATATTGATATACCTAGTTTTAGATGGATGATAACACGTAAGCACAAAGTTTTTCTAATGAGGCCACGTATATCATATAAATATGTTTGGATAAAGAAAAAAATATAAACACATAATTTACCATTAGTGACATGCAAACATACACATGTTTTACTAGAATTATTTAAAGATAAGTCTTTATGAAAGTCATACCTCTTATTGCAATTTGAGTGTGCCTATTTGACGAGTTTTATCAATGGACAACTCCGTTTTATTCGAGATCTACTTGGTAATAAGTTTTGACAACTTTTCGAGGAAAGTTATCCTATTACCAAAGAATCTTGATAGTTTGCTTATTATCAAATTAGCTAAACAAAATGACAAGAGAAGTTAATACATTTTGTAAGATAAGGTGACAAATAAGAAAAGAACATAATTAATACTATCGTTGAATAAATATAAAAAAAAATTATTCTTAAAACACAGTTTTTGTTTTTAGAAGATTTCCTTCTTTGTAGTTTTCAAACATACATGGATCGTATCAAGTTTTTAAAGTACAATATACTATAAGGGACTTGGTAACGAAGCTCTGATGCCAATTGTGGAAAACTAGAAGGGGGGTTGAATATTTTTACCGATTAAAACTCTGTTTTAAACTATTTAGACTGACTTATATCAATTTATTTAGTATGTGTGTTGGATACTGATAGATAAGCATATAAGTAAGTAATGCAAAGACAAAGAGTAAAGGAACACAAAACCACGACACGAGTATTCATAGTGGTTAGGCTACAATGACACCTTGCTTGCCCTACTACACTCCCTGAGTACCCCATTCGAGAGTTCGTAAGCACTACACAACACAAGCTCCTTAATGTGGCGGAGAAGCCTTCACAACGTCGCCTACTCTTTATCCGTTACAAGGCTAGACACCGAGTTCTTCCACGAGGTAGAACCAAACCTATCACAACGTCGCCTACACTTTATCCGGTACAAAGCTAGATACCGAGTTCCATTACAAAGGAGGAACTACTACCCAATACTACACCACAATACAACTATCCCAAAGGAGACACACTCCTTGTTACAACACTAGAAGGATATCAACATCCTTTAACCCAAACTACCTAATTTGTTCATCGATGCACCATATCGAATGTACACCTTTGGCACCTTTCACTAATGCCTTCAACACGATCCTTTGGCACCATTCACTAATGCCTTCAACACAGCACTTCTATGGAGGTAGGAAAGAACTATCAACAAGATGCACTTCAGTGGTCTTGATGATGACGAAGCTTAAGAACTCATGACTTGAGCTTGCACGTCTTCAAGAGATGGTGATCTAGCCTTTAAGAGGAACCTAGAGAATCACATAAACATAAAACTACATAGAATGATCCTTTGGATCAGTGGTTAGAGATATTAGAATACTGGGATAAAGTATATGTGAAGTAGTAGTGAGCAAGAGAGAAATGGCTCACTATTTATAGACAAAACTTGTCTACTTTCCCACGGTTCCCACGGATCCCTCCCTAGAGGGATCCGACTAGTGCAAAACCAGGGATCCGGCTACTGGGTCAGTTTAGTCCAGATTTCAGGTTGCAAACCGTGTTATGGGTTATGGGTTATGAACCATGGGTTATGGGTAATGGATTATGGATACCCAACAAGATGCAATGTACCTAGTCATTGGGTTATGGATCTTGGGTCATGGATCATGGATAATACCCAACATGACTTCATGCATGATGTCATGCAATGGGTCATGGGTTATGGATCATGATCCATGAGTATGGGTTATGGACTGATAAGGATTTAAAACATACGCTATTATGGGGTCATTTAAGCCCTGAATCGACCAATTTTATATCCGTTACAGCTTAATTTTGTTCTTTTTAACTTTTTAGGTCTCTTGGAAGTAAAATGCTGGAATAAAGCATATTTGGACGAAAAGAAGCAAATACATGAAGAAAATGGCAAAGTCAAGATCGAAGCCACTCAAAGCTGATCAACAGTACCTGACGGCGTCTCAATTAAAAGACGACGCCATCCCTCTATGATGACTTGAGCAAAACATGCACGCGACGGCTCAGTGGAAATTTTGGTCACATATGTTAGGAATTAGAAATTCTAGGTATTAAAGAGTCGGTCACCTCAAGTATATGTAATCGTTAAGCTCGTAGTCGTAGTTCTTTTAAGTTAAGTAGTATTTAGTTAAGTAACACCGTGGAGGACAGACGGGTCTTTACCCATGTATGCACGATCCACGACCCGATGTGTGGCGATTTATGTAAGACTATAAATACTCTCTACCTTCCAAGGTAGAGTTGGAGCTCATAATAATATCTTTCACTTTCTCTCACTAAGTTCCCTAAACCTCTAACTTTCTCTCTAGAATTCCATTTATCGCCACTTTGTGTTATGGTTTGATGTGTATGTGAAAACTTATATCTAACAATTGGTATCAAGAGCCATGGTTAGATCATATCTTGCACATCTTTGGATTTCTAGTGGTTTTAGGTGGTTTTGAGTTTGAAAAGTTTAGTGGTTTTGCATCATTTGGTTGATTTCTTGTGTTAAAGTTTGGATTTTGTTAGTACTTTTATGTTTAGAATCATCACAAGTGTGTTGGTTTTCATTTGGTAAGCTTAAATCATCTTGGTTGGGTTGTTTTGGATTGAAAAGTGATGTTTATGTGGTTTTTCTTGCTAGCGACTTAACTCACGGATTACTTTCTTCGTAGCGACTTGCTTTACAAATTTGTAGCGAGTTACGCTTTTAGACCTAGCGACTTAGATCTAGCGATTTCTGATACAAGTAGTGGACTCTCCACTACGGGTAGCGACAGTGGTAGCGACTTGGTGGTAGCACACAGTGCAGCGAGTTGCTCTTTAGCGACTTGTATCTTTAGCGACTTGAGTAGCAATTCTTGCCAAAATTTTGCTAGCGACTTGAGGCTTAGCGAGTTACTACTAGCGACTTGCATTTGTCTAGCGACTTGGGACTCTAGCGACTTAGTGGTGTAGCGAATTAAGTGTTAGCGACTTGGTGCATTATCTTCTAGCGACTTGGGTGATTGTTTACGGTTTTCTCTTGATTTAGTAAAATCCGTGAAAGAATCTATTTCTCGGTTTAATCATAGAGTTATAAAATCCGTATTATCATTAACATGTCTACCAACGTTCCTACTATCATCTCCACGGTTGCGAGAGGATGTTCAAGCGGTGGGTCGATACTCGTCCACCCATGCTTGTGAGGCGACTACGATTCTTGGGCTCAACGAATCGATTGTCTTGCCTTGGAAAGGAAAATGGTGTCAACATTCTCAAATCCATTGATGAAGGACCATATCGAGTTGAGGCGACTAGAGACATACTTGATACTAATGAAGATGGTACTCTGTTTACGGAATGGACGGACCTAAAATGTATGATGAGCTTGATGATAAGGATAAAAGAGATTCGATGCGGATATCGGGGCTTCAAACATTGTTCTTCAAGGTCTTCCTAAAGACATCTACAAGGCGATCAATCATAACACCGATGCAAAGGCGGTTTGGGATAATGTTAAGATGCTTCTCTCGGGTTCGAATTAACTATGGAAGACAGAGAATCCCAACTCTATGACGAATTTGAACACTTCAAGATGAAACCGGATGAGAATGTCTATGAGTACTATGTGAGATTTCATAAGTTAGTGAATGACATGAGGAACATCGAATGACTATGCCTAACATTCAATTTGAACTCAAAATTTGTGAACAACATGAATCCCGAATGGCACAAGTTTGTCACCGTTGTGAAGCTCACTAAAGGATTGAAGAATACAAACTATGAGCAACTCTATGCCTTCCTCCTTGAATGAGAGACATGCTATGTTTGAAAAATTGATTCTCAATCGGTTCAAAACCAACCGAGGAGAGACAAGCTCGTCTAATGACTCAACGCCTTCTACTCAAACATCGGAATCACAACCAAAGCATCACAAGTCATACCCTTGGGTAATGGTAATCACAAACTCATTCCCGATCCTATGTTCAAACAAGGCGATCTTTGATGCACACGTGGGTAACTTCATTAATCAACTAGCTCTTCCGATTAGTCAAAACATGAATTCTCTCCCACAAACCAACAACAACCTCGAGCGACATCTAACCCACACAATCAAGCCACCGTTAAAGATGGAAGGATCGTGGTGCAACCGATTCGGGAAAGACAGTATGATCGGGGAAGAGGTGGGTGGGAGAGGTTATGTTGGCAACGAATCGAGGAAGGAATGGTAACCAAGGTCAAGCTAAGCCAATCAAATGTTATAAGCGTGGTGGTGAGGACACATTGCAAGGCGCACATCTCCAAAGCGTCCACGAATCTTGATTACTTGAGAGATAAGATCTTTGGCACACAAGCTCGGGACAATGGTCTTGCTTTGGATGAAGAGGAATTGTTGTTTCTTCTTGAGGGCAATGCCAAGACCTATGATGCGAGATGTGGATGAGCGACCTATTCGGAGATAGGTCACAATCATCGAATGCCTTTCAAGTCGGCGATTGTGATGCATACGACTCGATGTGGATGATGGACCTCTGGCACACACAATTTTATGGCTAGCATTTCTCCAATGGTTTCTCCCAAGGTCTCTTCTTCACCACTAGTGGCCCATCCCAAGACAAACTCATCTCGGAGGTATTAAAACTATACGATAATCTTGATGTGCAGCGGATGCATGACAAAGTACAATCAATGAAACTATTGAATCAAATGTTGAAAATATGGGTAATATCGATATTATCCCATATGATCAATCGTGAAACAAAGTGAAAGTGAAGGTGTACCAAGTGATGCATCTTCTGCGATCAACAATGACTATGTTTTTATGAATACACCGCATGTGCCCCGATGATTACGTAATTTACGAACTAAATGCCTATAAAGAGCGTGTTGCTATTTATGAACAACGTGCAAAATTTGAGTTGACCACTCGTGAGCGGAAATGGATGACCAAGTACGTACGGTCATTAGAAAAAGTAACTTTAGAAGAAGTATTGAAACAAGAATTAAATTCCTTGCAAGAAAAACTTTCTAAAACATTAAGCAAAACAAGAACTTCAAGAAAATGTGAAAATGCTTAAGCAAGAATTTAATGCAAAGGAATCAAAACTCTTGAGAGACTTTTCTAATCGAAAACTTTGAAAAACAAGCTTGAAAACAAGTTGTACATACAAGGAAACACCATTCGATTGCTCACATGGTCACTAAACATAGAGTTCTAAGCGATAAGCATAGTGTTCCCATTATAGATAAACCCAACCACAGTGCGGAAAGATAGCAAAAGCGACTCAAAGTGTGATCTATGATGGAAATGAGATTCTTAAACCTAGGCGAAACCTAGTTGCGTTGAGTGCCTTGAGGAAGATAAGAAATCGGATGAAGTCACTAGGGAAAGGATGAACAAAAATTAGATAACCCTAAATGCAAAGAGAAAAAATAATTATCACTCCCCATGACTACAAGAAGGAAAAGCTGGATTTCCTTGAACATGTTTAAGCCTCGGACATTGTTGACTCCGAACAAGTTTTACGGAAAAAGGATTTAGATAAGCGAAAAGTGAAAATATTGTTGAAACAAACCCCCTTTTGGAAAATGCCTAGAAGCGACTGTGTATCCTCCTAATACACCAATGCATCTTGTTCCTAGAAAAATTGCCACTAAAAGCAAGACCTTAATTAGCCAATATGTTATATTTCAACTATTTGTTGATTTTGAGAAAACTTGCAAGAAAAGGATCACACCCATTTGGTATAACGGAAGGAGAAAGGGTTTTGAGCAAATGAAAGAATGTTATTTAAGCGAGGTCATGCCTTTCTTTAAACTTCGAAAGATCACTTTGAGAGTCTTAAAAGGGATAGAAAGCGATATCAAGGGAATGGAAAAGGAATTTGATGCAATGGTAGTTGAAGTTAGTGATTATGAGCGTGCACTAAAATATAATGAGATTGAGAGGAAGAACTTGCATACCTTAAATGAGACTCTTATTCTTGAATGTGTTGCTCAAGATATTTTTTCAACGCTTCAAAATGCTCTATTAATGCTTCCAAATTTCATGAACTATCTGTTGCCTGAAAGTCTCCCATGATCGTGTCATTGAGCTTGAAAAATCTAATTCTAAACTAAGCGAGAAAATTGAACTGGATGATCACGACAATTTGGTTAAACATTTTTCTAAACTAGAAGTTGAGTATTTTAATTTACAACTAAAATATCAACATCTTAAAGAAAATGTCAAAACTTCAAATATCAAGACATCATCGGATGCTCGAGTTTGATGCGGTTTTCAAATTAACAAGCGTGATGAGCAGATTCAAGCTCGGTGCAACACAATCGAGAAAGTTGAAAGCCCAAATCTCTCAACTAAAGGGTCAAACGAACAATATGACGGGCTCCCAAATGCCTCCTCCTTTAGATTCTCGAAATTCTCAAGCGTTTCATCTTCAAAACCTAGTAAATGCTTTACAAAAGGAAAACGAAAGTTTTTAGAAGAAAATGAAAAGGTTAAACGTCATTTCAATGAGTTATTTGAATCAATTAAAGTCACTCGTAACAAAATAACGAACAAATAGCTTCATTGCAAAAGGAAATTGAGAATCGAAGAGTCGGGTAAAAGGAAAATGCCAATGACCAATGGGGAGAATGTTGTATCAAAGGTTCACTCTTGTAATAAATATGCTTTATCGTGACATATGTCCTCCTCATCTAAGGAACAACAAACTCGCTATTCAAACATACTTCTCATCCCTTAAGGATTGCCTAGAATGTCTGCGTGAGATTGTTGAAGAGGATAAGCTAGAGAAACCTCATGATAATGCAATTGGACATGCATGCTTATATGCCAAACGATCTCAAGAAATCTTAGAATGCTTGATCACAATATGCCCAAAGTCATTAGGTGAGAGAGTTAATCCTTTGATTCCATGCTCGATGCCTAATGCCAAGTATGATATGCATTCGATTCCCAATGTTTTGAATGTGAACCGTAGTGTGCCTTTAAGTAGTTCGATTCGGATCATCAATGCTAAGAAAGAGAACTCAAGTGTGCCTTCTAGGAGTACAAATCTCGGTACCTCTAGTTTTAAGAAAGTGAACCTTAGTGCACTGCATGTAGTTCGGACCCAAAGTACATCTAAGCGGTGATGCAAAGAGTAGTTAAACCAACTAATGTTCCCATTCCTCTACGGAGTAATCGGTGACATTAAGCGGAGCGGTCAAAGTCTCAAGACAATACAAGGAATGATAGGACCTCTCAAGCTAAGAATGTGCCTTTGGAAGAGAGTAGAAGAACAATCTAGGAACTTTAAGCTTGAATTGAATAAAGCGAATCGTGTTGATTCTAGTATTAGCCATAGGCGTCTTGTAATTAATTGAATTCGATACTATTTGCAAACCTTGTCGATGTGCGCTTGAATTCATTTCAAATCATGAATGTGGTGTTAATGTTACGCTAATGATGTTAATTGTCCGATTAATATTGTTAATGCAAAATTCATGCTAAGAAGGCTAAAAGGCAAAACGAAAGAAAGTTAGAAAGCAGTGGAAACCCACGGGAAGAACATTCGATAAAATTAGGCTTTTATTGGATACACATTGGTCATAAGACTAATCGAGATAATGCCCACTAGAAAATGGATGCCTCTTGGTAGAACTATTCCCTTAAGAAGTGATCACACTGTGAGCAGGGGCTATCTGAGACACTAATCTTGCATCTATTCACAATGATTCCATTGCCTCACTCTACGATATGAATGCTTCTATTTACGATGTGGGTGTTCCAAACATTGTTACTAACCAAATGGAACCCATTCTTGCATGGGGATCCCAATTATCCGATTATCCATTCTTGTGCGTGTTCAACTGCGGATCGTTCAAATCGTTACGTGGTACACGGACTCAGTTTGTTCCAAGCATATATTTGGAGACGGTCGCGACTCATGAACCGTGAGCAAATTCATCGGGATATTAGATTTGGTAATGATCATTTCGGTGCTATTATGGGTTATGGAGATTATATTGTTGGTGATAGTGTCATCTCTAGAGTTTACTATGTGGAAGGTTTGGGTCATAATCATTCTCTGTTGGTCAATTCGTGATTACGATCTAGAAGTAGCCTTGAAAAACATACACCTTTGTTAGAGATCTTAATGGTAAGGAGCTGTTAAAAGGAACTCGTGGCTCAAATCTTTACACCATCTCTATCGATGACATGATGAGGGCCTCTCAATCGCTTGTTATCAAAGGCTTCAAAACAAAGTCATGGTTATGGCATCGTCGTCTCAATCACTTGAACTTGGCACCATCAACGATCTTTCGAGAAAGGACTTAGTTGTAGGTTTACCTAGACTAAAGTATGAAAAGGATCATCTTTGTTCGACATGCCAATTGGGTAAAAGCAAAAGTTTGCCCACAAACCCAAACCTACTAACTCATCACGAAGTTCTTCATATGATTCATATGGATTTATGTGGACCAATGAGGGTGCGAGAATATCTTTGGGAAGAAATATGTGTTAGTTGTGGTTGATGATTACTCTAGATTCACAGGTCAAGTTCTTAAGGACAAAGGATGAAACTCGATATCATCATCAAACTCATCAAACAGTGCGAGTTCGACTTAACAAAACCGTCGAATTATCGAGCAGACAATGGGCCGGTTTGTCAACAAACAACTTAATGAATTCTATGAAAGCGTTGGAATCGACCATCAAAGAAGTGTTCCACGAACTCCTCAACGAGCGGTGTAGTTGAAAGGCGAAATCGAACTCTTGTTGAAGCCGCTAGAACAATCTTGATTTACTCAAAGGTTCCAATGTTTCTCCGGGTTGAAGCAATCGCCACTGCATGCTACACACAAAATCGTTCCCTAATTCACACTTGTACATGGAAAAACTCCATATGAACTTGTCCACAACAAAAACCTAATCTCTCTTTCCTTCGTGTGTTTGGTGCATTGTGTTATCCAACCAATGAGGTCAAGACTTAGGCAAACTTAGGGCTAAAGTCGACATTGGAGTATTTGTAGGATATGCATCAAACAAAAGGGATACGAATCTACAACAAAAGAACCCGAAATATCATGGAAACAATTCACGTTACGTTTGATGGTGACCGGTCAAATGGCTCTGGACACTCCACTCGGGACCCGCACTTCAAAAGCAGTCCCATTGGTTCATCCCTTGTTCCAAACTCTTCTCAAGAAACTCCATATGTACCTCCATCGAAGATGATTTAAAGAAATTGTTTGATCCTATGTTTGATGAACTGTATGATTCAATTACTAATGAGGTGTTGATCCCTACAACGAGAGGATGCTCATATTCACGTGAATGAAGTCAATCCTCGGTCTCAATATCTTTAAGTCAAGAAGCACTGCTGCGATCCTTGATCTCATCAACAAATCATCATTCTTCAAATGTACATCATGGAAATGTTTACGCATCAATGATGAAGTTAATCCCTTTGCTACTCACGAAGATGCTCCATTTGAAAACATATTTGCTCTGAATCATCATCGAACCATCTTCTTGAGGAGACATCGACTCGACTACCTCGGTCCCTCAACAAGCGCCACATGAACACCTCGGAAAATGGACTCACGATCATCCATTAGACAACATCATTGGTAATCCCTCTCGTCTGTATCAACCCGGAAACAACTTGCAACCGATGCCTTATGGTGCTTCTTCAACTCCGTACTATCTAAGATCGAACCAAAAGATGTTAAAACCGCCATGAATGAAGATAGTGGTTCAATGCCATGCAAGATGAAATTCATGAGTTTGATCGACTTGATGTATGGGAGTTAGTACACTGCTCGGGCGTGCTATGATTATAGCTCTTAAATGGATCTTCAAAGTGAAACTTGATGAGCATGGTGATGTGTTGAAGAACAAGGCTCGATTAGTTGCTAAAGGATACCGTCAAGAGGAGGGTATTGATTTTGAAGAATCTTTTGCTCTGTTGCTCGAATCGAGGCAATCGAAATCTTTACGGCTAATCTTGCTAGTAAGAACATGGTAGTCTATCGGATGGATGTGAAAGCGGCATTTACGAGCGGAGATCTTAAAGAAGTCGTCTCGTCGGCCAACTGAAGGATTTGTGAATCAAGAGCATCCTACTCACGTTTATCGTTTGAAGAAGGCTCTTTACGGTTTAAAGCAAGCTCCAAGGGCATGGTATGATACATCATCAAGTTTCTTCTATCAACCGGATTCATCAAAGGAGCGATTGATCCTACATTGTTCACCGAAGTCGAGCAAACATTTAACTCATGTTCAAATTTATGTTGATGATATTATTTTGCCTCGGCGGACCCAATGGAATGTGATCGTTTTCTAATGAAATGAGTTCAAAATTTCAAATGTCAATGATGGGACAAATGTCATTTTCTTGGGATTACAAATTTCACAAAGTCCGGAGGCATTTTCATAAATCAATCTAAATATGCAACCGAGATCTTAAAGAAATTTGGATTTGATTCAAGTGACCTGTTGACACCCCATGATTGATCGAACCAAACTAGATGAGGACCACTCGGGGATCATGATTGACCAAACGAAATATCGTAGTATGATTGGATCACGATGTACCTCACGGCTAGTAGACCGGACATCTTGTTCATTGTTTGCATGTGTGCTAGATACCGAGCTAAGCCTACTAAAAAGCACCTTGAAGCGATTAAGCGGGTCTTCGGTATCTCCAGGAACCATCAATATGGGACTTTGGTACCGAAGGACACCGGTATGTCACTAACGGCCTATCACGAGATCTTGATCATGCGAGTTGTCAAGATACACGTCGAAGTACATCCGGAGGTGCTCGGTTTTGGGTGATAAGCTTGTGAGTGGTCTTCAAAGAAGCAAATGAGTACTTCTATTTCCTCTGAGGTGAATACATAGCCATGTCATCTTGTTGTGCTCAAATCTTATGGATGAGATCTCAATTATCGACTATGGCTTTGAATTCAACAAAATCCCTCATCTTGTGATAATAAAGTGCTATTGCTCTCTCATGCAACAACGTTCAACACTCAAGAGCAAAGCATATCGACATTCGACATCATTTCATCGGGGAACAAGTGGAAAAAGGTGTGGTGGAACTATATTTTGTGAGGTCCGAATATCGGTTAGCGACACATCTTCACCAAAGCTCTTCCAAGAGAACGTTTTGAGTTTATTCTTCCACGTCTTGGCTTGAAAAGCCTTCAACGAAACTCTCAAACGTCTTGAGGAGGAAGGCGAGGAGTAAAGGTCTATCTTCATCTATCTCTTGTAAATATTTATTCGAAAAACAAAATACAAAATTATAAAACTCTCAAAAATCAAATAGAAAATTATAAAACTTTCAAAATCCATAAAAATTTGAAAAATTCAAAAATCTTCAAAAATATTGTCATTTTGTCATGTTTCTCTCGATTCGATAATATCTACGGTCTTTGTGTTGTCATTCAAAGAATGACACGGGACTTTAGATGTTGTTCGAATTTTATAAAAAAAAAAAAAAAAAAAAAAAAAAAAAAAAAAAAAAATTTTTTGAGAAAGAGAAAAAATGGTTTATTGTCATTTCGAGCAATAACCGGTTTTAAAAGAAAGAACGAGCCATGTTTTATCATGTTTTCAAAATTCCATGCTCGATTCTATAAACATTTATCTGCTGAAAACTAAATGCTTTGAAAAATAACTCGGTCTCTATTTTTGATAATCATCGGGACTTATTTGTCAAAATCTCTATCTCTCAATCAACAACCTATGTCATTGATTGAGGGAGAATGATTTCAATTAAATTAAAAGTTATTTGGCATTAAATTGTTTTCAAAAGATGTACATGCATGTTTTATCAATGGAGTTTAAAGTCTTAAAATCCGATCCTTATCGGTTAAAACGCTTTCATAATCAAGTCACAATTCTCCTTAAAAGCTTTCAAAATCAATTTAAATCTATAAGAGATCACAAATCTCAAATGATTTGATAATTGTGATCGGGGAGAATGTGTGATTTAAATTGGATTTAAAGCGATAATTCGGTAAATGGTTTTATAAGGATGTACATGCTTGTCCTTCCCACATGTGACAAACGATTTCAAATTTTCCATGCACATGTTGAGGGGAGCATCTATCTTAAACCTATGATTTGAAATGTGATCAACTTATCTCAATGTGCAAGTTCCTCTAGTATGTGCAAAACTCTTTTCAAACCTCGAGGCACATATTGAGGGGAGCAAATTATGGAAACCTCATCCTTCCGGAAATGCTATATCTACTTGATTTGATGTGGGAAGTGATGTTGATATCTTTAGAAAATGGTAATCAAAGAAGTTAATTCTTTCTCTTGCCTCCGTGTGCAAAACATTTTCAAATACTTGATGCACATGTTGAGGGGAGTTCTCGTTCTAAAAATATCAAAAACAATTCGGTACAAAATGCTTTGATAATATATCACAAGTATCGAATTGATTTTCAAATGGTTTTCAATTGGTTCCAATGGCGGATGAACAATACCAAATTGACCGACCAACTTTACTTTATGTACGGTGATATAAGGATGATAAGGTTAGGTATGTGTTCCCATGATCCGCCGAACCGGAGGGATCTACCGAGGACAATCCACTAGTTAGTGTAGAAGTCCTTAGGTATGATGATAAAAGGAGAAAAGTGAGATATGGGAAGAGTGCGGACTAAGGCGAGCTAGTCTTGGAATAAACCCAACAAGGTTCTAGCTATGAAGTCTCGGTAAGCAATGAAGGGTTGAAGAATTAAAAAGAATTGAATGAGAAAGGGTGAAAACAAATAGCCCTCCATTTATTCAACCTTAGGGCGAAACCGGGTTCAATTCATATGCTCTTGATGGTAACATCGGTATTGAAGACAAGGCGTCATGGACCCGGTGGCGCTTGCACTTCAACTTTCCAAACCACTCAAGTTCCTCTTAAAAGGACTTGTTTCATTCTCACGGGAACCGACATTATCTATCGACTTTCTCTTAGAGATTGTTGATATTGAAGAAGGAGACCCTCTCCTAGTCTCCGACACGGGATCCAAATATGCACAAATTGAGTCTAGAGCCACGAGATCATCAATAAATCTCATTAGGACACTTTCAATGAAGACTCTCTGTTTCACACAATGTGGAAAGAGATTATATCTTGAGTCCTCGCATTATCCTTGTGGTATTGCGAACATCCGAGTGATGTGTATACATATTCACAATGAAGATGGAAAGCCTTCGGAGCCAACATCAAACAAGCTCTGGTAGGTGGCATGTGAGATCTATTATATGGATCAACCATGTGACAACCGAGCAGAAACAATGGGCGATTCAATCTCTTGAATCAATCACGGTTCGAGTTATGGATTGACGGATACCTTTGAAAAACCGGTCTTTGTGCTTAACAACTCTTTTCTTTAGCACATCGACCGTGTACTCATTTTCAAACCAAAGGTGTTTTATGATTGATAATTGATTTTCAATAAAACCTTCGTTGTATTGCAAAAACAATTTCTATTGAGCAATACGATTGTTTTCAAATCTCTTTTCATCAATCGGTGGACTTAAAATTATTTGGTTCACTCACTCCGTGTTGTCTTCTTTGAGATGTTCGGTTTGAGAACAGCTAGAGCATTGCGAAACCACATCAAGGAAATTCTTGAATTATACGATCACGAGCGGTACATGTCTTGATCAGCGGGGAACCGTGGGCGTGTACCTCAATTCAACGAAGTGATCAAAGACACTTTCGTGCGATTTATTGCTAAGCTGTTGTATGCGGTACACCCGACGCGTTTGCGGTGATCGAATGAAGCGGTCAATCCATAGCCGCATGCTCACTTAACACATTCATCTCAAAAGAAATCATGATTAGTGCATCAATGACTCGATATTTTCACTCCATGCTTACGCTACTGCTGCGCCAATATCATGATTCAACAAATGCTTCCGCTACTCGATGAGAAGATATCATGATCCGAATGTGAGCATGTCGGTCCTAAAGTCACAACATCACATAATACCAACACCACAAAGGATGTCTCGAGATTTTTGATTCTGATGATCTCAAAAGATGGCTCAAATTTATTATCACGTGGATCGGTAAAGACCTCCACTTGAAGTAACCAAACATGCAATGTGAAGAATCAATGACTACGAGCTTAGGAGCAAAGGACTACATCAAGAATGCAAGATCAATTGTTAATGTAATATCTATTTGTATTCAATGTAATTTTGGTACATGATTGAGGTGACCTCCTTAGGGGAGATTGTTAGGAATTAGAAATTCTAGATATTAAAGAGTCGGTCACCTCAAGTATATGTAATCGTTAAAAGCTCGTTGTCGTAGTTCTTTTAAGTTAAGTAGTATTTAGTTAAGTAACACCGTGGAGGACGACGGTCTTTACCCACTGTATGCACGATCCACGACCCGATGTGTGGCGATTTATGTAAGACTATAAATACTCTCTACCTTCCAAGGTAGAGTTGGAGCTCATAATAATATCTTTCACTTTCTCTCACTAAGTTCCCTAAACCTCTAACTTTCTCTCTAGAATTCCATTTATCGCCACTTTGTGTTATGGTTTGATGTGTATGTGAAAACTTATATCTAACAACAATCACTTTTCATCATGGAAGTTGATAACCCACCACCAAATCAACCACTTCCCATCGACCCACAACCAATTGACCCACCAAGAGGCCGTACTCTTGGAGAATACTATAGACCAAGCCACCAAGGCTATAGGAACACCATTGAGCTCCCCGATCAAGCTCAAACTACGGCCCTGCGATCCGACACCATCCGGTTGGTGCAAAATGGATGTGCATTCCATGGACTTCGTTCCGAAGATCCTAATCAGCATCTTAAGGAATTCCTTAAAATTGTTGACTCCATCGACCTTGATGATACCACACGGGAGAACACGCGCTTGAGTCTCTTCCAATTCTCTCTACGAGACCAAGCTAGTAATTGGCTTGAGCGACTTCCCGCCAGATCCATTTCAAGTTGGGATGATCTCACCACTTGTTTCCTCGCCCAATTTTTCCCACCGGGGAGAACTACCAAACTTAGGAATGACATCTTGATGTTCCAACAACGTCAAGGCGAAACTCTCTACGAGGCATGGACTCGATTCAAGGACTTGATCCATAAAGTCCCTCATCACGGCATCGATATTTGGCTTCAAGTCCAAATCTTTTACGATCCTGTCAACTTCTCAACTAGGCAAACCATCGACCAAGCGGCCGATGACAAACTTAGTGAACTTACTGCGGAAGAATTGTGGGGTACAATAGAGGACCTTGCCCTCTATGACAACGAATGTTGGAATGACCCCCGTGAGTTGCCCAAAACCGTCAAGGCAATCTCCTTACCTCCCATTGACTCACAACCTTCCAGTCGTAGGATGCTCGAACTTGAAGATCAAGTCAAATTCCTAATGAGCTCCTACGAGAATCCTAAGTCTTCACACCAAGTGAACAAAATCACTCTACCTTGTGAATTATGTAGTGGTCCTCACGACACTCGTGATTGCATAAGACTCCCCAAACAAGATTTTGCAGACTACGCCTCCACGCGTACCGACAGAGCGGGAGAGAAGTGGTACACTTTCAAGCCTGAGCAAAACAACTTAGGAAATTCCTACAACCCCTCTTGGAGAAATCACCCTAACCTTAGGTGGAGCCAAAACTCGAATCCGTCCCAAAATAACTCATCTAGTCCACCCAATAGGTCCCACAACAACCCTCCAAACACCGAAAATTCCACTAGTCTCGAGGCAATGGTGTCCAAATTCATGTCATCTTAAGAAGCTTGATTGACTAAGCTTGAAGCCGATTTCAAGCAACAACAAAGCGAGATGACAACCAAGCTCGACGCCCTCTTAAAAGCCTTCAATAATCGGGAGTATGGAGCACTCCCAAGTGACACTATAAAGAACCCAAAAGTGAATTCAATTTCATCGACTTCATGTTCTTGCTCACCAAGGGAGAGTACATATCCATGACCTTCTCACCCAAACATCCACTCGGTCAACGCCATCAACACGGGTTCCAAACGATCCCTCATGAAGTACCAAGGACCCGAACCAACGGTCCATCCAACTCTTAAGAAACCCATCAACCAAGAACCCAAACCTACTCTAGAAGAGAAGTATAAGGAGCTCCACCAAGAAAAACCGGTTCTTGAAGTCTTGACTCATGCTGTAAAACCCTAAAATCTCAAACGCGTGAAATGACAATTTTGCCCTTTAACTTAAAATTCTACAAACTCGGGAAACACGTCAACATAGTTTAACAAGTTATATCATCAATAATATATACACATTATGAAAATAATTAACTTATGTTATGGATTAAAAGAACATAGTTAAATAAATCCTAAGGTACCTAAAAACTATACAACATGTACACAATTAACCTAGACTACAAACAAGACTACATTCAAAATAAAATGATAAACATGGAAAGTCAATAATTTGGTCTTTGTTTCCCTTGATGGCCGGCCATGATAGGCTCCTCATTGAACCACCATATCAATTATCATAACTCTCATTTTAAACCTATCCTTTCATTTCAAAAACACAAGAAAAACCCTAGGTCCCTCTCCTTCAATCTAAGTGGCGGCTTCAACTTTATTTCACCATTATCATCCGAAATTCATACAAACAAAGGTTCCTAGGAGGCTCGTGATCGTGTGTGATCGATTGGTGGACGTGGTGATCGTGTTTGGTCCAAAAGAAAGCTTGGTCGTGGGTGTTATTTTCTGGCCGTGGGGTTTATAGAGCCAAGGGAGGCTTGGTTTGATCGTGTTGGTTGGATTCTTGTTTCCTTGTCACGTACACGCTACTAGGGTAACGTATCATCATCTCAAATCTTTTCCTCCTTGTTTTCATAATCAATTCGTGGCACATAATGTTTCTAGGGCTTGTAATATGTAAATGGAACACATAAAATCATGGATACGTTGTCACATGAAATGATGAAACAAGAATACATAAAACCTTGATTCTTAACCTATGTAATTCGAATGATATATGATATGTTAATCTTCATACAAAACTGATTTTGAGTCTTTTATTTAGTCGACATATATGGGACATATTAAAGGGATTAAATGAGCTTATGAATTATGTGATTACGTATGTGATAAATGGAATCGATAACGAATGATTACGAGTGTGTTTTGATTATAATATGGGGCGTACAAAATGGTTTTGATGAAGGGGTCACGATCTAATATGGTATCACATAAGGAGTCATGTAATCTTATATTAATCGAGCTAAAATGGTTTAGAACGGATTCGATAACCATAACCTAAAACTAGGGTTTGTAATTACATGATTTAATAAAGTTAAGGGGTTGTTTTGTAAATTATGAAACTTGATGGATTAACTTGTTAATATAGTAACTAAATGGATTTAATGAGTAAAATGAGTAAATTTACTATATTTACACTTTTAACCCTATACTTTGCAATATTGACATTTTAAACCCTAAACTTTTGTAACTTGTCATAAATGATCCTAAAATCATAATAATACTCATTTTCATTTATTAACTTGAAATAAGTAACTAAACTTACTAATTATGGAAAGTTACTAAATATGGAAACCTGCTATTTATAGAAAGTTACTAAAAATAGAAACCTGCCTAAAATAGAAAGTTTCCTAAAATAGAAAGTACTTAAAATGGAAAGATTACTAAAAGGGGAAAATTGCTAAAAATGGAAAGCCGTCTTAAACGGGTGATTCTGATTCTTATAGAACGTTACTTAATTCATATAGGTTCCGGGCGACGGGATTGATCTCCTTTCTTGATTTTACTTTCATTGTGATTTGCTCCGAATAAGGTACATATATTTTCACCTTTCTCATAAGGTTTCTCATGATCTCTTTGCATCTTTGACCTCTTGCCAATTTGATATTGAAACTTTGCTCTGCTATTGAACTTTTGATATTGACCCTTTGCTATTGAACCTTTGATATTGATCCTTTGATATTGGACCTTTGATAATTGAACCATAGATATTGGATTATTGATATTGATTTGTGAGCCGATAATCTTGAACCTTTGATATTGATTGATCTCTATACTATACACTTTGACACGTCGGTTGATACCGAGCCATTAACTAGGCATGGGGTTCCATGTCCGTGTCATTGATGCACCAATGGCATGACTTTAGTGTGGTTGAGTGATGTTCCACACCGTCCCTATTTTGTATTGATTATGCGCTTGGATATATTGTATGGCCACTATTGTTTTGCGGTATGGATGCATCCTAGATTTGTTTTGATTTGTATTTGATATGATATGATATGTTTTGGTGATGCGGTGCGTGTGCAATACACCCTCACATTTTGGGAGCTAGCTACTCCATTGGTTCTTGAGGTCTCCCTCCTATTGGTTTGGTATTCCGAGGTCACCCTCCGAATACAATGGCTACTATTGGTTACTTGGTCGCTATTGCCACTATTGATATGGTTTGTTTTGTTGGCTCGGGATAGATGTCAGCGGACCTTACACTATTGATACACCTATATTATGCGTTTCGTATTCCCCAACGCCCATATTCGTATTGATTGTCCTTTATCCGATACCTTTATGTGACTCACTCTACTATATACATTCCATTGCTTTGATCTATCACACCCTCATTCCGTTACTTGGACTATCGTTCCATTCACGTCGGGTTATTATATGTCTTTGGATTGATTATGATATTCATGTTTATCGACTCACGATTACTCTGTAAGATATGTATGTATGCAATATAAGATTTACTGTTGTCATCGATAATATGCTATCTTCTTGTTATGTGATCCTTTGATTTGTCCGTAACCGTGCTTGTGTGAAATCGATTGTTGATCTGTTTATCTTTCGTACCTCGTTCGATTAATCTAAGTGGACTATGACTATCCGTGGTGTCCTTACCTACTTGTTGTTGACCGCCATGTTTGCATTTTGTTTATGCTATGGTTTGATTGGGTAAATGGTTCAACTTATGAAGTCTAGCTTGTTAACTTGTTTAATTGCCCTGCTATGTATTTAATTCATTTAATTATAGTGTTCATATTGTATTCCTACTTGTTATGTGTGACTGCCATGTTTTGACTACCGTTATGATACTGATTATGTCTTCAACTAAAGGTTTTGACCTGTGTAAATTGCCATGCTCACTTATTAATTAATTGCTTCCGCTTTCCTGTATATATCTGTTTGGCTTGTATGTCTTCTGGTTTCCTGAATTGATTGTATGTCATTTATATGTTGTGTGAATGCGATGTCTATGCTTGCTTATGTTTGATACTTGTATGCAGGCTTGTATGTGCTTGTATATATGTCTTGATGCTTTGCTTTGCTTTGCTTCATTCTCCTTGTTATCTGTTCTTTGGATACCAGATAATTGTGTTCTGCAGATCCTCATTGACTCATTGTCCTCTTTTCACGCGACTTTGTTATCCGTTTCCTTTGTTTCATTTGCATTTCGGATCTTATTTAGTTTTCGTTTTGTTATATCATTCCACCTGGCTTTTAAAGCTCAGCATTTCTTTTCTGCGGCGGGTTTTAGGTTTGAAGATGGGCTTTGATTGGGTGAGAGGTGGATTATCCGAGTGGACTAACCCTAGTTACCTTATTACTTGGACTTATTTTGGCGGGCTTTTGTTTTGAGATTTCATTTATTCTTAGACATTTTGGGTTTTGTAATTTTCCTTGTAAATCATTGTTTAAATGACTTGATACTTTGTTCTTAAGACTTCCGCTTTTAATTGTATGTTCTGATATGACACAAGAATGTGACACTTCTACCCTTGTCGGGTTGGGGTGTTACAATTATGGTATCGAGCCCGTGTTTCGTCTTGTTGACCTTAGGATTGACTGTGAGGATTGGGTAGACATTAGGCTTCATGCATTCGATATATTCGATTCCTTTTGATTGTCGTTCGGTTTGACTTGATAATCTTTTGTCTTCACCGTTTTGCTCTTTTCTCTTCGCATTTGATTTTAGTATTGTGTCTTCGCACATCCGTTTGTCGATCGTTAGATGGAGACTACCCGCGAGCCGAAGATGAGGGTGCCGAACTGCGTTCTTTGCAATGATCCCTGTCTTGGAGAGGTTCGTGAAGCGAAGCCACACCCGATTGCCGTCTTTGTTGGAGACATCGGATCTTCTTTGGAGGAAGTGGACGAATCAACCAAAGACGCAACGACGAAGACAAGATTCAACCGGTGTCAGGAAGGTTCATCTACTTCATATGATTTGGGCACGACTTGTGTTACTCTGATTCATTTGTCACGCGTTTTGGGGCGGTTTGATATCTTGCTACGTGATTTTGATCGGCATTACTTTTCTTTGATTCGTTCGAACTCGGTTTGAATCGTGAAGTTTTATCGTTTAGCATTCGGTATATCTCGCTTTTCTTTTGGACCGTGATAATGAATCATGAGGAACCGTTTCATGCAAGTTGGTGGCCTTCTTCTTTGGTGATATGGTAAGTTGTTTGATGTAGTATATGTTGTATGTTTGTGATCTGGTCTGCTTTGGTATGTTACTTGATATCTGTATGTGATATGTTTTGGGTGATATTGGTTATGTGGTTCGTCATGACCCGGGACGGAATATGATGACAATAAGGGCTTGTTATGTGATGCAAGTATTATGACGCCTGATCAACGTGATAATACCGAGATCATATAATTTAAACTTATTGAAATCATACGACGTGTTGGGAAATGCCTGGGGTTGGTACGTGAAAGGAATAAGGCTTATATCCGTTATTTGGCACTCTTCATGATCGTTTTGAATTCCGTACCGCTTTGAGAGAATTCGCATTGACATCTGTTATGTATAAGTCTGGTACGTTTTGGAAATCGAAATCGGTATGATCTATGTGGGACTATGAATTGCTACGTCTGCCTTAAACTCGTTCGTCTCTGTGTACCCCTGCGATTTCAATTTTCGAGGACGAAAATTTTCTTTTAGAGGGGAAGGGTTGTAAAACCCTAAAATCTCAAACGCGTGAAATGACAATTTTGCCCTTTAACTTAAAATTCTACAAACTCGGGAAACACGTCAACATAGTTTAACAAGTTATATCATCAATAATATATACACATTATGAAAATAATTAACTTATGTTATGGATTAAAAGAACATAGTTAAATAAATCCTAAGGTACCTAAAAACTATACAACATGTACACAATTAACCTAGACTACAAACAAGACTACATTCAAAATAAAATGATAAACATGGAAAGTCAATAATTTGGTCTTTGTTTCCTTGATGGCCGGCCATGATAGGCTCTCATTGAACCACCATATCAATTATCATAACTCTCATTTTAAACCTATCCTTTCATTTCAAAACACAAGAAAAACCCTAGGTCCTCTCCTTCAATCTAAGTGGCGGCTTCAACTTTATTTCACCATTATCATCCAAATTCATACAAACAAAAGTTCCTAGGAGGCTCGTGATCGTGTGTGATCGATTGGTGGACGTGGTGATCGTGTTTGGTCCAAAAGAAAGCTTGGTCGTGGGTGTTATTTTACGCCGTGGGGTTTATAGAGCCAAGGAGGCTTGGTTTGATCGTGTTGGTTGGATTCTTGTTTCCTTGTCACGTCTGCGCTACTAGGGTAACGTATCATCATCTCAAATCTTTTCCTCCTTGTTTTCATAATCAATTCGTGGCACATAATGTTTCTAGGGCTTGTAATATGTAAATGGAACACATAAAATCATGGATACGTTGTCACATGAAATGATGAAACAAGAATACATAAAACCTTGATTCTTAACCTATGTAATTCGAATGATATATGATATGTTAATCTTCATACAAAACTGATTTTGAGTCTTTCATTTAGTCGACATATATGGGACATATTAAAGGGATTAAATGAGCTTATGAATTATGTGATTACGTATGTGATAAATGGAATCGATAACGAATGATTACGAGTGTGTTTTGATTATAATATGGGGCGTACAAAATGGTTTTGATGAAGGGGTCACGATCTAATATGGTATCACATAAGGAGTCATGTAATCTTATATTAATCGAGCTAAAATGGTTTAGAACGGATTCGATAACCATAACCTAAAACTAGGGTTTGTAATTACATGATTTAATAAAGTTAAGGGGTTGTTTTGTAAATTATGAAACTTGATGGATTAACTTGTTAATATAGTAACTAAATGGATTTAATGAGTAAAATGAGTAAACTTACTATATTTACACTTTTAACCCTATACTTTGCAATATTGACATTTTAAACCCTAAACTTTTGTAACTTGTCATAAATGATCCTAAAATCATAATAATACTCATTTTCATTTATTAACTTGAAATAAGTAACTAAACTTACTAAATATGGAAACCTGCTAATTATGGAAAGTTACTAATTATGGAAACCTGCTATTTATAGAAAGTTACTAAAAATAGAAACCTGCCTAAAATAGAAAGTTTCCTAAAATAGAAAGTACTTAAAATGGAAAGATTACTAAAAGTGGAAAATTGCTAAAAATGGAAAGCCGTCTTAAACGGGTGATTCTGATTCTTATAGAACGTTACTTAATTCATATAGGTTCCGGGCGACGGGATTGATCTCCTTTCTTGATTTTACTTTCATTGTGATTTGCTCCGAATAAGGTACAGATATTCTGACCTTTCTCATAAGGTTTCTCATGATCTCTTTGCATCTTTGACCTCTTGCCAATTTGATATTGAAACTTTGCTCTGCTATTGAACTTTTGATATTGACCCTTTGCTATTGAACCTTTGATATTGATCCTTTGATATTGGACCTTTGATAATTGAACCATTGATATTGGATTATTGATATTGATTTGTGAACGATAATATCAACCTTTGATATTGATTGATCTCTATACTATACACTTTGACACATCGGTTGATACCGAGCCATTAACTAGGCATGGGGTTCCATGTCCGTGTCATTGATGCACCAATGGCATGACTTTAGTGTGGTTGAGTGATGTTCCACACCGTCCCTATTTTGTATTGATTATGCGCGCTCGATATATTGTATGGCCACTCTTGCTTTGCGGCGTATGGATGCATCCTAGATTTGTTTTGATTTGTATTTGATATGATATGATATGTTTTGGTGATGCGGTGCGTGTGCAATACACCCTCACATTTTGGGAGCTAGCTACTCCATTGGTTCTTGAGGTCTCCTCCTATTGGTTTGGTATTCGAGGTCACCCCTTCCGAATACAATGGCTACTATTGGTTACTTGGCTGCTATTGCCACTATTGATATGGTTTGTTTTGTTGGCTCGGGATAGATATCTGACAGACCTTACACTATTGATACACCTATATTGTACGTTTCGTATTCCCCAACGCCCATATTCTGTATTGATTGTCCTTTATCCAGTACCTTTATGTGACTCACTCTACTATATACATTCCATTGCTTTGATCTATCACACCCTCATTCCGTTACTTCAGACTATCGTTCCATTCACGTACCGGGTTATTATATGTCTTTGGATTGATTATGATATTCATGTTTATACGACTCACCGATTACTCAGTAAGATATGTATGTATGCAATATAAGATTTACTGTTGTCATCGATAATATGCTATCTTCTTGTTATGTGATCCTTTGATTTGTCCGGTAACCGTGCTTGTGTGAAATCGATTGTTGATCCGTTTATCTTTCGTACCTCGTTCGATTAATCTCGTGGACTATGACTATCCGTGGTGTCCTTACCTACTTGTTGTTGACTGCCATGTTTGCATTTGTTTTATGCTATGGTTTGATTGGGTAAATGGTTCAACTTATGAAGTCTAGCTTGTTAACTTGTTTAATTGCCTGCTATGTATTTAATTCATTTAATTATAGTGTTCATCTTGTATTCCTACTTGTTACGTGTATTGCCATGTTTTGACTACCGTTATGATAATGATTATGTCTTCAACTAAGGGTTTTGACCGTAAATTGCCATGCTCACTTATTAATTAATTGCTTCCGCTTTCTGTATATATCTGTTTGGCTTGTATGTCTTGATTTCTGAATTGATTGTATGTCATTTATATGTTGTGTGAATGCGATGTACGCTATGCTTGCTTATGTTTGATACTTGTATGCAGGCTTGTATGTGCTTGTATATATGTCTTGATGCTTTGCTTTGCTTCATTCTCCTTGTTATCATTCTTTGGATACCGTATAATTGTGTTCTGCAGGATCCTCATTGACTCATTGTCCTCTTTTCATTGCGACTTTGTTATCCATTTCCTTTGTTTCATTTGCATTTGAGATCTTATTTAGTTTTCGTTTTGTTATATCATTCCTTTGGGCTTTTTAAGCTCAGCCGCATTTCTTTTCTGCGGCGGGTTTTAGGTTTGAAGATGGGCTTTGATTGGGGTGAGAGGTGGATTATCCGAGTGGACTAACCTAGTTACCTTATTACTTGGACTTATTTTGGCGGGCTTTTGTTTTGAGATTTCATTTATTCTTAGACATTTTGGGTTTTGTAATTTTCCTTGTAAATCATTGTTTAAATGACTTGATACTTTGTTCTTAAGACTTCGCTTTTAATTGTATGTTCTGATATGACACCGAATGTGACACTTCTACCCTTGTCGGGTTGGGGTGTTACACATGCATATATTATAATGCTTTAAAAGAAAAATATGAGCAAGAACTAAAATTAGGAGAACGTGGGTCCGCATTTGTGCAAAATAAGTTACCTAAAGTTAGATGATCCCGGCTATTCATTCTTCCGTAGAATTGGAAATTCCAAATCTTTCGACACATTAGCCGACTTAGGATCAAGCATCAATCTTCTTCCATTATCCCTCCATAGAAGCCTTAACCTAGGTAAGATAAAACCAACGAAAACCATCTTAGGTCTAGCGGACGGTAGTATTGCATATCCGGTAGGGATAATTAAGGACATGGTAGTGCACGTAGGTCAATTAACTCTTTTGGCGGATTTCCATATGCTAGACATGAATAAGGACCCAACATGCCCATTGTTAGTAGGAAGAGGATTCTTAGCTACCGCTAGTGTCATAATTGATTGTAAGATGTCTAAGATAGTGGTAGGAGAAGGGAGTGTTAGGTCAATTTACGATGTCAAGAAGCATATCTACTACAAAGAGGATGAAATACCCTATGAGATCATGTTGGATAGAAAATCATCTAGATATGGACCTTAGATTAATGGAGATTTTGTAGGTCCTCAATGACCTTTCTATCTAGAAGAGACCTTCGTAAGTAACTCAACTCACCATGAACAACAATTGGCTAGGGACATTGAAGTGAACCCGTTGTTTAGGAAGATGACCGAGTTCCTAGGAACCTTGCCCATTAATCTTAACATGAATAAGTGGAAAGTTGAGAGTGAGAAGCTTAAGCACAATTGTAGTTGGGATCGACCACCTAGTGATGGGAATGGAGAATGGCACATTAGGATGAAAATTTATGATCCCGATGGAGAAAAGTTTGAAAAGGCATACCGGACTAAGCGTACCAATAGGAAGTTAAAAGATAAGTTTGATCCCAATGACATTCTTGAGGATAAACTTACTTACATAGGTACGTAGGAGCACGACTTTGAGTCTAGCTACAAGACTCATAAATAAAGAAAAGCGCTTCATGGGAGGCAACCCATGCTTAATTGTTTGCTTGTTTTGTGTGTTGTATATCTTTTTATTGTTGTCTATTCTCATGTTAGACTTTGTGAAAATGCTTTATTTTGTCTTTAACCTCGTCTTAATTACATATAAAGGTATTTTACAAAAAGACAAGTGTAGGGAAGATCACATACGTTTTTTAAGAACATGAACATAAGAATTACAATTAGTGAAATTGATATATATGTGTGTGTTTGTTAGAGTCAAATGCTTGTATCGAGTCATAATGGATGTTTTGCATAATTGTTTCCAGGTTTTAAAGATGTAAATTTTCCAGAATTTTTTCAGAAAAACGCAGCAGACCGGTTTATCGCGGGACAATGACGGCGTTAGGATTAAAACTGACGACGTCGGGCTATCGTAAACATCTATCATTTTTTCGTTTTCATGCTAGTTATAAATTTTGGAAATTCCCAAGTTTTAATTTTCGAAAAATCGAAAACATTCATTCCACAAGCATTATATCTTACTTGCTTTCTAGTGTAGTTGTGTGTCATATATAGTTTTACCACGATTTTACGAAGGTTTCGTTTGTTTTTTATAAGCGTGCGAGTTATATTTGGCGAAGAAGAAACAAAAATTTGATGGAGCTTATCACTTATGCATTCTTCTTGAAAAAGAATTTAACCGCAACTTTACACGGATCCTACCGAGCTAATCGGTGAGTACTAGTTTCTTTCCTTACTTACCTTCCTTTATCATAACTTTGATACTTTCTTGAGAACATTGGGGACAATTTTCGGTTTAAGTGTAGGAGGAGAATAAAGCGGGAACTTAGAAACTATTCACTCACTTGATTATTTGTCTTGTCTTTGGTAATTTGTGTAATAAACTATGAGAAATATTTGTTAGGAAATTTTAGCACCAAATTTAAATTTTTTTATGACATGTACGAGCTAAACTTTAGTCTTAATAAAACGTCTCATGGATAGGAATTATATGAGTAGCACAAAAACCGTTTACCACTCAAATTCCACCCCAAAATGTGAGGTTCGCCCCTAGATCTTTAGAAATAAAAGCATTCACCTTTAATGCTTAGAGAGTGTACCGGTAGTATAATAGATTCTAGAACTTGTTTTGTGATGCATTCCGAGATTGCTAGTGAGACTACACTTGTGTAGTTAGTAATAACTAAATGAAAAAAGGCAATAGGATAACCCTTGTTTGAACCTGTATTATAATTACTTCTTCCACATCGGTTAAGTAATTACCCCACACCCTTGCAATGTACTCATCTTTAGTACACGATACCCCTTGTTAACCCCTTAGAGCCTATCCTTTTTGCAGTTCTCGTGATGTTTCGGTTTTTTAGAATATCAATGAAGAACATTGTTTACAATCCACCCCAAATGTACACCAAAATCGCCTTAGCCTACCTTGTATGCACTCATCTTTAGTGAATTATTGTTATCATTACTAAACCCTTAGTTCAAATATCTAGTTACTTGCATGGTTGCTAAGTCGAGTCAAATCTTTTGTACACAGTTTTGGGATGATTGGGACTCATAGGTAAAAGTAATATTTTATGGAGTAACAGGAAAGAACGATAAATTCAAATTCCCTTTGTCTACGTAATTAAATACTCCAAGTGTTTTGATCTTTTCAAATCAGGTCAATTAGTGTTAGAGAAATAAAAACTCAAGTGTAGGGATGCTCCTATAAATCCCTTATATTTTGATGTTATCTTAGAGGATGGTAGAGTAAAATGTATGAAAAAGGAAGAAAAACATACGGCTACCATCCTACATCTACCTTTATGTTTATGTCTTTAAATTTATGTTTGTTTTGTTTCAAGTTATCTAGAGTTAGTGAGTCGAGTCTTGGCTTAGCAACATACGCTTTTCATGCTTGTAACATAAGATTTTTGACTTGCCACTACTAAATATCCCCTATCCAACAAAACCCTTTGTTTCCCTACCGTAAGCCTAACGTTACAACCCTTGTAAAGACCTCTTAGATATTTGTTCCTAGGTGCTTACGCCAAAGCGGTGAAGGTTTGATCTAGTCTCAAGCTTATGGTAATCTATGTACTATGCCATGTAATGAGTGTTTATCTTCCATTTTCATTTATTATATTTCATATAAACCCGAGAGATGAGAGAATCCAAACACCCCTTGTGAGGTGCTAGTGTATAATTTTTGTGCTTGTTATGACTATTGCGGTTACTTGTTATAAATTATTTTAAACCAATGCTTCTTGCCCCCTAACTTATAAATTGATTGGCCAAAATCACATTTGCTTGAGGACACGCAAATACCAAGTGTAGGGATATTTGATAAGGTTTTAAAACGTATGCTTTTAGGGGGTCATTTAAGCCCTAAATCAACCAAATTTATACCCGTTACTGCTTAATTTCGTTCCTTTTCACTTTTAGGTCTCTTAGAAGCAAAATCTTTGGAATGAAGAATATTTGGACGAAAAGGAGCAAATACATGAAGAAAATGGCAAAGTCAAGATCGAAGCCACTCAAAGTCGATCAACAATTTACTGATGGCGTCCCAATTAAAGGCGGCCGCCGTCCTCTATGATGACTTGATCAAAACATGCACGCGATGGCTCAGTGGAAATTTTGGTCACATAACCTGACGAAGTCACGCTATAAAGAAGGAGGGCGTCACTCAAAGTTTTTATCTCAGACGGCCCAGATCTAGAATAGAGACGACGTCCCAACTAAAGACTGACGGCGTCACAACTCTAAGGTGATGCCGTCCCATCAATGATTTGGCCCAGACGAAACCCTAATGATGGCGAGCTGACGGCGTCCCATGCAAAAGGTGACGACGTCACATTTGTAAATTTATATATAGAATTCGATTTTTCTGCATTTAGAGAGGCAGACTTTCGGAGAAAAAACCCTAAATCGTTTGTAGTCCGAATTGGACAGTATCTTAGGGTCCCATACCCTGTTTTACACATCGAGATAAGTCTTATAATCCAAAGTAACATTATGTCTATCCCGTATTCTATTGATTGTGTATATGCTTGCTTGTTTACCATGTCTAGCTAAATTTCTTGTGTGTTTGCTTAGATCTATGGAACCTAGTTATTGATTATTGTTAGGTTGTTTCTTATCTTAATTGTAAATTGGCTTAGGAGTGAAACTAGGCATCATTAGTTGTATTTAATGCTTTAGTATGCTTTATGATGTTGTGGCTTATGGATGAAATAGCTTAGGCTTGCCGACTTCGTATGTCATAAACGAGAGATAACCTCAAAGAACTAGGGGGCACGCATACCCTACGACCTCAGGAATACAACGCGTTAAGATAAGGTGTGACAATTCAACCGACCAATAAAAGATAACTAGGGAGTAATAGTATCTAGGTAAACACATTTTTAATCATCATACGAGCACACATCAAATAGACATAGCTACTCGTAGTAACTAGATAATTAGATAAGTAGAAGTACCACCTCCAAACCAATTCCCCGAGATATTTACCTTAGCTTTCTAAAAACAATAAAAGATTAAAAAAGAATCATCCTCAACCCCCACCTTATCATCATATATTTCTTACTAGCATTCCTATTCCTTAGAGAACGATATCAATCCCTTGTTGGGTTTTAGGTTCCTTGTATGATGAATTACTTTAAGTGATGGAACCGCGGACAAGCTTGAAGATAGCCACGGACGTAAGAAGAGTAACCATCGATGAAGATAACCGCGGCTAGTAGTATTGTGTAATCACGATAGTATTGTAAGCAATCGCTAGTTCTATAGAGTCGGTTAGTTTATTGTATCGATAAATATGGAAAAGATATTTATCTTGTAGGATACGATTGTATATTGTATAGGACTCCTTATCCTATAAAAGGAGGTCCTTGGCTAGGTTAGATATACGTGTGTTAGATATCTAAAGTCGCTTTCACTTCAAGGTTGCAAAACCCTAATATCGTAAGAGTATTCAGATTAATAAATAATATTGAGGTGTTGAAAGTTAATTGTTCTTCTTCTTAAGATCAAGTGTTAAATTCGCGTAATACTTGATAAGTTCTTTGTTTAAGTCGGCTTTATATTAGATCGCTTGCTCAACCGGGATCAACAAGTGGTATCGAGCTTGTGATCTAGAAACCGTAATCAAGAAGAATTCGTTAATTTGTTCTTAAGGAAGTTAAGATGTCTCAAGAAACTCATATGGTGATCGCTTCTAAGGTTCCCATGCTCAAACATGGTGAATATCAACCGGAGGATGCGAATGAGGCAAGACATTCGCATGATTGATTATGCTCTATGGGATGTTGTTGAAAAGGAGATACTCTTCCTTTGAAGGGTGAGGATGGTAAGGAGATTACCATTGTTAGTGAACCCGATAAAGCTAAGAGGAAAATGGAGATCAAAGCTCATAGCCTTCTCTCCATGGGAATACCTAATGAATTTGCATTGGACTTTGATCAAGATGAGTCGGCTAAAGAACTATTGGATGCTCTTGAATTGAGGTTTCACGGTAATGAAGCTACCAAGAAGTCAAGGATGAACATGCTTAAGCATCGCTTGAAACCTTCACCGCTCAAAGTGGAGAAAAGATTGATGGCACATACAATAGGCTTCAAAACTCATCACCAATCAAGGCGTTGGTTACAAGTTCCTTCAAGAAGATATTAATTTGAAGTTCATAAGGAGCTTATCATCTGATTGGGCTATTCATACAATTGTGTGGAGAAATAAGACGGACTTTGCTACTATGACTTTAGACAATCTCTTCAATAACTTGAAGGTTTATGAGTCTGAGAATAACTTTTCCAACTCGTCTTCTTCTAATCAAAACATTGCTTTTGTATCCACAAATCACAAAAGCTCACAAGATGTATCCATCACGCCTATGGTATAACCACGGCTATTGCAAACAATACCACCGTTAGTGATAATGTCGATGATGGTGCAATTGTGCTTTTCGCACGATTTAACTACTAGTGTTGATGTTTTGAATCAAGATCTAGATCAAATTGATCCCGATGATCTTGATGAAATTAACCTTCAATGGCAAATGGCAATGCCGACTCTCCGTGCAAGGAAGTTTCGAGGAGGACCGGAAGACATGTTAGGTATGATGGTCAAAGGAGAGCTGGATTCGACAAAAGCAAGATGGAGTGCTTTAACCGCAAGAAGAAAGGTCATTTTGCCGTGGAATGTCGAGCTCCTAAAAGACTTGAGGGTATTAAGAAGACAATGTAAGAACCTACTAGTTCTTCGCCTTTGGTTGCTCGTGATGGACTTGGTGATTATGATTGAGTGATCGATTGAAGAAGGTCCAAATGCGCTTTTTCCGGCTAGTGAAGCTTCAAAAGAGCATAACTTTGCTCTAATGGCCTATGCTTCATCTTCCGTTCAGATTCGAGGTATCTAATGATT
This sequence comes from Chrysanthemum lavandulifolium, assembly GCA_022545495.1. Classification (NCBI taxonomy): domain Eukaryota; kingdom Viridiplantae; phylum Streptophyta; class Magnoliopsida; order Asterales; family Asteraceae; genus Chrysanthemum; species Chrysanthemum lavandulifolium. The sequence continues at coordinate 108,462,359 of CM040245.1, read as the reverse complement.
CTAAAACATCTACTTGTTCCTTTAAATCATGTTCGATATCTTAGAGTCTCAAAAGCTATCACCGAGAGTATGAGAAAAGAAGTAGAGATTGACTCTAGATAACTTAGGATATAGAGTTGGTTTAGAGGTGTGGAAGAGAAGCTAAAATTCAGATTAAATGTGAGTTTGAGTATGTAGAAAAGATTAATATACTAGGTGGTGAAATTGATCTTAAAAACAGAGAGATTAAAATGCTTAAAGATAGACTAGCGTATGTAAAGTGTAAAAGTTAAGGCCCTAGAGGAAAAAGAAAACATATTGTTAGGGTTGCTAAATTACAATATGCTTCGATCTTGTACAGAAACCAATTGGCCAAAACCGCTTAGAGAAGGTACTGTATAGGATACAATGATATGCCACCACCCCTTTAATGAAACATGCACCACCGCTAAAGAACTGCTATTTAGTAGTGAGTTCGCTTTAATAAACCTCAAGAAGTAAATAAGACCGAATTACCTAAGATATGTTCTGCTAAGTTATCCGGTGCTCCCATAATTGAAGATTGGGAATCGATTCGAGGATGTTAGTACCGAATCAACGAAGTCCGAAAAGATAGAGCCGCTAAGAAAGTTGATTCTAAACAAGTCAACCTTGTACCTAGATTTGGAGCTAAAGTTATAAAGAATGTTGTAGAGTATGTGGAAATTCCTAGGAACAAATGAAACAATTTAAACCTAGGGAAATCGTAGAAGCTTCAATGGCCTAATTTCTAATAGATTAGGTGATGAGTTTCAATGTGTTAACAAGGCTTGTTTTGTGTGTGGTAGTTTTGATCATTTACGAGGAATTGTGATAAAAATGCACCACAAGTTTGGAATCAATGGAGGAGGGTAAACCATAAAACTTTTCAAATAAAACACACCCTCATCCTAAAAGAAACATGATTCCAAGAGCAAGGTCGATGAGGAATGGGAATACAAAATCTATTGTCATCGCTACACAAAATGGATTCCAACCACGGCTAAGCTAAATGTAACGCTGCTAAGCAAAGGTCAAACCACCGATAAGCCAAAAATCACCACCGATTCAAAAGAAGTTTTAAAATTCCAAAGGTGATAACCGATATGTTGGTTGGAAATCATTTTATGTCATAAGGCCTCAAAGAAGTTGGCAATGGAAGCCTAAGACAAAGGTTTTACCATATGTCAACTGTGCATCAATGGACCTAACAAAATTTGAATATTTTGATGCATAGGCGCACCCAAGTCAAGATCGACTGGGTCCAAAAGAGGAACTAATCTTTGAAATCTTATGTGCGGGGCAATCTTCAAACCGAGCTAAAAGATAAAGGAGTATTTGATAGTGGTTGCTCGGGCACATGACTTGGGATGGAAGCAATTTGGAAGATTTTGAAGCTTATGATGGAGGATATGTGGCATTTGGCAATGATCCAAAGGGAGGAAAGATTCTTGGCGAGGCACAATCGTAATGTGGAAGCTAGACTTTGAGAAGGTCTATTTGGCATGGGACTAAAGTACAATTTATTCAAGTTTTCTCAAATGTGTGATAAGAAAACTGGTACTTTTGGGGAAACCGAGTGTGGTGTTATCTCCCGAGTTTAAGATGCCCGATGAGAAGTTTATACAACTTAGGGTACCTAGGAAGGAAAATATATACTGCTTTGATCTTAAAATGTTCTTCCTAATAGGTCCTTATGTTTGTTTGCTAAAGCATCCGTTGATGAGTCAATATTGTGGCATAGAAGGCTAGGTCATCTAAATTTCAAAACAATCAATAAACCGGTAAAAGGAAACTTAGTGAGAGGGTTACCTTCAAAGGTTTTTGAGTGTAAGGAACTGTGTGGCCTGTCAAAAGGAAAACAACATAGAGCCTCTTGTAAGACCAAAATCAGAACACCATAACACAACCATCGCTTATGCTTCATATGGACTTATTTGGACCAACTTTTGTTAGAAGCTTGAACCATAAGCAGATTGCCTAGTTATCACCGATGATTATAGTAGATTTTCTTGGGTATACTTTTGGCTACTAAGAATGAGACTAGTGAGATTCTTAAGAGTTTCATTACTAAGATAGAAAATCTAGTAAGTCATAAGGTAAAAGTAATCGATGTGATAATGGAACCGAGTTTAAGAATAATGTGATGAATCGCCTGTAGATAAAGGTATTGAAAGACGCTTTAGTGTTGCTAGAACACCACAATGTAATGGTGTAGCCGAGAGGAAAAATAGGACACTAATTGAGGTCGCAAGAACTATGTTGTCGAATCTAAGTTACCAACTACCTTTTGGGTCAAGTCGAGGAATTGCATGTTATGTGCAAAATGTAAGTAAGGTAGTGAAGCCTCATAACAAGACCCCTATGAGTCGTTACATGGTAGGAAGCCAATGATTGCATTCCTAAAACCTTTGGGTGTCCTGCTACCATTTTGAATACCATAGACTACCTAGGCAAGTTTTCGAGAAAGTCGATGATGGATACTTTTAGGCTATTCCACTAATAGTAAAGCCTTTAGAGTATACAATAGAGGACTAGAATTGTTGAAGAGAACCTACATGTTCAATTCAAGGAAAAGACTCTAGTGTTGAGACCAAAGGACCGATCGGTTGTTTAACATTGATATGCTAACCAAATCTATGAATTATGAGCCTATCATTGCGTGAACATCCACTAATGCCGATGCAGTGTTTACGTATGATTCAAGTAGAAAAATCTTCAAAGGAAGCTGATTCTCCAACAGAGTTCTATTTGGTTGAGAAGTGGAAAGCTGGTCCTGTTCCTTCCATCATTCACAAGCATGGTCCCTCTGATGATGATATACTTAATACTGGAGGCAAAGTTGATCATCCTCAAGATAAAGATGAGTTGGTGCAAGATAACTCAGTGTCGGTAGAAGAAATTGAAAAGAAGAAAAGCACCTGCAAGCAATCGCTAAGCCCACACCGTAAGTGCCGATAGCCATCCGTAATGCTGACAAGCAATCTTCTCCCACTGATAGTTCAAGTGCTATTCCGGCTACAAGCACTGATGATAGTACTTTCTTTGGACCTTATCCAAAGCCACTATATGATAATGAGGAGTATCCACATGATCCTAATATGCCTGACTTGATTGAGATGGATACTCCTACTGATGATGAAGACTTGGATGAATTCTTCAATGCTAATTTGACTAATTTGGACACTGTTATTAATGAAAGTCCAATTACCTCTACCAGAATTCACAAAATTCATCCCAAGGAATGATTCTTGAAATTTGAATACTCCAGCTCAAACAAGAAGCGAGTAAAGAATTCGTAACCCTTTCCGAATATGGGTTCTTTGCAAGATCTCTTCACAAAAGAAACAAATATAAAGATCTCGCAAAATTGCTTGTTTGCTTGTTTTCTATCTCAAAAGGAGCCCAAGAGAATAGAAGAAGCTATAATGTAAGAAGGATGGGTAGAATCAATGCAAGAGGAGTTTTTCACTCAAACTTCAAGAAGTTTGGACATTGGTTGATCTTCCAAATGGGAAGAGGGCTATTGGAACTAAATGGGTATTCGTAAACAAAAGGGATGAAAGAGGAATTGTAGTGAGGAACAAGTCAAGATTGGTTGCTCAAGGATACACACAAACCAAGGTTTGGACTATGATGAAGTATTTGCACCAGCTTGCAAGGATAGAAGCTATTAGATTGTTTTTGGCTTATGCTTCATTCAAGAATTTTGTTGTGTATCGATGGATGTTAAAAGTGCATTTTGTATGGCACTATTGATGAGGAGGTATATGTTTGTCAACCTCCGGTTTTGAAGATCCCGATCATCCCGACAAGGTTTACAGGGTGAGGAAGGCTATGTATGGACCGCATCGTGCTCCTAGGGCATGGTATGAATGCCTATCTACTTATTTGATGGACAATGGGTTTAAGAGAGGACTTATTGACAAAACTTTGTTCATTAGAAAGCACAAAGATGATATTTTACTTGTTCAGTTTATGTTGATGACATCATCTTTGGGTCTACAAACAAGGAGCTATGCAGAGATTTTGAGAAACTTATGCATGATAAGTTTCGATGAGTTCTATGGAGAACTCACTTTCTTTTGGGGCTACAGTTCAACAAAGGACCGATGGTATTTTCATTAGTCAAGACAAATATGTAGCGATGTGTTGAAGAAATTTGGGTTTCAAGATGTCAAAGTGCTAGTACACCCATGGAGACTCGTAAACCTATACTACCCGATGATGGGAGTCCCAAAGTTGATCTGAAGTTGTATAGATCCATGATTGGATCTTTGATGTATTTGATCGCATCTAGGCCGATATTATGTTCTCGTGATGTGTGTGCAAGATTTCAAGTAACACCCAATACATCACACATGAATGTCATAAGAGGATCTTTAGGTATTTGAAAGGTCATCCTAAATTGGGCCTTTGGTACTCTAAGGATTCTCCTTTGATTTGGTGGCCTACATCGACAAAGGACTATGCCGGAGCTAGTCCGGATAGGAAGTCTACCACCGGAGGATGTCGCTGGGAAGCGACAATTTCTTGGCAAGGTAAAAGCAAACTATTGTGGCAAATTCTACAACCGAGGTGAATATGTGGTCACCGCTAGTTGTCGTGGTCAAGTTCTATGGATTCGTAATCAATTGTCGGATTTTGGGTACAATTTTATGCATACTAAGATTTACATTGATAATAACAAGACAATTTGCATTATCAAAATCCTGCTTTACATTCTAGAACTAAACATATTGAGATAAGACATCATTTTATTAGAGATTGTAATGAGAAAAGATTGATTCAAATGGTAAAAATCCATACCGATTTCAATGTTGCCGATCTTCTCACAAAAGCTTTTGATGTGGGAGGTTTCAGATCTTGTTGTTAGTATTGGAATGCTAATTCTCTAATATTCTCAAATTGTTTTGTACAAGCTTGTAAAAGTATTGACCGTTATTATGTAATCTTATGTATTGCTATCTCTTTATATCCACCGATAGTGTTGTTTCTAACCACGGATAAGTGTTGCTTCTAACCACCGATAGAGTTGGTCTATCCTCCGCTAGTTGTTCTGTGTTTTCTAATCATTGTGCAGAAAATGCTAAATCATTATAGAGATGCAAGAAGTATTGAAATTTCATTGTTCATTCAACAAAATGTTTACCACATACCACAATGAAACTTCAAGTGTCAATAACGACTACAACTATACATGATTTTCTCCTAATATTTCTACTACTACTATCCTTGTCGATATCGTTTGAATGTCGGATATGCATTTATCATATGCAAACGAAGCGACTAAGGATCAAAATGGAAAGGATGGATTGATGAAAACGAAGAAGTCAAGTCGATATTGGCGATAGATGGTCGATATGATAATCTTCTTGTGCTCCATCTACTTCTACCATCATTCAAAGAACTTACTCCATCTTTCCTTTTCCTTCCTCGGTTACGATGTGTGAAGAAGTACCATGACTTGGTACTCTAAGACCAAGAACCACCTCTCACATACTAGGGAGTGGTGGGTTTCTTGCTCGAGGTCTTGGATGGGGTTAGAGGTTGAAGGTTTGGTGTTTGAAGGTCTCTTCTTAGAAGAGTCATCGAGTCTTCAAGCATCACTGGTCCACAACACTATCATCTTCGATGATGGGAGAAATGGAGATTTTCTTGGTCTTGGTTCTAGTGGAGGCAAATAGGTTAGCTATGGGTTTCCATCTTCACTTGATGATGAAGATGATGAAGAGGATGAGGTGGTGGTTAGATCAACCACTTCGGTTTGTTCCAACTAGGGTTCCACATTTTGGTTGATTGGGAATTTTGGAGCAATTAGGGTTTTATCTCTTGATTGGTTTGGGCGTTATATGATATATGGGTGCTTTTATAAGTGAGGATTAGGGTTATCAAGTAACTAAGGGGCAGTTAAATGTGGTTGGAAAGTTAATGAGGTTCTTGGGATTGGACCGAGATATATTCTAGAAGTTGACTATGTTGACTTTATCGTTCTAACCTCGGATAGGTCATGTGTAACCACTTCGGTTATTTCTAACCACCGACAATCATAATCTTTGTCTTTGTGTTTGTTTTGTGTTGTCTTGCAGAAAGAAGGATGTCTTTGCATAAGGAGCTAGTGTGTTTGTCGCTTATGTTTGTGTTAAAAAAAAAAAAAAAAAAAAAAAAAAAAATTTTAGGTAGTTTTGTGTCCATTGTACTCCTTCTTATCTTGTGAGATACCATTCTCATTGGCCTGGATTTGCTTGCTCTAATGATGTTGTGCAGATGGAAGGAGTGGTTATCTGCATCCACTGATGGCGTATTTCATCTACTGACAGATGTTGTGGAAGCACGGATAGTATGCTTATCTGTTTTGATACTTCAGGGGTTGTTTTTGACACTTTGGCAAAAGTATATCTTACTTATCAAATCACGGATGGATCACTTTTGCTAAACTCATAACCACTTCTACTTCTCCATATCCTTAAACCCTAATCACTTTTATTGATTTCTTCACAAACCCATCTTATTCACATCATTAATGGAATCACGTAAATGCCCGAGACGTACTCCACTTCACATAATCTTGTTGCTCTTCTTACCAAAGATGCTCGCTCAAGGGTTTCATCAAATGATTGATTTCCTTACTCATAGTTCGATCCATTTTGCTTTAACGGTTGAACCTACCATTTTAAAGCCTATATTCGCCGCTTTGGAAGAATGCTACTCAAGAGGTTAATGGGTTGGAGGTTTTTCGTACTAGGTGGATGAGCATGATATTTCGCTTCGAGGAGCTTATTAGAGAGGTTTTGAGGCTTGATGATGCCGATGGTGTTGATAATCTTCCGATGGTGAGATTGTTACCGGTTTAGAGCGCTTAGGTTACACACACAGGGTAATAAGGTACAATTTTTAAGAATGTTTTCTCAACAATGGAAGTTTTTGATTCATACTTTGTTGATGTGTATGAGTAATAAGACCACAGTTTTAATGATTTTCCTTCCAAGATTGCTACCGCTATTATTTGTTTGTCGATGGGAGGAAATTTAATTGGTCTAGAATGATTTATGAGGGTTAGTGCGTAATATTAGGAAGAAGGAAAGTATTATTTGTATCCTCGATTTGTTCAATTGCTTGTGGAACACCAAATCCGTGATCCTATTGAACATGTTAGAGTGTATGAAATCAATCGATGATTCCTCGAGTGTTTGCATATATGAGGAATTTGCCACGTAACGTTGTTATTCCGATGTTCCTTTGTTTCCTCACATGTTAAATTTTCCTACCGATTCGAGGTTCATGAGGTTAGTAGACCGAGGGCACTCGCCTTCCTCAAAGCTAGTGCTAGTGGTTTGGTTAATGAGGTCACACACGGTGTGGAGGTGACATGATTGGAAGGGCTTCCACCATCGATCCATGCTTAGATGTCGGTCGATAGTGGAAACATCAATAAGACCCAACCTTTGGCAACTCCTAATGTGGAAAGTTCTTTGAGCTTAACACAGTGGAGGTATCCCTAGCCAACCGGCTGCTATAGGGTGCATAGATGATCGTGCCCGGTCCGGTGCTATGTCTTTATATCCAAGGATTCACCGCGGAGCGCTTAACACACCAAGTGATGAGGATAGATTGGAACCCGATGATGAATTGACGGTTGATGATTATGTAAATGATGGCTTTTTCGATGATCCACCTCTCGGACCGCTTAACACAGTCGAAGTGGGAGGATATTCTTGAACGTTTAAATGAATTGACGGGTCAGTGTTCTAAAATGGAGGATAAGATTTCTAGTCTTCGTGGAGGTCACCGTGCTTCGTGGTAAAACTATTCGGAGGTTAAAGCATCGGGTCTTGGTTTTGGAAAGAGTGAAAAGACCGGTCTTGCGCTTTGAAAGCTTTGAGGCGCCCGAAAAGAAGGTGAACTCTTCTCCTACTCGAATGTGGATGATGTATCCAAACAGGGAGGAGTGATGGCATGACTTCGTGGGAGGCCGGAAATGTATCTGTTGGTGTTACTATGGAAGAAGATGTTGACAAGGAGATCAAGACTTTGTAGTTTCGATAAAGCCGGAATGTCGTTGTTCTTGAAGAATTGAGGAATGTTGACATAGTACGTAACACAACCATCGATGGTATATCCGAAACCCCGTTAGTAATTTTGTAACCACCGATGTTGTTTCGATTTGGCTATTGATTCTCATACCGTCATACCAACTGCTATTACAACTACTTCTACTATTGTTACCACTATTTCGCATTACCATCTAAGCCTAAAGAAGTAGAGAAAGAGGTCAAGCACATTGATTAATTTGAGCAAAACATTATCAATACCTACATCAATTATTGCACCTACTTTATCTATTCACCATCGCTACTAAATCAAAAGGTAAACCAAAAGGTAAAAGTTTGGTTATTGGTGAACCTTGAAGAAGAAAATGGTCAAATCTAATGTTGGAAAAGGCAAAGAAGTAGTATCAAGTTCAAAAATAAAGGTAACAAGAGGCTTATGATAAAGAGTTTGCTAGAAGTCCGGAAGAGGAGGATAGAGCAACTTTGGAAAAGAGAAAGAATGATGAAGAAGAAGCTAGTCAAGATATTGGCTATATGGTATGAATCTCAAAATTATCTTAAAGCTTCGTAATTGATCAATGATGAATATACAAGACAAGAATGGGCTTTGTTCGATGATGAAGAAAAGGCTAGACTTCGGGAATGTTGGCAAAGAAAGTTAGTAGAGGAAGGAAGAAAATTGTAAGAAAGAAACCTCCTTCTATTGCTCGCTTAAGGAATGTTTTGATGAGGATTGTCAAGAATTCGTATATATGTTTCGATAATCTTAGTACTGTACATTTAAAAGAATGGTGGAAATCTATGAGAGATGTATGAGAATTAATAATGATGATTTCGCCCTATGGATTCTCAAAAGGAAAAGAGAGGGAAAAGATCATGATGCATGGATGGAGAGTAAACGAAAAGAAAATCAGTAGTTCAGAGACATCCGATTCTAAGAAGTTGAAAGTTGTTGTCAAGTGAATCCAATTGTTTCTTATGAGTTTAATCTTTTAGATGGCGAAGAAGGAGTTTGGAAAATTCAAAGGCTCAATAATGATGTTTCGAGTATAATAAATTTTCTCAAATGCTTCAATATTTTGATAGAGATGATTTGATGAATTTTGGGTTCTTTACAAGAAATATTTTGGTGAAGTACATCCGATGATTATCATGAGAGGTTGATGTATCATAATTTGAAGATTCTATTTGAGCCTACTCATGATGAACCGTAATGGCAAGGACTCTACAATGGTCAAGTTACTCGTTGGTTTTTATATCAAACTTGTGGAGTTCATGTTTTAACTGCTTCGGATGATTATTTATATGCTTGTAGAAGGTGAGTATCCTAAACCGAATAATCATCCAAAGAATAATTACTCGATGTTGAAGTCGTTGTTTCAAGATGTTATTGTCCTATGATAGTCAAGCTTATGACTTGTCAAGAAGTATGAGAAGATACTTAAAAGTAAGTGTTTGGCTACATCCTCCACATCGATGTTTTGAGCTTAAAAGAAACTTGAGAATTCGTTGGAATTTGTCAAGTTTAGGGAGGATTGTTGGGTTTTAGGTTCCTTGTATGATGAATTACTTTAAGTGATGGAACCGCGGACAAGCTTGAAGATAGCCACGGATGTAAGAAGAGTAACCATCGATGAAGATAACCGCGCTAGTAGTATTGTGTAATCACGATAGTATTGTAAGCAATCGCTAGTTCTATAGAGTCGGTTAGTTTATTGTATCGATAAATATGGAAAAGATATTTATCTTGTAGGATACGATTGTATATTGTATAGGACTCCTTATCCTATAAAAGGAGGTCCTTGGCTAGGTTAGATATACGTGTGTTAGATATCTAAAGTCGCTTTTCACTTCAAGGTTGCAAAACCCTAATACTTCTTTTGTAAGAGTATTCATTATTAATAAATAATATTGAGGTGTTGAAAGTTAATTGTTCTTCTTCTTAAGATCAAGTGTTAAATTCGCGTAATACTTGATAAGTTCTTTGTTACTAAGTCGCTTATATTAGATCGCTTGCTCAACTGGGATCAACAAAAACTTTATACACCAAACTTGAAACCAAAGTAAAATATCCCAAACTCGTTACTTAAGCTTGCACTATTGTTGATTGAAGAACGATATAGAGAATTTGGTGTAATGAAACAAATCTCTATGTAATCTCTTGAATTTATCCACATCGACTTTCTTCGTGTGACACCGAGTACTACAATGTATCTCCTTTAGTGATAGTTACCTAGGTCTTCGTCCATCCACCCTCGACCTAAGAAAACTAGATAAACCAAGTCCCAATCATGAACCGTATATCCAAGCAAGTCACCAATCAATAGTTAGAAAATTGATGATGAAATAAGTAAACGCCTTCGTGAACCTTACTTCAATCTCAAATAAGAGATAAACAATCTTCTTCGTAATCAATTATTCAATAATTCCAAATAAAACAAGCTTTTTGAATAACCTTTAAGAACAAATAAAACCAAAAATCTTCTTGTGTGTGTGTTGGAACCAACCTGTTCCAATGAGAAAACCCATTATGTGTGTGTGATCACCAAAAACAATAATCATCTCCCATGTGTGTCGTTTCCAAATAAAGCGATAATAAGCTCTTGTCATCCAAAACTCAAAGTCATGTTATTCATGTAAACTGATATTGAATAGGTACATGACCAGGAATAATAAATTATTAAACATACACCATAACATCATCCCATGTGCAAGAGCAACAAGAATGTAAATGCAGCTCACCAACGAGGTTGCTCATGCATCCTATCCTGTATCCACACATCAAATAATTTCATCGACCAAAAAAAATAAAAATATAACACCTTTTATCCAACAGTCGAGAATGAAAGATATTAGGATGCAATGTCACCAACCTCCATTGTCCAATTATCATTCGTGGCCAATCATATAGAAAGAGAAGCATGCAACTCCAATAAATATGCACTAGCAGTAAAATCACGACGAATAAAACCATCTCTATTGTAACAATCTTAGCTTGAACCTTTGACGACCAATAAAACCACGAGCAGTAGAAACTCATTCGAGCTAGCAGTGGAAACTGAATCATGTTAGCAGTGATTACGAGAAACCTAGCAGTGGTACTCGTGAGTGGTAGCAGTAGTAACCTAAAGGCACCATATCTTCTTTCATGAAAACCTGACAATTCTGTTTGTGTAATCGTGAAGACAACAAGCAATAGTAACCACAGTCGATAAAGAGTAGACTTATTCATTGTACCAGTAACCCACATGTAGCATAAGCATCCGATTGATACAAATACTAGAGTTTCAAACCAATAACCTTATGCCATAGTCCCATTTATTCAATTATCACAAGCAGCCAAACCAACTAGAATAAATTCTCAAAGAATAATAATATAGGGAATCCAATTGCAATAAATATATCTTACCTCATAACTGACCAAGATAATAATAATAGTACGAGATTCCATCTTAGTCCCATGCATTTCATCCTAGCCCCACTGTAGGTTCTAATTGCAATAAAAATATACCAAGAGCCTTTGTATATAACAAAGTACATATATAATTAGACACTAAAATAACTTAAAATTGATTTTAAAAACCCTTCAAAGAGTAAACTTCGACATCAGATATCTTTTATTGAGAGCTCAGATCGACGATCCCTCTGATGAAAAGTTAGATTGATATATAAAGAACGTCCACCAAAAATTTCGTCACGATCCAACGGTTAACGAAAACGTTATCGCCATTTTAAAACAGTGCTGCAGAAACTTTAAAAAAAAATTCCAGATTCGAATTGTGTCTCTTTTCGCCATTCATCGACCAAGAAAACCTTGTGAATCCCTAGGCAACGAGCTCCCCAAGCTCTGATACCAATTGTGGAGTTTGTTAAAACTCCTTGAGATCGTTTTGAGCCTTAGGGTTTAATAATAACATAGATAAAGAATATGCACAGCGGAATTAAACAAACAACTATGTTATTGACACAAGGTTTCATTCACCATCACCTCCAATTATATTAATAACGTGTTACCTAAATGTAACAGGGATCAAAGACTTCTTTGATCTTGGGGGTTATCTAAACTAACTCTAGTCTAGGCGTTTACAAGAACATACGCCCTAGACACACACACCTTTACTAGACGCTCACATATTGGAAGACTTTATTATTAAAACCTACACCCCATGTCCTATTTATATACTAGAGGATTAGGGTTTACAAATCTCTACGAAGGACTATATAATAAATCTTCTTTTGCAAGCAAGTCCCTCCATCTTTTTGTAGGTTTCATCTTTGTCACTTTAAGTCCCTTTGTTTTATTCTTCTATTTACTTTGTCTCATTAAATCAAGAATCCCAACACTTTGGTTTTTACCCAACAACATTCATTGTACCTAGTCAATGGATCATGGGTTATGGGTCATGGACTTTGGTTTTTACCCAATACTTTACCCATTACAATATATACAAAGTATATATACATTTCTATATTATGTAAACACTAGTTGTTATACATATGCATTTCTATAAGATGTAAACAATATTACTTGTTAGTGTTTATAGAAAAATGTCTTTAGTTTTATATAACTTATTTACTAAACTTGTTTTGATATAGTTTTAATATGTTTAGTAAAAGTGTGTTAGTAAACTATTAGCTCAAACCTTTTACGTATTTTATTTGTTTCGTTAAAATGATTATATGTTTGTTATCGACAAAACATTAGAAGATCGTAAAACATAAATAAATGTTTTTATGGCTTATTTGTATTGACACCATATTCTAGTATTATGTGTTGTGAGTCGTGGGGCAGAAGTTCATATGCTAGAGCCATGATTGAGATCACTTTTGAGACTGATTTGAAAGAGTATGTTGTTATCGTGGTCCCTAATTTGAAAGAGGAGGGGTATACGTTCCAGAAAGTGAGGGTTGAGTATGAGTAGAAACCTCCGTGATGTCACTCATGTAGAATATTTGGTCATGTTATTGATCAATGTCCATGAAATTTGTTCTTGTGGCTCCTATTGTTGAAAAACTTAATGATGGGTTTTAGGTAGTTGGTGATAAGCGTACAAGTGGTTTGAAGAATGGTAATGTTAATGATAACTCGAAGACGGGGCGAAACATGGGACCTAAGTTTAACTATGTCCCAATGGCACCTGGAAACACATCTAAAAATAGTGTTAATAAACTAAATATGATTTTACTACTCTGAATCCGTATGATCTCCTTTCTAAAGATCATGGCCAGTTATTTGATACTATCTCTAGTGTTGTGAATAACGTGGTGGATTGGATGGAAACACAAAACAAGATGATCCATCTTCTTCGAAACAGGCTGACTTGGACTTGGATGATGAGGAAGAGGTCAAAGATGTTTATGATGAAACAAGTACTTTCTTGAGTGAGAACAATACGGGGGCAAGCATCCCACTGCCACGGTTTCTAATGCTTAACATCGCTTCATGGAGCATAAGGGGATTGAATCGCTCCCCTTAATAGAAAGAGGTTTAGAAGGTGGTTAATGAGAATAGTTTAAGTGCAAGTGTGATCCTTGAATCTCATGTTGATGTCTCGGTTGTTTATGAGACATGCAAGAAAGTATGTCACAGGTGGAACTGGACTTCTAATGGTAGCCTTTACGATAAGGGCTCTCATATTATTCTTGGTTAGAATGATGATATTGTGATGTCATGATTATTGCTCAAACGACTAAGTTATGCATGTGCGAGTTAATATCAAAGTCGAGAACAAAGCTCTTTTTGCTCTCTTTTTATGCGATAATTATTATATTGATCGCTCGCCTTTGGACTAATCAATATACATTCATGTTTGATGAGAGGTAAACCATGGGTTCTTCTTGGGGATTTTAATGCGTCTCTTAATCTAGAGGACCATTCGTGTGGTGGATATGAGCCTGATATAGCCATGCGTGAGTTAAAAGAATGTGTTGCTTATATTGAGGTTATGAATGCTAATAGTATGGGTCTTCACTTTACTTGGAATCAGAAACCGAAAGGGTCTACGGGTATTCTTAATAAGATTGATCGTATTATGGGTAATTTGAAGTTTAATGACGACTTCCCGGGGTCGTTTGCCATATTTCAGCCTTATCATATTTCTGATCACTCTCCTTGTGTGCTTCCTATTCCTACGGTTAGTAAGCCTAAACCGAATCCATTTATGTTCTTTAATTTCTTAGTGCATAAAGAGGGTTTCAAGAATGTGGTTGAGTTAGGTTGGAATCAACATGTTGATGGCTTTTCTATGTTTTGTGTGGTTAAATGCCTCAAGTTGCTTAAATCTCCTCCTCGTAAGCTTCTAATAGAGCAAGGTAATCTTCATGAGCATGTGAATAGACTTCGAATTAAGTTAGATGAGGTTCAGAAATCTCTTGACAAGCACCGCTCTTGCCCTTTGTTACATGAAGAGCAAGCACACTACTTAATGGTGTTTAAGAACCCATTAACTGACGAGGAAAGGTTTTTGAAGCAGAAATCAAAAGTTGAGTGGCTCCGAGAGGGTGATTCTAATTTGACTTATTTACTGGGGTAAAACCCTTTACCAAAAAAATAATTCGGCTTATTTTCATAAAGTTGTTAAGAGTAAGTTTTCCCGTAACCGTATTAAAATGATTTGTGATTCTTCTAATGTTATTCATGAAGGTAATGATGTTGCGGGTGCTTTTGTTAATCATTATGAGAGTTTTCTCGGTATGGAAGGTAGTACCATTCACCTTGCTAACAAAGATCTTTTCACTCGTGTTATTGGAGCCCATACGGCTGATTCTATGGTTCATGATGTGATTGATAACGAAAACGTTATCGCCATTTTAAAACAGTGCTGCAGAAACTTTAAAAAAAAATTCCAGATTCGAATTGTGTCTCTTTTCGCCATTCATCGACCAAGAAAACCTTGTGAATCCCTAGGCAACGAGCTCCCAAGCTCGATACCAATTGTGGAGTTTGTTAAAACTCCTTGAGATCGCTTTGAGCCTTAGGGTTTAATAATAACATAGATAAAGAATATGCACAGCGGAATTAAACAAACAACTATGTTATTGACACAAGGTTTCATTCACCATCACCTCCAATTATATTAATAACGTGTTACCTAAATGTAACAGGGATCAAAGACTTCTTTGATCTTGGGGGTTATCTAAACTAACTCTAGTCTAGGCGTTTACAAGAACATACGCCCTAGACACACACACACCTTTACTAGACGTCTACATATTGGAAGACTTTATTATTAAAACCTACACCCCATGTCCTATTTATATACTAGAGGATTAGGGTTTACAAATCTCTACGAAGGACTATATAATAAATCTTCTTTTGCAAGCAAGTCCCTCCATCTTTTTGTAGGTTTCATCTTTGTCACTTTAAGTCCCTTTCTTTCATTCTTCTATTTACTTTGTCTCATTAAATCAAGAATCCCAACACTTTGGTTTTTACCCAACAACATTCATTGTACCTAGTCAATGGATCATGGGTTATGGGTCATGGACTTTGGTTTTTACCCAATACTTTACCCATTACAATATATACAAAGTATATATACATTTCTATATTATGTAAACACTAGTTGTTATACATATGCATTTCTATAAGATGTAAACAATATTACTTGTTAGTGTTTATAGAAAAATGTCTTTAGTTTTATATAACTTATTTACTAAACTTGTTTTGATATAGTTTTAATATGTTTAGTAAAAGTGTGTTAGTAAACTATTAGCTCAAACCTTTTACGTATTTATTTGTTTCGTTAAAATGATTATATGTTTGTTATCGACAAAACATTAGAAGATCGTAAACATAAATAAATGTTTTATGGCTTATTTGTATTGACACCATATTCTAGTATTATGTGTTGTGAGTCGTGGGGCAGAAGTTCATATGCTAGAGCCATGATTGAGATCACTTTTGAGACTGATTTGAAAGAGTATGTTGTTATTGTGGTCCCTAATTTGAAAGAGGAGGGGTATACGTGCCAGAAAGTGAGGGTTGAGTATGAGTAGAAACCTCCGTGATGTCACTCATGTAGAATATTTGGTCATGTTATTGATCAATGTCCATGAAATTTGTTCTTGTGGCTCCTATTGTTGAAAAACTTAATGATGGGTTTTAGGTAGTTGGTAATAAGCGTACAAGTGGTTTGAAGAATGGTAATGTTAATGATAACTCGAAGACGGGGCGAAACATGGGACCTAAGTTTAACTATGTCCCAATGGCACCTGGAAACACATCTAAAAATAGTGTTAATAAACTAAATATGATTTTACTACTCTGAATCCGTATGATCTCCTTTCTAAAGATCATGGCCAGTTATTTGATACTATCTCTAGTGTTGTGAATAACGTGGTGGATTGGATGGAAACACAAAACAAGATGATCCATCTTCTTCGAAACAGGCTGACTTGGACTTGGATGATGAGGAAGAGGTAAAGATGTTTATGATGAAACAAGTACTTTCTTGAGTGAGAACAATACGGGGCAAGTAATCCCAATCGCCACGGTTTCTAATGCTTAACATCGCTTCATGGAGCATAAGGGGATTGAATCGCCCCCTTAATAGAAAGAGGTTTAGAAGGTGGTTAATGAGAATAGTTTAAGTGCATGTGTGATCCTTGAATCTCATGTTGATGTCTCGGTTGTTTATGAGACATGCAAGAAAGTATGTCACAGGTGGAATTGGACTTCTGATGGTAGCCTTTACGATAAGGGCTCTCATATTATTCTTGGTTAGAATGATGATATTGTGATGTCATGATTATTGCTCAAACTGACTAAGTTATGCATGTGCAGGTTAATATCAAAGCTGAGAACAAAGCTCTTTTTTGCTCTCTTTTTTATGCAGATAATTATTATATTGATCGCGTGCCCTTTGGACTAATCTGAATATACATTCATGTTTGATGAGAGGTAAACCATGGGTTCTTCTTGGGGATTTTAATGAGTCTCTTAATCTAGAGGACCATTCGTGTGGTGGATATGAGCCTGATATAGCCATGCGTGAGTTAAAAGAATGTGTTGCTTATATTGAGGTTATGAATGCTAATAGTATGGGTCTTCACTTTACTTGGAATCAGAAACCGAAAGGGTCTACGGGTATTCTTAATAAGATTGATTGTATTATGGGTAATTTGAAGTTTAATGACGACTTCCGAGGTCGTTTGCCATATTTCGACCTTATCATATTTCTCGATCACTCTCCTTGTGTGCTTCCTATTCCTACGGTTAGTAAGCCTAAACCGAATCCATTTATGTTCTTTAATTTCTTAGTGCATAAAGAGGGTTTCAAGAATGTGGTTGAGTTAGGTTGGAATCAACATGTTGATGGCTTTTCTATGTTTCGTGTGGTTAAATGCCTCAAGTTGCTTAAATCTCCTCCTCGTAAGCTTCTAATAGAGCAAGGTAATCTTCATGAGCATGTGAATAGACTTCGAATTAAGTTAGATGAGGTCCAGAAATATCTTGACAAGAACCCCTCTTGCCCTTTGTTACATGAAGAGCAAGCACACTACTTAATGGTGTTTAAGAACCCATTAACTGACGAGGAAAGGTTTTTGAAGCAGAAATCAAAAGTTGAGTGGCTCCGAGAGGGTGATTCTAATTTGACTTATTTACTGGGGTAAAACCCTTTACCAAAAAAATAATTCGGCTTATTTTCATAAAGTTGTTAAGAGTAAGTTTTCCCGTAACCATATTAAAATGATTGTGATTCTCCTAATGTTATTCATGAAGGTAATGATGTTGCGGGTGCTTTTGTTAATCATTATGAGAGTTTTCTCGGTATGGAAGGTAGTACCATTCACCTTGCTAACAAAGATCTTTTTACTCGTGTTATTGGAGCCCATACGGCTGATTCTATGGTTCATGATGTGATTGATAATGAGATTAAGTCTACTATGTTCTTGATTGGGGATGATAAAGCCCCGGGCCCGAATGGTTGTGGGATGTGGTTGGTAGTAATATTAATAATGCGGTGCATGACTTTTTCTCTAATACTAAGATTCTTAAAGTGCTTAATCATACTATTATTGCACTTATTCCTAAAGTTACTACACCATCCCGTGTGAATGACTATAGGCCCATGTCTCTTTCCAATGTTCTTTATAAAGGTATTATTAAGTTGATTACTAATCTTATTAAAGAGAGCCTTGGTGAGGTTGTTAGTATTAACCAATCGACGTTTGTCCCGGGGCACAAAATTTCAAATAGTATTCTTTTGAGTCAAGAGCTTATGCGTAATTATCATATGAGTTCTGGTCCTCCTAGATGTGGGTTTAAAGTTGATATTTAAAATGCTTATGACACTGTAGACTGGCGCTTTATGGACGCTATTTTAGTGGGTTTTGGTTTTCACCCTAAAATGGTTGTATGGATTATGGCGTATGTGTCGAGTACTTCATATTCGATGTGTATTAATGGTGATATTATGGTTGGTTCAATGGTAAGTGAGGTTTGAGGCAAGGTGGTCATATTTCCCCGTACTTGTTTACCTTAGTTATGGAGGTTCTTACCCTCTTATTGCAATGAAGAGTTACTAATACGGATGAGTTCCAATACCATCATTATTGTGATAAGCAGAAGATTGTTAACTTATGCTTTGCTGATGATCTTTTCCTATTTTCTCGTGGGGATTTTTATTCTGCTAACGTTATTATGGAGGCTTTGGAGGAGTTCAAGAATGTCTCGGGTTTAGTGTCAAGTCTTCCGAAGAGCACTGCTTATTTTTTCAATGTTCCTTATGCAATTAAATTAGAGATTTTGAGTTCCTTGCCTTTTGCTAAAGGCACTCTTCCTGTTAAATACCTTGGTGTCCCGTTAATTTCTTCTCGGTTATTATATAGAGATTGTAAGGTTCTTGTTAAAAGGCTTCAAAATTGAATTTCTGATTGGAAGAAATGGTTCTTGTCTTTTGCAGGTCGTCTTCAACTTCTTTCATATGTTTTATCTTCCATGCTCATCTATCGGACCTCGGTTTTTATTCTTCTGCTCGTATTATTCATCATCTTGAGCAGTTAATGAGATGTTTTCTTTAGTGCCAAGGTGATATGAAGAAAAGTAGGGCGAAAGTGGCTTGGGAAAATATGTGTAAGACGAAATCTGAAGGGGTCTGGGGCTTCTTCGTGTTAATGATTTTAATGTGTCTCTTATGGCTTCTCATATTTGGAGCATATTAACTCATAGGGAATCTTTATGGGCTAAATGGGTCCACGCTTATAAACTTGATGGTCGGAGTTTCTGGGATGTTCCTTGTACGGCATACATGAGTTGGGGATGGCGGAAGCTTATGTAAATTCGAGATTCTATCCGTCCTTTTATATGGCACAAGATTCATATTGGTAAGTCTACCTTGATTTGGTTTAATAATTGGTTTGACTTAATCCCTCTCAAAAGGATGTTATCTGCTCTCTCAAAAGGATGTTATCTCGCCGGGATATATCATGTTTGGGGTTTTCATTACATGATTTGATTTATGATATTATTGATAATGGTATTTGAGGTGGCCTTTAGATTGGTTTGTAACATATCCAGAATTATCTCAAGTGAATTCTCCTACTATTTATGATGACACTTCGGATGTTATTATTTGGCGTGACCTTAACGGGCATCAGAGACCTTTTATGGTGTCTCTTGTTTGGGATTCTATTAGGCTTCGGGGTGATGAGGTTGATTGGTATCATATTGTGTGGTTCCCTCATTGTATTTCACATGTTGCTTGTTCTCAATCAAAAGTTGAAGACACATGATATGCTAAGGCAATGGGATGTTGGTCTTGCGACTGACTTAAACCTGCTTCGTTGTCCCCTGTATGGCTCAGTTGTGGACTCACATACACATTTGTTCTTTGTGTGTACTTTTTCTATGTAGGTTTGGTCTATGGTTTGTATTCTCTCTGGATTGGATGTTATTCCTCATCGATTGGCTAATGTGGTGGCATTTCTTATTCCTATTTCTAAGAGGTGATCTGTTGTGACTGTTGTCTCACGGGTTCTGCTTGCTGCTAATACCTATTACATTTGGCAAGAACGTAATTCAAGATTGTTCTAGAAGAAGGCTATGTCTGCTTCTCAGCTTTATGGTGTTAGTGTTTTGAATGTTCGGCTCAAGCTCGTGTCTATGCGGTTCCGGAAGGTCTCTCGTCCTGCTCGGAGGTTACTTGATTAATGGAAGATTCCAAGTATATGTATGATTCAAGATGTGAGTGCCATTTTTGAAAGTTGTACTATTTTTTACTTCACCAAGTTTTTTTCCATTAGGTTTTGGAAGGTTTTTTAAGGAGGTAGTCTCATTTGGCTCATTATTCTCCATTGTTATTGTCTTTGGGTTGGTTTGGAGGTATGTGTTTAAATGTTTGGAACACTCTTGGATGGTTTCCTATATGCGTTTGGTTGTTTCTAGCTGATTTTTATTGGTTATTTAGTTTGTAGCTAGAGTTTTTATCGTTTGTGGCATGTCACCAACTGGTTAGTGGTCGCTCAAGCATTGCTTGAGGTTAATGTATGTATTTCACCACATTTCACCGTATTTAAATTTTCCGTGATTAATATACTTTCTTGGAGTAACCCTTTGCAAAAAAAGATTATTAATTATAAGATACCCACACTCAGAACGCGGAGTACCTCGCTAGTTTTTCTTAATTGTTGACTAAGCGTTGATTAATCAAATTTAGCAATGTGATTAATCAAACAATTGCTTAATTTTTCTGGTTACCACTTGCAAGAATGATCTTTATTGTTTAACAAACATGCGATTTATGGTTCTATACTTTTAGATGGTATGAGACTTAGCAATTTATATGAGAATGAAATTTGTTATAACAACGAATGCAAAATGATTTTCAGTCACTCATTCTTTCAACTTTAAGGTCAATGACTAAGGATCAAATGAGAAGAAAACTTAAAATAAGAAGGATGAGAAATAGCTATAACCACACATTTGAGATGCATCAACTTGAATTATATGCATCCCTAATCTTTTAGATGCATCATAATATATATTATAGCAAAAAATTAGATGCATATACATATTTTAGATGCATTTCATCAAGTTAGGCAAATCATATACATTTTTCGTTCTCTGCGGGTCAAATTTGTTGTTAACATTACTTTGCATCGTTTTCACTTCAAAATCACTTTCAAAACTAATTGGGATGCATCTAAATGAATAGAGATGCATCTAAATCTGGTCGATGCATCTCAAATATGTGGTTATAGTTATTTCTCATCCTTATCATCTTAAGTTTTCTTCTCACTGGATCCTTACCCGTCAATGACTAAGGATCAAATGAGAAGAAAGGTCAATTCCTAAGATATCTCAAACACATATTTTCTCAAGTGTATTCAAGCTAATCTTTACAAATAAGTAATATAAACATACTAAAGTAAATAGAAAACTCGTTTTCCTTATGTTTGAACATGGTATAAACATATAGCTTAAATTTTCAATTATCCGTGCTTTTCTCGATTTGAATCTATTTAGCGATGAGTTAGAACTCCATGAATTAATTGGTCAAAAGTTAGATGACATAGTTACCCAAGAAAAATTACTACAAGTTCTATGGCAAGAAGATGTTAAGAGTAACCAAGTTTGGGATCTGTTTTAATTTGGTACCTCAAACTTTGTATCAATTATAAAAATCATCAAAGTTTCAAAACTGTACCATTCTTACGTAATTTTTTGTTAAAGTGACCTGAGTGAAACACTTCTCAATCTTGGTTATTATTTTGTGATTATTGTTTATTTTTAGTCATGCATTAACATGTTGTACATAAAGTTGGTTGGAATTACTTAAATTCAGTGGGTGGGTGTTTAAAATTAATGTACAACATGTTAATGCATAGATGGATACTCTAAGCACACTAATTATAAAAAATTACATAAGAATGGAACAGTTTTGAAACTTTGATGGTTTCTGTGATTAGTATAAAGTTTGAGGTATCAAATTGGAACACTCATGAAACTTGGTTACTAATTATGACATATTTCCTTAATTATTCGAAACATGTAAGTGATGGTGGTGTACATGCAATAAGGTAAATTAACTTTAAAAAGATTGTTTGTGATAAGGATTGATTCTTAGAAAAGAGATCAATTATAGAAGTTTTGTAGTATTTGAGTAACTTAAACGTATTAGGTTTGAGCACCGGGATCGTTCCTAGCGAGGGATGAATGGAGTTTAACAACTCACGTCGCGTGATTCGGGATTCGAATGGGTAAAAAGGTATTTGAGTGATTTCTAATCTACGATGTAAGGAATAGTAAGGCAAAGAAATTAAAACTACTGGATCTATGATGCAAACAAGTAAATGCGACTAATTATGCAAGTTTGAAATTAAAACTACTGGATCTATTAAGCAACTTAGCATAAAATCAGGTTGTAAGAAGCTATTTCCAAACAGACCTAACCCATCAACTTTAAGCACCAATTTAACTATTCTAGAAAAATCCTAAAATTAAACTAAAATAGGCATGATAAAGATAACCAACCAGAGATCTTAAATCCTAAATTTCAGCTAAATAGGACTTACTATGGTGAAATTAAAAATAAAAAACATAAGCCTATTAGGAATTCTATCCTACTGATGCAGTAACAGATATGAATGGAACTAAGAATATGCAGACCTAAAAACTATTGCTACAAGCTCCTAAGTTCAAACTAAGGTAAGACTAAATCTTACACTAGAGGCTACTACAGAAATTGTTAGATATTGGATTTCATAAACACATCACATATGTATAATATGGGGCGTATACTTATGGGTTTTAGAGAGAGAAAGTGGAAGAGTTTAGGGAACTTAATGAGACAAAGAAAAATGATATTATGAAGCTCCAACCCTCTACCTTGGGAGGTAGAGGGTATTTATAGTTTCTTACAAGACACGCCTCCTACGGGCCGTGGATCGTGCATCTGATGGTAAAGACCCGTTCGTCCTCCACGGTGTTACTTAACTAACTACTTATTAATATAACTTGACTACGACTACGAGCTTTCTAACAAATACATATACTTGAGGTGACCGACTCTTTAACTAACAGATTTTCTAAATCCTAACAGAAATAAAGCACCACCATCAAGATTAAGCAAATATTAAGCTAAATTAGAACTTATCTGAGAAAGAGAAAAACAGTGGTGCAGGGCACTTTTCATCCAAACCCCTGACTTAGAGAGCCAAACAAACCTAGTTAACTATTTTTCTAATTTTTTTTCCTTTTGGGATTAGTTAAAACACTTGATGAAAAAGATTTTTTTGATTTTTAATTATTTTTATGATAAAAACAAATGACTACATGGCTGGAGAAAACTTGATGAAAATCTGAACTAATACCAAAACAGTTTTGAAAGAAAATACTTATAAGAGTTGAGACAACCTGAAAACAAGATTGGATAGGATCTAAAATTAGCAATAGACTTTAAACTAAACCAATTTATCTACTAACAACCTTTAAATTCTCAAAATGTACCATATCCCAAACACCCTTATAAAGCTGATTTGTGAGAATAAGCTCTTAAATCTAACTGAAAATTAACTCCAACTCATCACAACTGATATGTAAACATGAAACTTATCTTTAAAAAGGAATTGAAACCAGAAATAACCAAACTCAGCTTTGACCTTTGATCTTTGACTACTCTTGACTTATGTTGACTATTTTATAAAAACAGGAATTAAGTACTAAAATTACCAAGGATAAACTCAAATAAGCTTTGATAAGCTTAATTGAGTTTACCAGAACAGTAGAAGAGCTTTTTAAAGTAAAATCCAACTTAAGTAAACCAACTCTCAAATGACAAATAACTTTTAAATTCGAAATTGCATTAATAGAAAAGAGGTTACAAAATACAAATTACAAATCACTAATTGTCTTCTGAAAATATTGTTGTTCCCCGTTCACTATCGTTTAAAACAGTTTAAGTTTATAAAACAAGTTAAAAGTGAACTATGACTGAAATTAACATAAAGAAAACACACTAAGTAATTTTCAACATCATATTCTTATTAGAAATAAATCAACAAAGAATACGTTACCCAAGTACTTGCGGAATAGTACTTGGGATTGAAATAACAAAGTTGGGTGATTCCTCTCTAAGCTCAGGCTAAGTCTGAGCACAACTCTTAGAGATCACCGAGCTATCTCAGAACTAAGTTGTATTTGGAGGTGAAAAGATGGCTTGCGTGTGTATGTGTTTTACAATTCACAAGCTTAACCTTTTCACTCCATCTCTTATGCTATTTATACATGTATGATATTTGACTCTTTCCTAAGTGACAAACCGACATCACACGTAAGACAAAATATCGATGTATTTTGTCTTTGTTCTAAAGACTATTCTAGGTAAGAGACAAGACTACTTTCCTAAGTTCGGTGATGACACCGAGCACGATCTTTGCCATTCGTGGAAAGTTGACTTTGGTTGATAAGGACTTCGCCTTATCGATTCAACCTTTCCGCCTTTGTCCTCGCTCTTTCTTCGCCTTTACATCCTTCGCCTTCTACTTGAGCTTTGTCTTCATATAAGAAGTTGGAGAGGAATCTTAGGGATTCATGAGTTATTGTCATCACTCACCCAATCCATCATCTTCTTCTTGACTCGGTCTTCACCCTTTAAGTTCCGCCTTCGAGTGGAGAGACTTCTTCTTTGCCTCTTCTTGAGTATCCTCGAAGACGACTCACCGAGTGACTATGCACTCAAGGACCGTTTGTGTTAACGGATTAAATACTTGGCTATTTTCTATTCAAATCCTAGATTAAGAGGTTTGGGTATTCTTGAACCCATCAGCCTCCCCTATTTGGATATACAAATAGCCTAAGTGGTTGATCGGTGTAAGTGAGCAAGAGGCTTCTTCTTACATCGAATGTACTAATGAATACAATAAGGAACACCGTAAATGAATAAAACATACATCGTTTATTGATCGGATTACATAGATCCTATCACTAGTACAAGAGATAAAACAAAATGATGTCAATTCGGATGGATTCCCAATGCTTCAAGCTTGACCTTTTGGTAATGAGCGTTTCTCTGTCGGGATGGTCTCTTATCTTGGCATTCGGTCTTGGCGAACACGATGTTTGCTTGGGTTTGGATTTGAGAGGCCACTGGTATGTAGCTTAGCATTGCAGCCACACCAAATTAATCTATATCACTCCATCTTTGAAAGGCGTGGTTTCCATAGACATCAATGTGGAATAGCCCTCTTCGTGCTTCTCTATCACTCGACAGTTTACAAATTTAACTCCTTCAGTACTGTTTCATTCAAGGCCGTGCACTTTGATCTCGGGTTGAAATCAACTCTTTTCCTTTTGCGGTGGAAGTTTGTGGTTGAGATCCTTGAGGTGCAATCAAGGCAGTGAATTCTCGGTTGGTGGTGCTTCCTCGACCTTTCATATCTTTTGCTAAGCATCTTCATCGACTCCTTGACCACCTTATTTTCTTCTTTCCAATGATCGGACCAAGTTCATCAAGTTCGGTGATCCCAAAGTCACCGAATTTTAATGGATCATGAACCTCAAAGTGTCTTTTGTCATCCCTCTGTAAACATTCATAGCCAATGGTTTGGTGTTGGGAATGATTTTGACATCGATGATTTTTTCAGAGCCTTGGTGGTCATTGTCGATTGTATTCTTTAATTACGCTTTGCACGAGAGCTTCAGCTTCTTTCTCTTTTCTTCATCTGAGCTCTCATTGCGCCCATTTGAGCACCTGAGCTTCCATGAACTTCATCTGCTGACCCTTTTGAGCTTGCTTGCATTTATTCCCACATTTTCGACTTCTTGGCAATCACTTTGGTCAATGCCTCCTTAGTCTTCTTTTCATCCTCGACTTGTTTCAATTTCCTCTCTTCTTTAGCAAGGTGTTTGGTTAGGCTGCGAGGAGTGAAGAGGTATTCGATGTCACCAATTTTGTAGGGAATCTTCTCGTGCTCGATGGTAGTCGATGCCTTTGCCCTTGTCCCGTCTCCGAGGAAGATGATGCAATAATGGGAGGTGGTGTTGTCATGATTGGTGTTAAGACCGCTGATGTTGTTGTTGTTGTTGCTTGAGGTGGAAGTGATGAGATTGGTGCTGCAGAGACCGGTGCGATGATGATGATGTTTGAGCTTGAGACGGTGGTGTTTGCTCCCCTCGGTGTGAAGAGGAGTTTCTTGATATTCTCCCTCAACTGCTGTCAGAAGTCGGTGAGGGCAAGAGTTGGAGTAGGTCTTGAGGGGACCGACCGACTTGACCTTTGAAGTCTGATAGATTTCGGTCATCATGGCCTTTATTTCAAGTATCTGCTTGAAGACCGGTGACCTTTGCATCCAAGTTTGCATGAGATAACTCCAAGGCGGTCATTCGTGGACCAAGATTCCAAGCCATAGAAGACGAGGCTGAGTCAAGGTAGCTACCGAGTGTTCATGAGTCCATGGTGGTTTGAAGAGTCCGAATCAAGTTTGAAGACCACGAACATTTGCGGACTTGAGCATCTCTATAAGGTCCGTGAGCTGGATGAATTTTTGCATATGCCTCGGTGGCCTCCAAAGACTTTGGCATTGAGTACTGGGTCTTCTTTGACAAAGATCCCCGATTTCATCAATCGTAACCCCAACTCATCAAGATGCTTGAGAACTTAACCATGTGTTCATCCAGTTGACAAGATGGTGGTACATAAGATCTCGTGCTCATGAACATTTTCGTTGAAGGTGAGCACATCGATCTAAGGTCGGCGTAACTAGCGGCTGACTTGGTGTGTTGATCCCAAAACTGCTCAAGAACCCGAAAAAAGCCTCCTTGAAGCCCTCTGATCCACTTAACCGTTGTCTTTCGGTGAGCGGAAGAACATTGTCAAATCTTTGAACTCGTCGAGCTGGAGGATGAGGTGGGTCATTGTCTTCGAGTTGAAAAGGTGACTCGATCTGCGTTTGTGGATCGGTGAGGCTCTTGTTCGATTTGAACCTCGGCCACTTCTTCTCCTCTTGATAAGATTTCTTCATCACTTTCAAGAAAGTCATCATCGATTCTAGCAACTTAGTAACCTCGACCTTGAGCTAACAAGGGAGTGGGAATGGGTTCCATATCGGTGGTGGTATTGATCCTCCGAGTCTTTGTACCCGTGGACCCCTCGGACACCGTGGGAGTTTCAGCGTCTTCTCCGGAGTCGGGATTGGTTTTGGGTTCCGTATCGGTGGTTGTTCCTTTCCTCCGAGTCTTTGTCCCCAGTGACCCACGAGACACCGGTGGGTATTTCCATGCCTTTAGCGTAGTCGGTGAATGTTGTATCCCTATCGGTGAGTTGTTTGTTTCCCCTAAGTCTTTGGGATCGATCGGTGTGCCCTCGGACAAAGGCTTGGATTTGCTAATGTCATCACCGGGCGAGTGGAAGGCGCTCCCCTACCGGGGTTGTTTGTTTCCTCTCGGATCTTGGGAGTAGTAGGTGTGACCAAGGGCACCGATCGTGATGTATCGCTGTCCTTCGTTGTCACGGGGTGGTTGTTGCACGTCGGTGGGTGTCTTTTGGTCTCGGGCTTTTGTGCCTCTTAGGCGGTGCTCCACGAAGCCTCGGGCCCCGAGACTTTGGTTTAGTCTTAGTCCCATCGAGACTTCCCTTTTCTTTTTAAGAGCGGGGTTTGGAGACATCGATCCTCACAGTTGTTTACAAGAACCATATGGGCCGTCAATTCAATAGGTGTGACAAGGGATGGGTCCTTTTGAAAGTTTGAAGGACTCGGGATGCCGTAAGTTTCCAAATTTTTCATCCCGAGTATAATTGGCACCCAAGAACGATTGTAAAGCACAAGAGACAAACCTAGGATACGAAATATACTTCGTCCTAGTTTTGCTTTGTAACCGTTACAAGATCACCGTAAATGATCTCCCTATGTCGATAATGACCCCATTCATCGGCAAGATGCCATCATCAATCGAATAGAATTAACCTGTTCGGTGGATGAGTGGTTCCCGCGAGGACCCGAATCACAAAAGTGAAAAGGATCCTCCAAGCCACGGGAATGAACTTTTAGTGACGGGGTCTTGTCCAAAAATGTGGGATCCAAACGATTTGTTTTAACCCATCCTTCATCGTGGAAGGTTCGGGATGGGCGACATAAACACCTTTGTTGTAATCTAACCTGTTGAAGTGCAAAAGTTTTGTAATCCAGGGGTATATTGTTGCCCCCATTGAGACCGAACTCGATGAGATACTCCACGAGTGGTCTAAGGTTATTCTCATCGATTGAAGGTGTCGGGTCAAAGGCTTTAGCAGATTGCCCAAAACTCCCCGAGGTAGTTTGGGTACACCACCGAGGACATTTACAAAGGCCGTTTTGGTGGGCAAGTTGAATAAAAATTTTACAATGTCTTTATAGGTTGGGACATTTTGGGTATTCAAAATTACCTATGACATTGTTTGTTTTGAATTCAACGTTTGTGAGATCCCCTACCCATCGAGAAGCTTAACTGGAGAGATTGTGTTCTAGCCATATCTATTAAAGAAGTTTTTAGGGTTTAAAAAACGTTTGGCAAGAACAATCAAAATGTTTAGATCTCTAGTTTGTGATGAAAACATTTGTAAATGTTTACAAGGAAGGTTTTCCAAAAGAGGTTTTGAAGGTTTTGAGAACACACAAATGCTTTTGAATTTTGAAATGATTTTGACGAGTTTAATTGCGAAAAGATTTGTGTGTGTTGTTTGTGTTGAAGAAGAGGGTATTTATAGAGTGATAAGAGGGTATTTTGTGCACAAATGGAAAAATTAAGAGTAGGTTTTGAAAGACTTTTGAATTTCCCATTTAATGCTACCACCCATTACCCGATAAAAATCCCATTTTCAAGGGAATAGCCAAAGGCAGTAAAAGTGCACTTTTGTAGAGATAAAATATCAATTTGATATTTTTGTGTGAGGCATTAAATGCCAAGTGGGATGACGATAAGACAAAGAGACATATATTCCTTTATTAAATTGGCATAGTTACCAACCTAGGACATTAAAGTAACGATACTTGGACTATTTAGTTACTCATTCAATGCTCTTTGTCAAGTGTCAGGGACCTGAATGAGTCTTACTCATTCGGTGAGAGGTTTATTTTGATTTTCGGGAGGATGAACCATTTGAGAGAACTTCTCGAGATTGGTTTTCGATACTTGACTTTCAATGTCAAGCATTCCCAATTCGACTTTCGGTCTCACGAAGGTAGGTTCATCCAAGGTTTGGTGAAGATATCGGCCATTGATATTCATGAGGATGAAATGAAGTTCTATGTCTCCTTTCATTATGTGATCCCGATGAAGTGATATCGATATCAATGTGTTTGGTTCTTTGGTGGAGGACAGGGTTGTTGGAGATTGCAATTGCACTAGTGTTATCACGTAAGATGGGCACCATTTTGTAATAAATGTCATAGTCAATGAGTTGACTTTTCATCCATAATACATTGGCACAAGATCCCGCTGCGCCTACATATTCGACTTCACCGAGGACATAGCCACCGATTGTTGCTTCTTTGCACTCCAACACACCGCTTTTCCTCCAAGAAATTGACAGACCCCGAGGTACTTTTTATGTCCATGTTGCGGACAAGATAATCGAATCGAGTAACCCTTGAGATCAAACCCCAGGCATATTGGATAATATAGTCCAAGGCTTGGGGTTCCTTTCAGTGCACCGAGTATTCTTTTGGCTGCGGTGAGGTGGGATTCTTTGGGATTGGATCGATATCTTGCTATTAGACAGATGAAAATTGTATATCCGGTCTAGTAGCGGTTAGATACATCGGTGAGCCAACAATCCCTCCGAAATGAGTTTGATTGACCGATTTGCCGGTGAGATCGGGTCCAAGGTTGTTGGGTGGAACCATTGGTGTCTTCACCGAGGCATAGTCAAATATCTCATATTTCTTCAAGAGATTTACGTGTATTTCTCTTGATCGATGGATATACCTTTATCGCTTGCACGATTTGTAGTCCAAGAAAGTAAGTGAGCTCCCCATCATGCTCATTTCAAACTTCTTTGTCATTAGTTTTTCAAACTGTTTGCAAAGTTTGTAGTTTGTTGAGCCAAAGATGATATCATCAACATACACTTGGATTAGTATCACATCTGCTTTGGGTTCTATAGACAAACAATTGTGTTGTCTATCTTTCCTCGACAAACTTGTTTTGTATCGGGAAGGCCGAGAGAGTTTCATACCATGCCCCGGGAGCTTGTTTAAGTCCATAAAGTGCTTTGTCAAGCTTGCGAGACATAGTCGGGAATTCACTACTCTCAAAGCACGGAGGTTCTTGAACATACACATCTTCCTTGAGATCACCATTTAAGAATGCACTTTTAACATCCATTTGGTAGACCACGAAGTTCATGTATGTTGCATATGCAAGGAAGATCCCGATGGCTTCCATTCTTGCAACAGAGCAAATGTATCATCATAGTCAATGCCTTCTTGTTGACTCGTAACCTTTGGCTACAAGTCCGGCTTTGTTTTTAATGACATGTCGTTTTCATCGCTTTTGTTTCGAAAACCCACTTCATTCCTATGACTACTACATCCACGAGGACATTTGATCAAGGTCATGACCTTGTTTTTATCAAACTGTTGCAATTCTTCTTGCATAGCTTTGAACCCGGCTTGGGTGTTTTAGAGCTTGAGTGACACTTTTGGGTTCAATGTCGATAGGTAATCGGCATATAGACATTCATTGGTGAAGCTGCGATTAGATCGGCGACCATGCTTCTAGTGAGCATGCCTCGCTGGGTTCACCCATGATGTTTACAAGCTCAATGTCACGAGATCTTGTCCACTTACTTTGTGGTCCGGGATCCGAGCTTGAAGATGTCCTTGGGAGTTCGGATGTGAGTTCGGTGTAAGAGCCACATAATCATTTAGAACATCTCGTAGAGATGTCTTGATCGAGTTGAGGATCATGAGTTACGTGATCCTCGATCATTTGGATCATTGTTACTTATCCCAAAGAGGGACAGATCGATTATCAATGAACTCATTGATGGTTGGTTGGGGTAGGTTGTGGGGTAGGACATAATATGAGATGTCGACATCGACTTGATATGAGGAATTGAGTTCGATGTTGTACTCATCGAGGATATCTTGATGAGTTATCAATTCCTATTTCCTCCATCGAGGTGTTGGTGAACTCGATGCTTTCAAGACTTTCATCAAAGGTGACATGAAAGGTTTCCTTAACTTGTTGTCTCCTTGTGTTAAAAACCACAAGGCTTTGGAGATCGGTGAGTAGCCTAAAAGTATCCATCATCGCCTTTTGCATCAAACTTGCCTAGATGATCCTTGTGGTTGTGAATGAACACAGGACATCCAAACACATGAAAATAGCCGATGTCGGAAGTCTGCCTTTGAAGATCTCATATGGGTTTTATTATGTCTTTTGACAATGATTGACTGTTTTGAGTGTAATAGGTTTTGACGCTTCATCCGAAATGTTTTGAGAGGGTGAGCCATTTAACATAGTTCTAGCGACCTCAATGAGAGTTCATTTTCCTTCAAAGAACCTCATTTTGTTCGGGGGTATAAGGAGATGAGAAATTTTGAGAAATTCCTTTTCATCACGAAACTCTCAAGTTCTTGATTTACGAACTCGGTGCCATTGTCGATTCGGTTTGTTTAACAAGAATGTCATTACGGTTTTCAATCTTCACGATGAATGACATTATTGTATCACCGCTGACTCTTTTGGAAAGAAAGTATACCCAAGTGTATCTTGAGAATTCATCAACAATGACAAGTGTATACTTCTCATCTTGGATTGATCGGGACCACGGTCTAAAGAGATCCATGTGCGGGAGTTGAAGGCGCTTTGATGGAGAAATTTTGTTTGGTTTTGAATGATGCTCGTGGTGTTTACCCTTTCACAGGCGAGCATGGTTTGTCTTTTGCAAAGACCGGTGATGGTAAGCCAAGGACCTTGTTTTGTTTTGCCAAGTTGTTGAGGTTTTGAAGTTTAAGTGTGAAAGTCTCTTATGCCACGCCCAATTGATAGTTTCGGTGGCTTTAGCAAAGAGACACGCTCCATCTTGGGAGAGAGTTGACATGTCAAGCACATAAACATCATCTCTCTAGGAGCTATCAACACAACTTCCTTGTTGGCATTAAAATGGTACCTTGTTTATCATTGAATTGTACAATGAATTTTGCATCACATAGTTGATGACATCGATGAGATTGTATTTGAGACCGTTGACATAGGCTATTCTAGAAAACTATTCCATTGCGGTTCTTGAACCATAACCTTGATGGGACATGATGAGTTATCACTAAATACTACCTTGGGCCTGGTTCCTTTACGTACTTGTGCAGATATTCCTTCACACCGGTCATGCTTCTTGAGCATCCATCGTCTAGATGCCAAATAGGCTCCTGGCATGTCTCTGCACAAGTAGTAAACTGAATTAGTTTCTCTTTGTGACCCACTTACTAGTGGGCTTGGATCTCAAGGTCTCTTTGAAATTTGCAATCGACTCATGGTCGGTGGTTGTGTGCAAGGTGCTACCACGGTTTTGCATTTAGAGGCGAGGATGACTCGGTGACTCGGGTTGTTTGGAATTTCTCCTTGCATGAATGATACTTGTCATGTTAGGATGTCTCATGAGTGGATTACCGCATATATCAAAGATGTATTCATGAGACAATCATCCCGATGATGATCATTGAACCCACAAGTGAGGCGAGAGAGGAAAAGGTTTTGCTCTATTCTTTGGAGCGATTTTGGAGGATGAAGCATACTTGATGACCAACTTTGGTATAGTTTGCTTGACCGACATCTTGTATATGATCTGCGATCTCAGTGATCGTCCTTTTGCGATAATGCAAAAGGATTCTATAGTAGTTGTCGATGGTATGGGTGGTGTAATGACACACTCACACTTTTGTTTGTTTTGGAGGTTGACTTAGACTTTGAGGAACCGGAGGAAGGCGACTTTGTCTCCTTGATTGGTTCAGGGACCTTTTCAATGGATTCCATTTTTTCAAGAAGCTTCCTCACAAGTTCGATCGATTCTTGGATTTGGTCGACTTGATGGGGACAGAGGATGATGAAGTCCCGGTGAGAGTAGACTCTTGTTGGATTAGTTTTGCTTGTTTTTGTAGGATAGTTCTACCACGCCCGGACCTTTCTTTTGGTGAATGAGGATTGAATTGTAGTGGAGTAAGCTCGAGCTTGGGCAAGACCTCAAGAGGTTTCGGTGGTGGAAGCGGTGCTTGAGATTACGCTTGCACTCGAGATGTGTTCGAAGACAACTGGGCACATCAGGAGTCCAAGCATGCTCTTTAGAGCTTGACTTTCGTGCTCTAGAATCCTTCCGAATCGAAGTTTGGAAGCTTACTCGGGATTAACTCGTTCAATCCATTCACCGGAATTTGAATCACCCAACATACTTGTAATCATGCCGCCAGACACAAATGGCTTAGGAGATCGGTCTTTGTTGAGAGAGTCGTGGAGATGATCTTCACCTATGACTCTCTTCTTGTCACATCTTGGGGCTCCCACAAGATCAAAGACCACAAGATTCTTAGCAATCCAACTATTAAGAATATCATTTGCCTTTTAAGTTCATCTTGAAGATTCGATTTCTTTTAACTAGTTCGGTGTTTTGAATTTGCAAAGTGACGACCTCAAGCTTAGCTTGTTTTAAAATAAGCAATTCATCCCTACACTTGTTCAATTCAAAACTTAACTTGTTGTACTTAGAAAAAGATTCGATCTTTGCTCTTCTACAAACTTAAGGTCAACATTTAGATAATTCATATAAGATCGCCAATCGAGTCATCATCCATAGAAAGTAATGTGTTTACCTTCTTCATTGTGATGTTGACCCATTCCCTGCTCCTAGCATGATTCTTCCCAACAGCCTAGCTTGTCTTCATCTGAGAGAGCCATTAGAGCATCGACATGTACCATTTCATCATCCGATGAGATTGGCTCTTCATCCCGATCAAAGGTTTCAAAGAACAAGGCCTTTGTTCTTACCCGCATGATTGAACATTTTTGTTGTTTCGAGGGTGGCCTCAAGCAATGCAAGCTTAGCTTTTGCTTTCTTATACTTAGCTTCATAATCAACGGTTTTGTTAAGATCGATTTGTTTTGAACATTTTGATGAGACCGATAGATTTTTGGTTGAAATTTGCTAAAGCTCAAGACCGATTAGATCACGATGGTTTGTAAGAGGGTTGAAGTTGTTTTGAAAAACAGTCTTTTGCAAATGGCCTCTTTATGACACTTGTAGCATTCGGTGTCTTGATTGCTTTAGCGTTGAAAACCTTTGTTTCTTTTATAAACCTTGAGAGTTAGCGAGAGTGCCCTTTCTGAAATTCAAAGATTCGGTCACTTAGGTACTCCTCACTTGATCTCTCATCGCTCATCATCCGAGTTTTCTTGGAAATCTTGAACTACATTGTTAGAAAAGAAAGGTTGATATTGGTGATGAGGTAGTGGTCGGGGACTTCTTGACTTCATGAGACTTCTTTAAGTCGGTATCGTCTGCTGATGAGGTTTTCCTCATAGACAAATTTCCCATAAATTTCGTGAAGCTCAAGATTTTGGATATGATTAGCATTCCCGAGTCCCCGAGAGAAATTCAACCACTTCTCAAGGAGACATTTTACAAAACCAACATTGATTTCATGCTTAGACAACTTAACACCATCATTTGAAAGTTCATTTAAAAGAGTTTTGTATCGGTGTAAGTTTGAGAGAGAGTTTACGAGTCCTTAGCCACAAGGTGTTATACTCAAGTTTCGTGTCCATTATCCTGCTTTTCCTTGGTATCGATGGTCCTTCATGACTATGAACTAGGTCATCCTGTGTTTGCTTAGCGATACTAAAGCTTATAACAGACTCCATAATATTGTCGGGAAGACAAGATATTATGATACTTTTGAGTCTTTGGTCCTGGTTGACCACTCTCCTTTCATCCTGGTCCACCGAGCTTGTGTTTGGGCAACCCTTCAGTGATCTTTGGGACAAATGGACCTTCATTTATGCACTTGACATAATAAGGTTCCATCCCAATCAAATAGCAAAGCATTCGCTTTTCCATTTGTTGAATTTTCCAACTTCAAGTCTAGGGCACAAAATGAATAAGCTCCACCCTTTTATCGACTAGTTGGGGTACATCAATTTACGCCATTAGGATCCTAATTTAAAAACTTTTAGAGCGGCCTAAAAACGAGTTTTATAATTAGCCTTGCTCGATACCACTTGTTGTTCCCGTTCACTATCGTTAAAAGCAGTTTAAGTTTATAAAACAAGTTAAAAGTGAACTATGGTGAAATTAACATAAAGAAAACACACTAAGTAATTTTCAACATCATATTCTTATTAGAAATAAATCAACAAAGAATCGTTACCCAAGTACTTGCGGAATAGTACTTGGGATTGAAATAACAAAGTTGGGTGATTCCTCTCTAAGCTCGAGCTAAGTCCGAGCACAACTCTTAGAGATCACCGAGCTATCTCGGGAACTAAGTTGTATTTGGAGGAGTGAAAAGATGGCTGCGTGTGTATGTGTTTTACAATTCACAAGCTTAACCTTTTCACTCCATCTCTTATGCTATTTATACATGTATGATATTTGACTCTTTCCTAAGTGACAAGCTGACATCACACGTAAGACAAAATCTTGATGTATTTTGTCTCATTCTAAAGACTATTCTAGGTAAGAGACAAGACTACTTTCCTAAGTTCGGTGATGACAGAGCACGATCTTTGCCATTCGTGGAAAGTTGACTTTGGTTGATAAGGACTTCGTCTTATCTCGATTCAACCTTTCCCGCCTTGTCCCGCTCTTTCTTGATCTTTACATCCTTGAGCCTTCTACTTCAGTTTGTCTTGATGTAAGAAGTTGGAGAGAATCTTAGGGATTCAAAGAGTTATTGTCATCACCACCGAATCCATCATCTTCTTCTTGACCCGCCTTCACCCTTTAAGTTCCGCCTCACCGAGTGGAGAGACTTCTTCTTTGCCTCTTCACCGAGTATCTGAAGACGACTCACCGAGAGACTATGCACTCAGTGACTGCTTGTGTTAACGGATTAAATACTTGGCTATTTTCTATTCAAATCCTAGATTAAGGGGTTTGGGTATTTACTGAACCCAACAAATATAAATGACAAAAACTAAAAGATCTAAATCCCTCTAAGACATAAGGAATTGGACAACTTCTTCAATTGTGAGAGAGGGTATTTATAAGCTAATGCCAAGACTTTCAGAAGCTCCTAGACGTTTAATTCTCTACCCTTGATCTTCTATCTTGTCATCCAAATTAATCACAGCCCTAGGATCAAATAGGTGATGTGTTTCCTCTAATGAGGTGCTGCTCTTTGTCCACCCTGGCGATCCGTGTATCATTCCCACTGACACGTTGTCAGATGCATCTAAAAGGTACTTAAGTACGGGTGAAATTGAGTGGGATGCAGGGTAAAAAATGTGAAGGTGATAAACAGTAACTCAAGGTGTTTGGGCGCGTTCTTCTTATCTGGGTTTTTTTATTATAGGAGTTTAACTTTGGAAATTGTAGGATATTAGTTTTCACATACACATCAAACCATAACACAAAGTGGGCGTATAAGTGGAATTCTAGAGAGAGAAAGTTAGAGGTTTAGGGAACTTAGTGAGAGAAAGTGAAAGATATTATTATGAGCTCCAACTCTCTACCTTGGAAGGTAGAGAGTATTTATAGTCTTACAATAAAACGCCACACAACGGGCTGTGGATCAGGCATACAGTGGGTAAAGACCCTTCCGTCCTCCACGGTGTTACTTAACTAAGTACTAATTAACTTAAAATAACTATGACTACGAGCTTTCTAACGATTACATATACTTGAGGTGACCGACTCTTTAATACCTGGAATTTCTAATTCCTAACAATCTCCCCCTAAGGGAGGTCACCTCAAACATATACTAAAATTACATTGAATACAAACAGATATGTCATTAACAATTGTTCTTGCATTCTTGATGTAGTACTTTGCTCTGAAGCTCGTAGTCATTGATTCTTCTCATTGCATGTTTGGTTACACTAGGTGGAGGTCTTTTACAGATCCACGTGATAATACATTAGAGCCGACTTTTGAGATCATCGCCTACTAAAAGTCTCGAGACATTCATTGTGGTGTTGGTATTATGTGATGTTGTGACTTTAGGACCGACATGCTCACATTCGGATCATGATATCTTCTCATCGAGTAGCGGAAGCTTTAGTTGATTCATGATATTGGCGCAGTAGCGAAGCATGGAGTGAAAATATCGAGTCATTGATGCACTAATCATGATTTCTTTTGAGATGAATGTGTTAAGTGAGCATGCGGCTATGGATTGACCGCTTCATTACGATCACCAAGAACGTCGGACGTACTGCATACAACGCTTAGCAATAAAGCGCACGAAGGTGTCTTTGATCACTTTCGTTGAATTGAGGTACACGCCCACGGTTCCCGTTGATCGATTACAAATCTTGCCTGTGATCGTATAATTCAAGAATTTCCTTGACGTGGTTTCGCAATGCTTCTAGTGTTCTCAAACCGAACGTCTCAAAGAAGACAACACGGAGTGAGTGAACCAAATAATTTAAGTCCACCGATTGATGAAAAGAGAAAAAACAATCGTGTATTGCTCAATGGAAATTGTTTTTGCAATACAACGAAGGTTTTATTGAAAATCAATTATCAATCATAAAACACCTTTTGGTTTGAAAAATTAGTACACGGTCAATGTGCGACGAGAAAAGAGTTATTAAGCACAAAGACCGGTTTTCAAAGGTATCCGTCAATCCATAACCTTAACCAGATTGATTCAAGAGATTGAATCGCCCATTGTTTCTGCTCGGTTGTCACATGGTTGATCTATATAATAGATCTCACATGCCACCTACCGAGGAGCTTGTTTGATGTTGGCTCGAAGGCTTTCCATCTTCATTGTGAATATGTAAACACATCACTCGGATGTTACGCAATACCACAAGGATAATGCGTGGGACTCAAGATATAATCTCTTTTTCACATTGTGTGAAACAGAGAGTCTTCATTGAA
This sequence comes from Chrysanthemum lavandulifolium, assembly GCA_022545495.1. Lineage (NCBI taxonomy): Eukaryota > Viridiplantae > Streptophyta > Magnoliopsida > Asterales > Asteraceae > Chrysanthemum > Chrysanthemum lavandulifolium. Next base: position 108,424,291 of record CM040245.1, on the reverse strand, counting down.
AGTGTCCTAAATGAGATTTATTGATGATCTCGTGGCTCTAGACTCAATTTTGTGCATATTTGGATCCCTGTGTCGGAGACTAGGAGAGGGTCTCCTTTTCAATATCAACGATCTCTAAGAGAAAGTCGATAGATAATATTGGTTCCCGTGAGAATGAAACAAGTCCTTTTAAGAGGAACTTGAGTGGTTTGGAAAGTTGAAGTGCGATGCGTCCTTTGGGTCCATGACGTCTTGTCTTCAATACCGATGTTACCATCAAGAGCATATGAATTGAACCGTGTTTACGCCTAAGGTTGAATATATGGAGGGCTATTTGTTTTCACCCTTTTCTCATTCAATTCTTTTTAATTCTTCAACCCCTTCATTACTTACCGAGACTTCATAGCTAGAACCTTGTTGGGTTTATTTCAAGACTAGCTCGGTCTCGATCCGCACTCTTCCCATATCTCATTTTCTCCTTTTATCATCATACCTAAGAACTCTACACTAACTAGTGGATAGTCCTGGTAGATCCCTCCGGTTCAGCGGATCATGGGAACACATACGACCTTATCATCCTTATATCACCGTATATAAAGTAAAGTTGGTCGGTCTATTTGGTATTGTTCATCCGCCATTGGAACTAATTGAAAATCAATCCGGATACTTGTGATATATTATCAAAACATTTTGTACCGAATTGTTTTTGATATTTTTAGAATAAGTACTCCCCCTCAACATGTGCATGAATAGTTTGAAATCGTTTTGCACACGGAGGCAAGAGGAAGAAATTACTTCTTTGATTTACCATTTTCTAAAAGATATCAACATCACTTCCTTGATCAAGTCAAGTAGATAAAGCCTTCCGGAAGGATGAGGTTTCCATAAGTTTGCTCCCCTCAATATGTGCCTCGAGGTTTGAAAAGAGTTTTGCACATACTAGAGGAACCCGCATTGAGATAAATGATCACGTTTCAAATCATAGATTTAAGATATATGCTCCCCTCAACATGTGCCCGAAAATTTGAAATCGTTTGTCACATGTGGGAAGGAAAGCATGTATATCCTTATAAAACCATTTACCGAATTATCGCTTTAAATCCAATTTAAATCACACATTCTCCCCGATCACAATTATCAAATCATTTGAGATTTGTGATCTCTTATTGATTTAAATTGATTTTGAAAGATTTTAAGGGAATTGTGACTTGATTATGAAAGCGTTTTAACGATAAGGATCGGATTTTAGACTTTAAAACTCCATTGATAAAACATGCATGTACATCTTTTGAAAACAATTAAATGCCAAATAACTTTTTAATTTAATTGAAATCATTCTCCCCTCAATCAATGACATAAGTTGTTTATTGATGAGATAGAGATTTTGACAAATAAGTCCCGATGATTATCAAAAATGGAGACCGAGTTATTTTTCAAAGCGCTTAGTTTTCAATGAGATAAATGTTTATAGAATTAGAGCATGGAATTTGAAAACATGGTAAAGCATGGCTCGTTCTTTCTTTGAAAAGCGGTTATCTTGCTGAAAAGACAATAAACCATTTATTGAAGCGCTGGTTCTGATCAAATAATCGTAAGCCATTTTTTTCTTTCTCCCAAAAATATTTTTGATTTTTGAATTTTTGAATTTTTTTTTTTTTTTTTTAAACATTCGAACAACATCTAAAGTCCCGTGTCATTCTTTGAATGACATCACAAAGACCGTAGATATTATTGAATCGAGAAAACATGACAAAAGACAATAATTTTGGAATTTTCAAGATTTTTCAATTTTATGGATTTTGAAAGTTTTATATTTTTCTATTTTCTTTTTGAAGGTTTTGTAATTTTGTATTTTGCTTTTGAATAACTATTTACAAGAGATAAATTAGTTTAAGAGGATGATGAAATGAGTACCGAGATAAGGATATCGCTCAAAGACGTTGTAGAAGAAAGAAATCAACATCTCTTAAACTTTAACCACCAAAGCATTCGAGGCTTCTAAGAAAATCGTCGAACATGAGCCTTCTAAATGAGAATCTTTGGTAGCTTCCCCATAACCGACAATCTTGAATTAAGACAATTTCCCCAAGAAGTAGAATGTGAAGGATAACAGTCTCATTGAATGAAGCTCAACAACCCAAAGAAACATGAAAACACCAAGTAACAAGTTGAACCAATGATCCTTTCTGCGGTTATCAAACTCGAGATACATGATTAAGCCCGATCACATGTACATTGTGCATCCCCGATGTAAACATCATTCGCTGGATTTGTGCGATCGTGCATGCGGAGAACAATATATCAACACCTTCATTTCACCAAATGCATTCCAGCTTATCTTCCATATAACCAATCAGCCCATAATGTACACAAGTACCCAACAAGAGTGAAGACTATGACATCCAAGTAACATGTTGAATCACTGATCATCTCTGTGGATATCAACTCGGAATAACTGAATAAGCTCGATCATGTGAACATGTTGTGCGTCCATAGTGTACATGAAGCAATAACCAGAAGAACTTTATCATAACCATATCGAAGATGTCGATAAGCAATATCATCTCACGCTCCAAATATTCTTCACATATTTCTTCCAACTGAACACTGAAGTAACACATTATACATACCCAATATTCTTGAAATAGAGAAGAACAAACAATTAGCTCAACTGAATCATGTGAGAATCAACTGCAACAGAAACTCTCTCTGACTATCTTTATCAACCCAAATGAAGACAACTTGAAGTAACCACTAAAGAAGAAAACTTGATATACCAAACTTGAAACAAAAGACGAATTCCCTACACATGTATCTCAAGCTTGCACTTAATGATGGAAGAACGGTGTTGAGAATTTATCCACCAAGCAAATCTCTAAGTGCTCGATACTCAACCAAAGTATGAGACAATAACACCTCTTGCGATTATCCACAATGACATTTGCGTGTGACACTGAGTAAAACAACGTAACTCCTTAAAGTGATAGTTAACCAGGTCTTCAATACATCCCGACTGCTGGTAACTAGATAAACCAAGTCTTCAACTCAAATTCTTAAGCCCGAGCAAGTTTATCAAATAATAACACGCCTTAGAGAAATTCAACTTCAATCTCAAATAAGTGATAGATGATTAAATCTGAAGTAATCAACTTGTGTCAGTTGCCCAACACGTGAATAAACATACAACCGGATGTACATTGACCCACCGAATGAATCAAGCAAATGATTCCTCAATCATCAATGCATTCTTCCTAAAGGTATACATGTAGAGGCCGATATGGAAGATTCACCAATAATGTCTTCGAGCGGATGAGGTGGTCAATTTCCTTAATGTTCATGTGGTTGATTTATAGCGTGCACAATGAGAGGAATAATAATCCGTGAAGATTTGGCAAAGGAATACCAAAGAGCGGATCATTATTCATGAACAATAATCCGTGAAGATTTGGTAAAGGAATACCAAAGAGCGGATCATTATTCATGAGTGCAAGCGCAATATTATGATAGTCATTATCAACGCCTTGAGGAATAACTGGAGATTGGGTTTCTTGAGTAGTCTGAGTTGTACTTCTTAGATGATCAACATTCGCTAGCGGTTGGAAATACTCATCAAACATATCTTGAAACAATGAATCCCAAACAATAAATCCCATTTATCCTTAGTAATTGAAGCATTAGGCGTTGGAGGAGTGTCATCAAAAATCAAGCAATGAATCATTGCTAAATAATCTGAGCAAGTCTAATTGGGGATTAAATTTTGGCTTTTCAATCTCCCCTAATTAGTGTTCTCCCCTAAACTGACGAAGATTTTCAAGTGTTCTTCTCAACCCAGATTAAGAAGAAGTCTTTAGATCATCAAATGCAATTCGTCTTTAGTCTTCTAATCATGTAGCTTTCAAATGTAGATTATATTGTAGACTCGACCTTCTTCAAGATTATCCGAATGGGAAATAGATTAACATCTTCTTCACACCAAAGGCATTCCGTTAACTTGTAAATAGCAAATCCCTTAATTAAAATCCTCCCAATCAAACAAGAACAGAAAGATGTTCATCGAGAAATCACCCAAAGAACTAGAAGCACTTTGTCATTTAATCATATCGGCCGTGTGAAGATGTCAACCAACGGCTCTTAGAGGAAACTACATGTGAAGATGATCCGATAAGAAGAATCTCGGTTCTTACATGGGTTAGGAGCCGTTTGACCATATATTCTCAAATATCACCAACCATGCAAAAATTCACACTTCTTCTCCCTCAAGAATTGCATACGAGATGCCATTCTTGATTAACCAAGTGATTATCATCCATATGTATTCTATTCACACTTCTCCCCTGAAAAATTAGCACATGATGTCGCCATCTTCATTATATCGAGCAAGAGGAATGAGAAAACAATCAGTGGTAGCCCGGTTCACTTGATGACAGAAGCGCATGGAAAAAGTATGAAGCATGTTGATGCGAATGCTCATAATAAGAAGATTTCTCTTCTTCAGAAGATAAAGCGCACTGACATGTACACTTTTCTTTTCTTTGGAGAACGAGGCATGAACTGTTGTGTTCATACGTCATAATGATGAAGTACGAGGCTGGAACCGATATGTGAGTATCGTCATTGTTAAGAGCCCACCAAATGTTTAGAGTCGCCCGAATCCAAATACCAAGGGACGATTTATGACCGCTTTGGACAATGTATCGAAGATGAGAATTGGAAACATTAGATCCCCACGTCTTGATGGGTTCCTTTTGGTTAGCACAAACAGGTCTTTGAATCGTGAAACCCTAGATGCAATGGCATTATCCCTAGGAGTGAACTAGTAGAAGCATCGACTTAGTCAAATGACATTTTGTGCTTAATGGGATTATTCTACCGCTTGGCTTCCAAACCTTAATGTGCACTATTCTAGGCATAGTGGATCTAGCTAAGGGGTAAGGTTTGCCATTCGTTAATATTCGACACATGGGCTTCCACCGAAATCCTACATTTGTAAACACATTCCCGTAGGTTTCCAAGATTGCTTAACTGCTTCGCTCTCCAAGCTTTCTTAACTGGGTTATGAATTTTAGACCTTAGAAATAACACATCACATTTATCATGATTACCATAAAATAAACATTTTTACATGTTTTGCGACAACATGAGGCCTCGAATTAATTTCGAGAAGCTTAGAGCTAATACTAGAACTAACACGATTCTTTTGTTCAAATCAAACTTCTTGTCCCTATGGTGTTCTTTCACTTCCTTATCATGAACACTTTTAGTTTGCGTAATCCTATCCTTCTTTGCATTGCTTCTAGGTTTTGACCGCTAACTTTAGTGTCAATCTTAACATCTGTAGAAGTAACGATGGGAACATTACATGGCTTCACTACTTTACGCATTTCGGTCTAGAAGTCTTGGGATCCGAAATTCTAGGAGGCACATCAAAGGTTGCTTGCTTGAATTTTGACATGGAACAAGGCATATCAAGGGTCACATGGTTGGCTTTAGGCATAGAACAAGGCACAACTATTCTATCTCGCCTATTGCTAGATTTCGGACTTGTGACAATTACATACTCTAAGAGTTCTTGAGATCGTTTGGCATCCATGCGGCATAGGCTATAGTACTATCAAAAGGTTTTCTAATCTTTCATCTTCAACAATCTCACGGAGACCCTTCAAACTGCCCTTAAGGTATGAGATATGCTTTATGTGCAAGTTCATTATTCCTAATGGGCGGGAATATATAACATATCGATAGCATATTTATCACAAGCGAAACCTTAGGAGCAGTATTTGCAATTTGGGATTGGCAACTTTCCTTTCACCTCACGCTTGATTCTCAATATCGTTAAGTAAAGAAGCTATCTTTTCAATTTGTTTATCATGATTAACTTTAAATGAATCACATAACTCTTTGTTTTGATCATTAACCTTTGAAATTTCAAATTTTAAACAATCATTTTCCTTTTGCAAGTTATCAATTATGTTTTGAAGTTGGAAATTCGAGAATCTAAAGGAGGAGGCATATGGGAACCAACACATCCTTCTTTTCACCTTTCGCCAGAAAATTTGGGCTTTCAATCTTTTGATCGTGTTATAATGAGCTCGAATTTGTTCATCACGTTTGCTAATTTCAAAAGCGCATCAAACTCGGGGAGCATCGAGAGGATGTCTTGATATTTGAGGTTTTAACATTTTCTTTGAGATGTTGATGTTTTAATTGCAAAGCAAGATGTTCAACTTCTAATTTAGAATAATGTTTGACCAAGTTATCATGATCATCATGTTCTATTTTCTCATGCAATTTTGAATTT